>JARYGA010017211.1:0-600000 GCA_030545235.1 Helianthus tuberosus | reverse complement strand
TTACGAAGATTTTTCAATGCCGAGAACCTCGATCAGAGAGTAAAAAAGGCGTAAGGTTCACAATGGTGTAAGATTAAAATGGGATATATCGGGCTAGGATTCGAGTTACAGGAACAAGGGCCAAACCAATCACCCAAGAATGGAATCGTCGAGCGAAAACACTTGACAACCTCCTAGAAGCAGCTTTTCTTGCCAGCAGACCTTTCTCCATCAATTAGGAATCTGATTCCGTTAGTAAACACATTCCTTAAATTGTAGCCATTTGTTGAGTGTTTTTTTTTGGTGTCTAATCCGCATATATATCACCAGTGCCCTTGATTTTCTTGACTGTATATCTCTTAAATGTCAACATATACACGTGTGATTTAGTTTACGAAGATTTTTCAATGCCGAGAACCTCGATCAGAGAGTAAAAAAGGCGTAAGGTTCACAATGGTGTAAGATTAAAATGGGATATACCGGGCTAGGATTCGAGTTACAGGAACTAGGGCCAAACCAATCACCCAAGAATGGAATCGTCGAGCGAAAACACTTGAACCCCTCCTAGAAGCAGCTTTTCTTGCCACCAGACCTTTCTCCATCAATTAGGAATTTGATGCCGTCACTAAACACATTCCTTAAATTGTAGCCATTTGTTGAGTGCTTTTTTTGTGTCTAATCCGTATATATATCACCAGTGCCCTTGATTTTCTTGACTGTATATCTCTTAAATGTCAACATATACACATGTGATTTAGTTTACGAAGATTTTTCAATGCCGAGAACCTCGATCAGAGAGTAAAAAAGGCGTAAGGTTCACAATAGTGTAAGATTAAAATGGGATATATCGGGCTAGGATTCGAGTTACATGAACAAGGGCCAAACCAATCACCCAAGAATGGAATCGTCGAGCGAAAACACTTGACAACCTCCTAGAAGCAGCTTTTCTTGCCACCAGACCTTTCTCCATCAATTAGGAATCTGATTCCGTCAGTAAACACATTCCTTAAATTGTAGCCATTTGTTGAGTGTTTTTTTTTTTGTGTCTAATCCGCATATATATCACCAGTGCCCTTGATTTTCTTGATTGTATATCTCTTAAATGTCAACATATACACGTGTGATTTAGTTTACGAAGATTTTTCAATGCCGAGAACCTCGATCAGAGAGTAAAAAAGGCGTAAGCTTCACAATGGTGTAAGATTAAAATGGGATATATCGGGCTAGGATTCGAGTTACAGGAACAAGGGCCAAACCAATCACCTAAGAATGGAATCGTCGAGGGAAAACACTTGAACCCCTCCTAGAAGCAGCTTTTCTTGCCACCAGACCTTTCTCCATCAATTAGGAATCTGATGCCGTCACTAAACACATTCCTTAAATTGTAGCCATTTGTTGAGTGTTTTTTTTAGTGTCTAATCCGCATATATATCACCAGTGCCCTTGATTTTCTTGACTGTATATCTCTTAAATGTCAACATATACACGTGTGATTTAGTTTACGAAGATTTTTCAATGCCGAGAACCTCGATCAGAGAGTAAAAAAGGCGTAAGGTTCACAATGGTGTAAGATTAAAATGGGATATATCGGGCTAGGATTCGAGTTACAGGAACAAGGGCCAAACCAATCACCCAAGAATGGAATCGTCGAGCGAAAACACTTGACAACCTCCTAGAAGCAGCTTTTCTTGCCAGCAGACCTTTCTCCATCAATTAGGAATCTGATTCCGTTAGTAAACACATTCCTTAAATTGTAGCCATTTGTTGAGTGTTTTTTTTTGGTGTCTAATCCGCATATATATCACCAGTGCCCTTGATTTTCTTGACTGTATATCTCTTAAATGTCAACATATACACGTGTGATTTAGTTTACGAAGATTTTTCAATGCCGAGAACCTCGATCAGAGAGTAAAAAAGGCGTAAGGTTCACAATGGTGTAAGAATAAAATGGGATATACCGGGCTAGGATTCGAGTTACAGGAACAAGGGCCAAACCAATCACCCAAGAATGGAATCGTCGAGCGAAAACACTTGAACCCCTCCTAGAAGCAGCTTTTCTTGCCACCAGACCTTTCTCCATCAATTAGGAATCTGATGCCGTCACTAAACACATTCCTTAAATTGTAGCCATTTGTTGAGTGTTTTTTTTGTGTCTAATCCGCATATATATCACCAGTGCCCTTGATTTTCTTGACTGTATATCTCTTAAATGTCAACATATACACGTGTGATTTAGTTTACGAAGATTTTTCAATGCCGAGAACCTTGATCAGAGAGTAAAAAAGGCGTAAGGTTCACAATGGTGTAAGATTAAAATGGGATATATCGGGCTAGGATTCGAGTTACATGAACAAGGGCCAAACCAATCACCCAAGAATGGAATCGTCGAGCGAAAACACTTGACAACCTCCTAGAAGCAGCTTTTCTTGCCACCAGACCTTTCTCCATCAATTAGGAATCTGATTCCGTCAGTAAACACATTCCTTAAATTGTAGCCATTTGTTGAGTGTTTTTTTTGGTGTCTAATCCGCATATATATCACCAGTACCCTTGATTTTCTTGATTGTATATCTCTTAAATGTCAACATATACACGTGTGATTTAGTTTACGAAGATTTTTCAATGCCGAGAACCTCGATCAGAGAGTAAAAAAGGCGTAAGCTTCACAATGGTGTAAGATTAAAATGGGATATATCGGGCTAGGATTCGAGTTACAGGAACAAGGGCCAAACCAATCACCTAAGAATGGAATCGTCGAGGGAAAACACTTGAACCCCTCCTAGAAGCAGCTTTTCTTGCCACCAGACCTTTCTCCATCAATTAGGAATCTGATGCCGTCACTAAACACATTCCTTAAATTGTAGCCATTTGTTGAGTGTTTTTTTTTGTGTCTAATCCGCATATATATCACCAGTGCCCTTGATTTTCTTGACTGTATATCTCTTAAATGTCAACATATACACGTGTGATTTAGTTTACGAAGATTTTTCAATGCCGAAAACCTCGATCAGAGAATAAAAAAGGCGTAAGCTTCACAATGGTGTAAGATTAAAATGGGATATATCGGGCTAGGATTCGAGTCACAGGAACAAGGGCCAAACCAATCACCTAAGAATGGAATCGTCGAGGGAAAACACTTGAACCCCTCCTAGAAGCAGCTTTTCTTGCCACCAGACCTTTCTCCATCAATTAGGAATCTGATGCCGTCACTAAACACATTCCTTAAATTGTAGCCATTTGTTGAGTGTTTTTTTTTGTGTCTAATCCGCATATATATCACCAGTGCCCTTGATTTTCTTGACTGTATATCTCTTAAATGTCAACATATACACGTGTGATTTAGTTTACGAAGATTTTTCAATGCCGAGAACCTCGATCAGAGAGTAAAAAAGGCGTAAGGTTCACAATGGTGTAAGATTAAAATGGGATATATCGGGCTAGGATTCGAGTTACAGGAACAAGGGCCAAACCAATCACCCAAGAATGGAATCGTCGAGCGAAAACACTTGACAACCTCCTAGAAGCAGCTTTTCTTGCCAGCAGACCTTTCTCCATCAATTAGGAATCTGATTCCGTTAGTAAACACATTCCTTAAATTGTAGCCATTTGTTGAGTGTTTTTTTTTGGTGTCTAATCCGCATATATATCACCAGTGCCCTTGATTTTCTTGACTGTATATCTCTTAAATGTCAACATATACACGTGTGATTTAGTTTACGAAGATTTTTCAATGCCGAGAACCTCAATCAGAGAGTAAAAAACGCGTAAGGTTCACAATGGTGTAAGAATAAAATGGGATATACCGGGCTAGGATTCGAGTTACAGGAACAAGGGCCAAACCAATCACCCAAGAATGGAATCGTCGAGCGAAAACACTTGAACCCCTCCTAGAAGCAGCTTTTCTTGCCACCAGACCTTTCTCCATCAATTAGGAATCTGATGCCGTCACTAAACACATTCCTTAAATTGTAGCCATTTGTTGAGTGTTTTTTTTGTGTCTAATCCGCATATATATCACCAGTGCCCTTGATTTTCTTGACTGTATATCTCTTAAATGTCAACATATACACGTGTGATTTAGTTTACGAAGATTTTTCAATGCCGAGAACCTTGATCAGAGAGTAAAAAAGGCGTAAGGTTCACAATGGTGTAAGATTAAAATGGGATATATCGGGCTAGGATTCGAGTTACATGAACAAGGGCCAAACCAATCACCCAAGAATGGAATCGTCGAGCGAAAACACTTGACAACCTCCTAGAAGCAGCTTTTCTTGCCACCAGACCTTTCTCCATCAATTAGGAATCTGATTCCGTCAGTAAACACATTCCTTAAATTGTAGCCATTTGTTGAGTGTTTTTTTTGGTGTCTAATCCGCATATATATCACCAGTGCCCTTGATTTTCTTGATTGTATATCTCTTAAATGTCAACATATACACGTGTGATTTAGTTTACGAAGATTTTTCAATGCCGAGAACCTCGATCAGAGAGTAAAAAAGGCGTAAGCTTCACAATGGTGTAAGATTAAAATGGGATATATCGGGCTAGGATTCGAGTTACAGGAACAAGGGCCAAACCAATCACCTAAGAATGGAATCGTCGAGGGAAAACACTTGAACCCCTCCTAGAAGCAGCTTTTCTTGCCACCAGACCTTTCTCCATCAATTAGGAATCTGATGCCGTCACTAAACACATTCCTTAAATTGTAGCCATTTGTTGAGTGTTTTTTTTTGTGTCTAATCCGCATATATATCACCAGTGCCCTTGATTTTCTTGACTCTATATCTCTTAAATGTCAACATATACACGTGTGATTTAGTTTACGAAGATTTTTCAATGCCGAGAACCTCGATCAGAGAGTAAAAAAGGCGTAAGCTTCACAATGGTGTAAGATTAAAATGGGATATATCGGGCTAGGATTCGAGTTACAGGAACAAGGGCCAAACCAATCACCTAAGAATGGAATCGTCGAGGGAAAACACTTGAACCCCTCCTAGAAGCAGCTTTTCTTGCCACCAGACCTTTCTCCATCAATTAGGAATCTGATGCCGTCACTAAACACATTCCTTAAATTGTAGCCATTTGTTGAGTGTTTTTTTTTGTGTCTAATCCGCATATATATCACCAGTGCCCTTGATTTTCTTGACTGTATATCTCTTAAATGTCAACATATACACGTGTGATTTAGTTTACGAAGATTTTTCAATGCCGAGAACCTCGATCAGAGAGTAAAAAAGGCGTAAGGTTCACAATGGTGTAAGATTAAAATGGGATATATCGGGCTAGGATTCGAGTTACAGGAACAAGGGCCAAACCAATCACCCAAGAATGGAATCGTCGAGCGAAAACACTTGACAACCTCCTAGAAGCAGCTTTTCTTGCCAGCAGACCTTTCTCCATCAATTAGGAATCTGATTCCGTTAGTAAACACATTCCTTAAATTGTAGCCATTTGTTGAGTGTTTTTTTTTGGTGTCTAATCCGCATATATATCACCAGTGCCCTTGATTTTCTTGACTGTATATCTCTTAAATGTCAACATATACACGTGTGATTTAGTTTACGAAGATTTTTCAATGCCGAGAACCTCGATCAGAGAGTAAAAAAGGCGTAAGGTTCACAATGGTGTAAGAATAAAATGGGATATACCGGGCTAGGATTCGAGTTACAGGAACAAGGGCCAAACCAATCACCCAAGAATGGAATCTTCGAGCGAAAACACTTGAACCCCTCCTAGAAGCAGCTTTTCTTGCCACCAGACCTTTCTCCATCAATTAGGAATCTGATGCCGTCACTAAACACATTCCTTAAATTGTAGCCATTTGTTAAGTGTTTTTTTTTGTGTCTAATCCGCATATATATCACCAGTGCCCTTGATTTTCTTGACTGTATATCTCTTAAATGTCAACATATACACGTGTGATTTAGTTTACGAAGATTTTTCAATGCCGAGAACCTCGATCAGAGAGTAAAAAAGGCGTAAGGTTCACAATGGTGTAAGATTAAAATGGGATATATCGGGCTAGGATTCGAGTTACATGAACAAGGGCCAAACCAATCACCCAAGAATGGAATCGTCGAGCGAAAACACTTGACAACCTCCTAGAAGCAGCTTTTCTTGCCACCAGACCTTTCTCCATCAATTAGGAATCTGATTCCGTCAGTAAACACATTCCTTAAATTGTAGCCATTTGTTGAGTGTTTTTTTTGGTGTCTAATCCGCATATATATCACCAGTGCCCTTGATTTTCTTGACTGTATATCTCTTAAATGTCAACATATACACGTGTGATTTAGTTTACGAAGATTTTTCAATGCCGAGAACCTCGATCAGAGAGTAAAAAAGGCGTAAGCTTCACAATGGTGTAAGATTAAAATGGGATATATCGGGCTAGGATTCGAGTTACAGGAACAAGGGCCAAACCAATCACCTAAGATTGGAATCGTCGAGGGAAAACACTTGAACCCCTCCTAGAAGCAGCTTTTCTTGCCACCAGACCTTTCTCCATCAATTAGGAATCTGATGCCGTCACTAAACACATTCCTTAAATTGTAGCCATTTGTTGAGTGTTTTTTTTTTGTGTCTAATCCGCATATATATCACCAGTGCCCTTGATTTTCTTGACTGTATATCTCTTAAATGTCAACATATACACGTGTGATTTAGTTTACGAAGATTTTTCAATGCCGAGAACCTCGATCAGAGAGTAAAAAAGGCGTAAGCTTCACAATGGTGTAAGATTAAAATGGGATATATCGGGCTAGGATTCGAGTTACAGGAACAAGGGCCAAACCAATCACCTAAGAATGGAATCGTCGAGGGAAAACACTTGAACCCCTCCTAGAAGCAGCTTTTCTTGCCACCAGACCTTTCTCCATCAATTAGGAATCTGATGCCGTCACTAAACACATTCCTTAAATTGTAGCCATTTGTTGAGTGTTTTTTTTTTGTGTCTAATCCGCATATATATCACCAGTGCCCTTGATTTTCTTGACTGTATATCTCTTAAATGTCAACATATACACGTGTGATTTAGTTTACGAAGATTTTTCAATACCGAGAACCTCGATCAGAGAGTAAAAAAGGCGTAAGGTTCACAATGGTGTAAGATTAAAATGGGATATATCGGGCTAGGATTCGAGTTACAGGAACAAGGGCCAAACCAATCACCCAAGAATGGAATCGTCGAGCGAAAACACTTGACAACCTCCTAGAAGCAGCTTTTCTTGCCAGCAGACCTTTCTCCATCAATTAGGAATCTGATTCCGTTAGTAAACACATTCCTTAAATTGTAGCCATTTGTTGAGTGTTTTTTTTTTGGTGTCTAATCCGCATATATATCACCAGTGCCCTTGATTTTCTTGACTGTATATCTCTTAAATGTCAACATATACACGTGTGATTTAGTTTACGAAGATTTTTCAATGCCGAGAACCTCGATCAGAGAGTAAAAAAGGCGTAAGGTTCACAATGGTGTAAGAATAAAATGGGATATACCGGGCTAGGATTCGAGTTACAGGAACAAGGGCCAAACCAATCACCCAAGAATGGAATCGTCGAGCGAAAACACTTGAACCCCTCCTAGAAGCAGCTTTTCTTGCCACCAGACCTTTCTCCATCAATTAGGAATCTGATGCCGTCACTAAACACATTCCTTAAATTGTAGCCATTTGTTAAGTGTTTTTTTTTGTGTCTAATCCGCATATATATCACCAGTGCCCTTGATTTTCTTGACTGTATATCTCTTAAATGTCAACATATACACGTGTGATTTAGTTTACGAAGATTTTTCAATGCCGAGAACCTCGATCAGAGAGTAAAAAAGGCGTAAGGTTCACAATGGTGTAAGATTAAAATGGGATATATCGGGCTAGGATTCGAGTTACATGAACAAGGGCCAAACCAATCACCCAAGAATGGAATCGTCGAGCGAAAACACTTGACAACCTCCTAGAAGCAGCTTTTCTTGCCACCAGACCTTTCTCCATCAATTAGGAATCTGATTCCGTCAGTAAACACATTCCTTAAATTGTAGCCATTTGTTGAGTGTTTTTTTTTGTGTCTAATCCGCATATATATCACCAGTGCCCTTGATTTTCTTGACTGTATATCTCTTAAATGTCAACATATACACGTGTGATTTAGTTTACGAAGATTTTTCAATGCCGAGAACCTCGATCAGAGAGTAAAAAAGGCGTAAGCTTCACAATGGTGTAAGATTAAAATGGGATATATCGGGCTAGGATTCGAGTTACAGGAACAAGGGCCAAACCAATCACCTAAGATTGGAATCGTCGAGGGAAAACACTTGAACCCCTCCTAGAAGCAGCTTTTCTTGCCACCAGACCTTTCTCCATCAATTAGGAATCTGATGCCGTCACTAAATACATTCCTTAAATTGTAGCCATTTGTTGAGTGTTTTTTTTTGTGTCTAATCCGCATATATATCACCAGTGCCCTTGATTTTCTTGACTGTATATCTCTTAAATGTCAACATATACACGTGTGATTTAGTTTACGAAGATTTTTCAATGCCGAGAACCTCGATCAGAGAGTAAAAAAGGCGTAAGGTTCACAATAGTGTAAGATTAAAATGGGATATATCGGGCTAGGATTCGAGTTACATGAACAAGGGCCAAACCAATCACCCAAGAATGGAATCGTCGAGCGAAAACACTTGACAACCTCCTAGAAGCAGCTTTTCTTGCCACCAGACCTTTCTCCATCAATTAGGAATCTGATTCCGTCAGTAAACACAATCCTTAAATTGTAGCCATTTGTTGAGTGTTTTTTTTGGTGTCTAATCCGCATATATATCACCAGTGCCCTTGATTTTCTTGATTGTATATCTCTTAAATGTCAACATATACACGTGTGATTTAGTTTACGAAGATTTTTCAATGCCGAGAACCTCGATCAGAGAGTAAAAAAGGCGTAAGCTTCACAATGGTGTAAGATTAAAATGGGATATATCGGGCTAGGATTCGAGTTACAGGAACAAGGGCCAAACCAATCACCTAAGAATGGAATCGTCGTGGGAAAACACTTGAACCCCTCCTAGAAGCAGCTTTTCTTGCCACCAGACCTTTCTCCATCAATTAGGAATCTGATGCCGTCACTAAACACATTCCTTAAATTGTAGCCATTTGTTGAGTGTTTTTTTTTGTGTCTAATCCGCATATATATCACCAGTGCCCTTGATTTTCTTGACTGTATATCTCTTAAATGTCAACATATACACGTGTGATTTAGTTTACGAAGATTTTTCAATGCCGAGAACCTCGATCAGAGAGTAAAAAAGGCGTAAGGTTCACAATGGTGTAAGATTAAAATGGGATATATCGGGCTAGGATTCGAGTTACAGGAACAAGGGCCAAACCAATCACCCAAGAATGGAATCGTCGAGCGAAAACACTTGACAACCTCCTAGAAGCAGCTTTTCTTGCCAGCAGGCCTTTCTCCATCAATTAGGAATCTGATTCCGTTAGTAAACACATTCCTTAAATTGTAGCCATTTGTTGAGTGTTTTTTTTTGGTGTCTAATCCGCATATATATCACCAGTGCCCTTGATTTTCTTGACTGTATATCTCTTAAATGTCAACATATACACGTGTGATTTAGTTTACGAAGATTTTTCAATGCCGAGAACCTCGATCAGAGAGTAAAAAAGGCGTAAGGTTCACAATGGTGTAAGATTAAAATGGGATATACCGGGCTAGGATTCGAGTTACAGGAACAAGGGCCAAACCAATCACCCAAGAATGGAATCGTCGAGCGAAAACACTTGACAACCTCCTAGAAGCAGATTTTCTTGCCACCAGACCTTTCTCCATCAATTAGGAATCTGATTCCGTCAGTAAACACATTCCTTAAATTGTAGCCATTTGTTGAGTGTTTTTTTTTTGGTGTCTAATCCGCATATATATCACCAGTGCCGTTGATTTTCTTGACTGTATATCTCTTAAATGTCAACATATACAAGTGTGATTTAGTTTACGAAGATTTTTCAATGCCGAGAACCTCGATCAGAGAGTAAAAAAGGCGTAATGTTCACAATGGTGTAAGATTAAAATGGGATATACCGGGCTAGGATTCGAGTTACAGGAACAAGGGCCAAACCAATCACCCAAGAATGCAATCGTCGAGCGAAAACACTTGAACCCCTCCTAGAAGCAGCTTTTCTTGCCACCAGACCTTTCTCCATCAATTAGGAATTTGATGCCGTCACTAAACACATTCCTTAAATTGTAGCCATTTGTTGAGTGTTTTTTTTTGTTGTCTAATCCGCATATATACATCACCAGTGCCCTTGATTTTCTTGACTGTATATCTCTTAAATGTCAACATATACACGTGTGATTTAGTTTACGAAGATTTTTCAATGCCGAGAGCCTCGATCAGAGAGTAAAAAAGGCGTAAGGTTCACAATGGTGTAAGATTAAAATGGGATATACCGGGCTAGGATTCGAGTTACAGGAACAAGGGCCAAACCAATCACCCAAGAATGGAATTGTCGAGCGAAAACACTTGACAACCTCCTAGAAGCAGCTTTTCTTGCCACCAGACCTTTCTCCATCAATTAGGAATCTGATGCCGTCACTAAACACATTCCTTAAATTGTAGCCATTTGTTGAGTGTTTTTTTTTTGGTGTCTAATCCACATATATATCACCAGTGCCCTTGATTTTTTTGACTGTATATCTCTTAAATGTCAACATATACACGTGTGATTTAGTTTACCAAGATTTTTCAATGCCGAGAACCTCGATCAGAGAGTAAAAAAGGCGTAAGGTTCACAATGGTGTAAGATTAAAATGGGATATACCGGGCTAGGATTCGAGTTACAGGAACAAGGGCCAAACCAATCACCCAAGAATGGAATTGTCGAGCGAAAACACTTGACAACCTCCTAGAAGCAGCTTTTCTTGCCACCAGACCTTTCTCCATCAATTAGGAATCTGATGCCGTCACTAAACACATTCCTTAAATTGTAGCCATTTGTTGAGTGTTTTTTTTTTGGTGTCTAATCCGCATATATATCACCAGTGCCATTGATTTTCTTGACTCTATATCTCTTAAATGTCAACATATACACGTGTGATTTAGTTTACGAAGATTTTTCAATGCCGAGAACCTCGATCAGAGAGTAAAAAAGGCGTAAGGTTCACAATGGTGTAAGATTAAAATGGGATATACCGGGCTAGGATTCGAGTTACAGGAACAAGGGCCAAACCAATCACCCAAGAATGGAATCGTCGAGTGAAAACACTTGACAACCTCCTAGAAGCAGCTTTTCTTGCCACCAGACCTTTCTCCATCAATTAGGAATCTGATGCCGTCACTAAACACAATCCTTAAATTGTAGCCATTTGTTGGGTGTTTTTTTTTTGGTGTCTAATCCGCATATATATCACCAGTGCCCTTGATTTTCTTGACTGTATATCTCTTAAATGTCAACATATACACGTGTGATTTAGTTTACGAAGATTTTTCAATGCCGAGAACCTCGATCAGAGAGTAAAAAAGGCGTAAGGTTCACAATGGTGTAAGATTAAAATGGGATATATCGGGCTAGGATTCGAGTTACATGAACAAGGGCCAAACCAATCACCCAAGAATGGAATCGTCGAGCGAAAACACTTAACAACCTCCTAGAAGCAGCTTTTCTTGCCACCAGACCTTTCTCCATCAATTAGGAATCTGATTCCGTCAGTAAACACATTCCTTAAATTGTAGCCATTTGTTGAGTGTTTTTTTTGGTGTCTAATCCGCATATATATCACCAGTGCCCTTGATTTTCTTGACTATATATCTCTTAAATGTAAACATATACATGTGTGATTTAGTTTACGAAGATTTTTCAATGCCGAGAACCTCGATCAGAGAGTAAAAAAGGCGTAAGGTTCACAATGGTGTAAGATTAAAATGGGATATACCGGGCTAGGATTCGAGTTACAGGAACAAGGGCCAAACCAATCACCCAAGAATGGAATCGTCGAGCGAAAACACTTGACAACCTCCTAGAAGCAGCTTTTCTTGCCACCAGACCTTTCTCCATCAATTAGGAATTTGATGCCGTCACTAAACACATACCTTAAATTGTAGCCATTTGTTGAGTGTTTTTTTTTTGGTGTCTAATCCGCATATATATCACCAGTGCCGTTGATTTTCTTGACTCTATATCTCTTAAATGTCAACATATACACGTGTGATTTAGTTTACGAAGATTTTTCAATGCCGAGAACCTCGATCAGAGAGTAAAAAAGGCGTAAGGTTCATAATGGTGTAAGATTAAAATGGGATATACCGGGATAGGATTCGAGTTACAGGAACAAGGGCCAAACCAATCACCCAAGAATGGAACTGTCGAGCGAAAACACTTGAACCCCTCCTAGAAGCAGCTTTTCTTGCCACCAGACCTTTCTCCATCAATTAGGAATCTGATGCCGTCACTAAACACATTCCTTAAATTGTAGCCATTTGTTGAGTGTTTTTTTTGGTGTCTAATCCGCATATATATCACCAGTGCCCTTGATTTTCTTGACTGTATATCTCTTAAATGTCAACATATACACGTGTGATTTAGTTTACGAAGATTTTTCAATGCCGAGAACCTCGATCAGAGAGTAAAAAAGGCGTAAGGTTCACAATGGTGTAAGATTAAAATGGGATATATCGGGCTAGGATTCGAGTTACAGGAACAAGGGCCAAACCAATCACCCAAGAATGGAATCGTCGAGCGAAAACACTTGACAACCTCCTAGAAGCAGCTTCTCTTGCCACCAGACCTTTCTCCATCAATTAGGAATCTGATTCCGTCAGTAAACACATTCCTTAAATTGTAGCCATTTGTTGAGTGTTTTTTTTGGTGTCTAATCCGCATATATATCACCAGTGCCCTTGATTTTCTTGACTTTATATCTCTTAAATGTCAACATATACACGTGTGATTTAGTTTACGAAGATTTTTCAATGCCGAGAACCTCGATCAGAGAGTAAAAAAGGCGTAAGGTTCACAATGGTGTAAGATTAAAATGGGATATACCGGGCTAGGATTCGAGTTACAGGAACAAGGGCCAAACCAATCACCCAAGAATGGAATCGTTGAGCGAAAACACTTGACAACCTCCTAGAAGCAGCTTTTCTTGCCGCCAGACCTTTCTCCATCAATTAGGAATTTGATGCCGTCACTAAACACATTCCTTAAATTGTAGCCATTTGTTGAGCGTTTTTTTTTGGTGTCTAATCCGCATATATATCACCAGTGCCGTTGATTTTCTTAACTCTATATCTCTTAAATGTCAACATATACACGTGTGATTTAGTTTACGAAGATTTTTCAATACCGAGAACCTCGATCAGATAGTAAAAAAGGCGTAAGGTTCACAATGGTGTAAGATTAAAATGGGATATACCGGGATAGGATTCGAGTTATAGGAACAAGGGCCAAACCAATCACCCAAGAATGGAATCGTCGAGCGAAAACACTTGAACCCCTCCTAGAAGCAGCTTTTCTTGCCACCAGACCTTTCTCCATCAATTAGGAATCTGATGCCGTCACTAAACACATTCCTTAAATTGTAGCCATTTGTTGAGTGTTTTTTTTGTGTCTAATCCGCATATATATTACCAGTGCCCTTGATTTTCTTGACTGTATATCTCTTAAATGTCAACATATACACGTGTGATTTAGTTTACGAAGATTTTTCAATGCCGAGAACCTCGATCAGAGAGTAAAAAAGGCGTAAGGTTCACAATGGTGTAAGATTAAAATGGGATATATCGGGCTAGGATTCGAGTTACAGGAACAAGGGCCAAACCAATCACCCAAGAATGGAATCGTCGAGCGAAAACACTTGACAACCTCCTAGAAGCAGCTTTTCTTGCCACCAGACCTTTCTCCATCAATTAGGAATCTGATTCCGTCAGTAAACACATTCCTTAAGTTGTAGCCATTTGTTGAGTGTTTTTTTTGGTGTCTAATCCGCATATATATCACCAGTGCCCTTGATTTTCTTGACTCTATATCTCTTAAATGTCAACATATACACATGTGATTTAGTTTACGAAGATTTTTCAATGCCGAGAACCTCGATCAGAGAGTAAAAAAGGCGTAAGGTTCACAATGGTGTAAGATTAAAATGGGATATACCGGGCTAGGATTCGAGTTACAGGAACAAGGGCCAAACCAATCACCCAAGAATGGAATCGTTGAGCGAAAAAACTTGACAACCTCCTAGAAGCAGCTTTTCTTGCCGCCAGACCTTTCCCCATCAATTAGGAATTTGATGCCGTCACTAAACACATTCCTTAAATTGTAGCCATTTGTTGAGTGTTTTTTTTTTGTGTCTAATCCGCATATATATCACCAGTGCCATTGATTTTCTTGACTCTATATCTCTTAAATGTCAACATATACACGTGTGATTGAGTTTACGAAGATTTTTCAATGCCGAGAACCTCGATCAGAGAGTAAAAAAGGCGTAAGGTTCACAATGGTGTTAGATTAAAATGGGATATACCGGGCTAGGATTCGAGTTACAGGAACAAGGGCCAAACCAATCACCCAAGAATGGAATCGTCGAGTGAAAACACTTGACAACCTCCTAGAAGCAGCTTTTCTTGCCACCAGACCTTTCTCCATCAATTAGGAATCTGATGCCGTCACTAAACACAATCCTTAAATTGTAGCCATTTGTTGGGTGTTTTATTTTGGTGTCCAATCCGCATATATATCACCAGTGCCCTTGATTTTCTTGACTGTATATCTCTTAAATGTCAACATATACACGTGTGATTTAGTTTACGAAGATTTTTCAATGCCGAGAACCTCGATCAGAGAGTAAAAAAGGCGTAAGGTTCACAATGGTGTAAGATTAAAATGGGATATACCGGGCTAGGATTCGAGTTACAGGAACAAGGGCCAAACCAATCACCCAAGAATGGAATCGTCGAGCGAAAACACTTGAACCCCTCCTAGAAGCAGCTTTTCTTGCCACCAGACCTTTCTCCATCAATTAGGAATCTGATGCCGTCACTAAACACATTCCTTAAATTGTAGCCATTTGTTGAGTGTTTTTTTTTGGTGTCTAATCCGCATATATATCACCAGTGCCCTTGATTTTCTTGACTGTATATCTCTTAAATGTCAACATATACACGTGTGATTTAGTTTACGAAGATTTTTCAATGCCGAGAACCTCGATCAGAGAGTAAAAAAGGCGTAAGGTTCACAATGGTGTAAGATTAAAATGGGATATATCGGGCTAGGATTCGAGTTACATGAACAAGGGCCAAACCAATCACCCAAGAATGGAATCGTCGAGCGAAAACACTTAACAACCTCCTAGAAGCAGCTTTTCTTGCCACCAGACCTTTCTCCATCAATTAGGAATCTGATTCCGTCAGTAAACACATTCCTTAAATTGTAGCCATTTGTGGAGTGTTTTTTTTGGTGTCTAATCCGCATATATATCACCAGTGCCCTTGATTTTCTTGACTGTATATCTCTTAAATGTAAACATATACATGTGTGATTTAGTTTACGAAGATTTTTCAATGCCGAGAACCTCGATCAGAGAGTAAAAAAGGCGTAAGGTTCACAATGGTGTAAGATTAAAATGGGATATACCGGGCTAGGATTCGAGTTACAGGAACAAGGGCCAAACCAATCACCCAAGAATGGAATCGTCGTGCGAAAACACTTGACAACCTCCTAGAAGCAGCTTTTCTTGCCACCAGACCTTTCTCCATCAATTAGGAATTTGATGCCGTCACTAAACACATACCTTAAATTGTAGCCATTTGTTGAGTGTTTTTTTTTGGTGTCTAATCCGCATATATATCACCAGTGCCGTTGATTTTCTTGACTCTATATCTCTTAAATGTCAACATATACACGTGTGATTTAGTTTACGAAGATTTTTCAATGCCGAGAACCTCGATCAGAGAGTAAAAAAGGCGTTAGGTTCACAATGGTGTAAGATTAAAATGGGATATACCGGGATAGGATTCGAGTTACAGGAACAAGGGCCAAACCAATCACCCAAGAATGGAATCGTCGAGCGAAAACACTTGAACCCCTCCTAGAAGCAGCTTTTCTTGCCACCAAACCTTTCTCCATCAATTAGGAATCTGATGCCGTCACTAAACACATTCCTTAAATTGTAGCCATTTGTTGAGTGTTTTTTTTGTGTCTAATCCGCATATATATCACCAGTGCCCTTGATTTTCTTGACTGTATATCTCTTAAATGTCAACATATACACGTGTGATTTAGTTTACGAAGATTTTTCAATGCCGAGAACCTCGATCAGAGAGTAAAAAAGGCGTAAGGTTCACAATGGTGTAAGATTAAAATGGGATATATCGGGCTAGGATTCGAGTTACAGGAACAAGGGCCAAACCAATCACCCAAGAATGGAATCGTCGAGCGAAAACACTTGACAACCTCCTAGAAGCAGCTTTTCTTGCCACTAGACCTTTCTCCATCAATTAGGAATCTGATTCCGTCAGTAAACACATTCCTTAAATTGTAGCCATTTGTTGAGTGTTTTTTTTGGTGTCTAATCCGCATATATATCACCAGTGCCGTTGATTTTCTTGACTTTATATCTCTTAAATGTCAACATATACACGTGTGATTTAGTTTACGAAGATTTTTCAATGCCGAGAACCTCGATCAGAGAGTAAAAAAGGCGTAAGGTTCACAATGGTGTAAGATTAAAATGGGATATACCGGGCTAGGATTCGAGTTACAGGAACAAGGGCCAAACCAATCACCCAAGAATGGAATCGTTGAGTGAAAACACTTGACAACCTCCTAGAAGCAGCTTTTCTTGCCGCCAGACCTTTCTCCATCAATAAGGAATTTGATGCCGTCACTAAACACATTCCTTAAATTGTAGCCATTTGTTGAGTGTTTTTTTTTTTGGTGTCTAATCCGCATATATATCACCAGTGCCGTTGATTTTCTTGACTCTATATCTCTTAAATGTCAACATATACACGTGTGATTTAGTTTACGAAGATTTTTCAATACCGAGAACCTCGATCAGAGAGTAAAAAAGGCGTAAGGTTCACAATGGTGTAAGATTAAAATGGGATATACCGGGATAGGATTCGAGTTACAGGAACAAGGGCCAAACCAATCACCCAAGAATGGAATCGTCGAGCGAAAACACTTGAACCCCTCCTAGAAGCAGCTTTTCTTGCCACCAGACCTTTCTCCATCAATTAGGAATCTGATGCCGTCACTAAACACATTCCTTAAATTGTAGCCATTTGTTGAGTGTTTTTTTTTGTGTCTAATCCGCATATATATCACCAGTGCCCTTGATTTTCTTGACTGTATATCTCTTAAATGTCAACATATACACGTGTGATTTAGTTTACGAAGATTTTTCAATGCCGAGAACCTCGATCAGAGAGTAAAAAAGGCGTAAGGTTCACAATGGTGTAAGATTAAAATGGGATATATCGGGCTAGGATTCGAGTTACAGGAACAAGGGCCAAACCAATCACCCAAGAATGGAATCGTCGAGCGAAAACACTTGACAACCTCCTAGAAGCAGCTTTTCTTGCCACCAGACCTTTCTCCATCAATTAGGAATCTCATTCCGTCAGTAAACACATTCCTTAAATTGTACCCATTTGTTGAGTGTTTTTTTTGGTGTCTAATCCGCATATATATCACCAGTGCCCTTGATTTTCTTGACTGTATATCTCTTAAATGTCAACATATACACGTGTGATTTAGTTTACGAAGATTTTTCAATGCCGAGAACCTCGATCAGAGAGTAAAAAAGGCGTAAGGTTCACAATGGTGTAAGATTAAAATGGGATATACCGGGCTAGGATTCGAGTTACAGGAACAAGGGCCAAACCAATCACCCAAGAATGGAATCGTTGAGCGAAAACACTTGACAACCTCCTAGAAGCAGCTTTTCTTGCCGCCAGACCTTTCTCCATCAATTAGGAATTTGATGCCGTCACTAAACACATTCCTTAAATTGTAGCCATTTGTTGAGTGTTTTTTTTTTGGTGTCTAATCCGCATATATATCACCAGTGCCATTGATTTTCTTGACTCTATATCTCTTAAATGTCAACATATACACGTGTGATTTAGTTTACGAAGATTTTTCAATGCCGAGAACCTCGATCAGAGAGTAAAAAAGGCGTAAGGTTCACAATGGTGTAAGATTAAAATGGGATATACCGGGATAGGATTCGAGTTACAGGAACAAGGGCCAAACCAATCACCCAAGAATGGAATCGTCGAGCGAAAACACTTGAACCCCTCCTAGAAGCAGCTTTTCTTGCCACCAGACCTTTCTCCATCAATTAGGAATCTGATGCCGTCACTAAACACATTCCTTAAATTGTAGCCATTTGTTGAGTGTTTTTTTTTTGTGTCTAATCCGCATATATATCACCAGTGCCCTTGATTTTCTTGACTGTATATCTCTTAAATGTCAACATATACACGTGTGATTTAGTTTACGAAGATTTTTCAATGCCGAGAACCTCGATCAGAGAGTAAAAAAGGCGTAAGGTTCACAATGGTGTAAGATTAAAATGGGATATATCGGGCTAGGATTCGAGTTACAGGAACAAGGGCCAAACCAATCACCCAAGAATGGAATCGTCGAGCGAAAACACTTGACAACCTCCTAGAAGCAGCTTTTCTTGCCACCAGACCTTTCTCCATCAATTAGGAATCTGATTCCGTCAGTAAACACTTTCCTTAAATTGTAGCCATTTGTTGAGTGTTTTTTTTGGTGTCTAATCCGCATATATATCACCAGTGCCCTTGATTTTCTTGACTGTATATCTCTTAAATGTCAACATATACACGTGTGATTTAGTTTACGAAGATTTTTCAATGCCGAGAACCTCGATCAGAGAGTAAAAAAGGCGTAAGGTTCACAATGGTGTAAGATTAAAATGGGATATACCGGGCTAGGATTCGAGTTACAGGAACAAGGGCCAAACCAATCACCCAAGAATGGAATCGTCGAGCGAAAACACTTGACAACCTCCTAGAAGCAGCTTTTCTTGCCACCAGACCTTTCTCCATCAATTAGGAATTTGATGCCGTCACTAAACACATACCTTAAATTGTAGCCATTTGTTGAGTGTTTTTCTTTTGGTGTCTAATCCGCATATATATCACCAGTGCCGTTGATTTTCTTGACTCTATATCTCTTAAATGTCAACATATACACGTGTGATTTAGTTTACGAAGATTTTTCAATGCCGAGAACCTCGATCAGAGAGTAAAAAAGGCGTAAGGTTCACATTGGTGTAAGATTAAAATGGGATATACCGGGATAGGATTCGAGTTACAGGAACAAGGGCCAAACCAATCACCCAAGAATGGAATCGTCGAGCGAAAACACTTGAACCCCTCCTAGAAGCAGCTTTTCTTGCCACCAGACCTTTCTCCATCAATTAGGAATCAGATGCCGTCACTAAACACATTCCTTAAATTGTAGCCATTTGTTGAGTGTTTTTTTTTGTGTCTAATCCGCATATATATCACCAGTGCCCTTGATTTTCTTGACTGTATATCTCTTAAATGTCAACATATACACGTGTGATTTAGTTTACGAAGATTTTTCAATGCCGAGAACCTCGATCAGAGAGTAAAAAAGGCGTAAGGTTCACAATGGTGTAAGATTAAAATGGGATATATCGGGCTAGGATTCGAGTTACAGGAACAAGGGCCAAACCAATCACCCAAGAATGGAATCGTCGAGCGAAAACACTTGACAACCTCCTAGAAGCAGCTTTTCTTGCCACCAGACCTTTCTCCATCAATTAGGAATCTGATTCCGTCAGTAAACACATTCCTTAAATTGTAGCCATTTGTTGAGTGTTTTTTTTGGTGTCTAATCCGCATATATATCACCAGTGCCCTTGATTTTCTTGACTGTATATCTCTTAAATGTCAACATATACACTTGTGATTTAGTTTACGAAGATTTTTCAATGCCGAGAACCTCGATCAGAGAGTAAAAAAGGCGTAAGGTTCACAATGGTGTAAGATTAAAATGGGATATACCGGGCTAGGATTCGAGTTACAGGAACAAGGGCCAAACCAATCACCCAAGAATGGAATCGTTGAGCGAAAACACTTGACAACCTCCTAGAAGCAGCTTTTCTTGCCGCCAGACCTTTCTCCATCAATTAGGAATTTGATGCCGTCACTAAACACACTCCTTAAATTGTAGCCATTTGTTGAGTGTTTTTTTTTTTTGGTGTCTAATCCGCATATATATCACCAGTGCCGTTGATTTTCTTGACTCTATATCTCTTAAATGTCAACATATACACGTGTGATTTAGTTTACGAAGATTTTTCAATACCGAGAACCTCGATCAGAGAGTAAAAAAGGCGTAAGGTTCACAATGGTGTAAGATTAAAATGGGATATACCGGGATAGGATTCGAGTTACAGGAACAAGGGCCAAACCAATCACCCAAGAATGGAATCGTCGAGCGAAAACACTTGAACCCCTCCTAGAAGCAGCTTTTCTTGCCACCAGACCTTTCTCCATCAATTAGGAATCTGATGCCGTCACTAAACACATTCCTTAAATTGTAGCCATTTGTTGAGTGTTTTTTTTTGTGTCTAATCCGCATATATATCACCAGTGCCCTTGATTTTCTTGACTGTATATCTCTTAAATGTCAACATATACACGTGTGATTTAGTTTACGAAGATTTTTCAATGCCGAGAACCTCGATCAGAGAGTAAAAAAGGCGTAAGGTTCACAATGGTGTAAGATTAAAATGGGATATATCGGGCTAGGATTCGAGTTACAGGAACAAGGGCCAAACCAATCACCCAAGAATGGAATCGTCGAGCGAAAACACTTGACAACCTCCTAGAAGCAGCTTTTCTTGCCACCAGACCTTTCTCCATCAATTAGGAATCTCATTCCGTCAGTAAACACATTCCTTAAATTGTACCCATTTGTTGAGTGTTTTTTTTGGTGTCTAATCCGCATATATATCACCAGTGCCCTTGATTTTCTTGACTGTATATCTCTTAAATGTCAACATATACACGTGTGATTTAGTTTACGAAGATTTTTCAATGCCGAGAACCTCGATCAGAGAGTAAAAAAGGCGTAAGGTTCACAATGGTGTAAGATTAAAATGGGATATACCGGGCTAGGATTCGAGTTACAGGAACAAGGGCCAAACCAATCACCCAAGAATGGAATCGTTGAGCGAAAACACTTGACAACCTCCTAGAAGCAGCTTTTCTTGCCGCCAGACCTTTCTCCATCAATTAGGAATTTGATGCCGTCACTAAACACATTCCTTAAATTGTAGCCATTTGTTGAGTGTTTTTTTTTTGGTGTCTAATCCGCATATATATCACCAGTGCCATTGATTTTCTTGACTCTATATCTCTTAAATGTCAACATATACACGTGTGATTTAGTTTACGAAGATTTTTCAATGCCGAGAACCTCGATCAGAGAGTAAAAAAGGCGTAAGGTTCACAATGGTGTAAGATTAAAATGGGATATACCGGGATAGGATTCGAGTTACAGGAACAAGGGCCAAACCAATCACCCAAGAATGGAATCGTCGAGCAAAAACACTTGATCCCCTCCTAGAAGCAGCTTTTCTTGCCACCAGACCTTTCTCCATCAATTAGGAATCTGATGCCGTCACTAAACACATTCCTTAAATTGTAGCCATTTGTTGAGTGTTTTTTTTTGTGTCTAATCCGCATATATATCACCAGTGCCCTTGATTTTCTTGACTGTATATCTCTTAAATGTCAACATATACACGTGTGATTTAGTTTACGAAGATTTTTCAATGCCGAGAACCTCGATCAGAGAGTAAAAAAGGCGTAAGGTTCACAATGGTGTAAGATTAAAATGGGATATATCGGGCTAGGATTCGAGTTACAGGAACAAGGGCCAAACCAATCACCCAAGAATGGAATCGTCGAGCGAAAACACTTGACAACCTCCTAGAAGCAGCTTTTCTTGCCACCAGACCTTTCTCCATCAATTAGGAATCTGATTCCGTCAGTAAACACTTTCCTTAAATTGTAGCCATTTGTTGAGTGTTTTTTTTGGTGTCTAATCCGCATATATATCACCAGTGCCCTTGATTTTCTTGACTGTATATCTCTTAAATGTCAACATATACACGTGTGATTTAGTTTACGAAGATTTTTCAATGCCGAGAACCTCGATCAGAGAGTAAAAAAGGCGTAAGGTTCACAATGGTGTAAGATTAAAATGGGATATACCGGGCTAGGATTCGAGTTACAGGAACAAGGGCCAAACCAATCACCCAAGAATGGAATCGTCGAGCGAAAACACTTGACAACCTCCTAGAAGCAGCTTTTCTTGCCACCAGACCTTTCTCCATCAATTAGGAATTTGATGCCGTCACTAAACACATACCTTAAATTGTAGCCATTTGTTGAGTGTTTTTTTTTTGGTGTCTAATCCGCATATATATCACCAGTGCCGTTGATTTGCTTGACTCTATATCTCTTAAATGTCAACATATACACGTGTGATTTAGTTTACGAAGATTTTTCAATGCCGAGAACCTCGATCAGAGAGTAAAAAAGGCGTAAGGTTCACATTGGTGTAAGATTAAAATGGGATATACCGGGATAGGATTCGAGTTACAGGAACAAGGGCCAAACCAATCACCCAAGAATGGAATCGTCGAGCGAAAACACTTGAACCCCTCCTAGAAGCAGCTTTTCTTGCCACCAGACCATTCTCCATCAATTAGGAATCTGATGCCGTCACTAAACACATTCCTTAAATTGTAGCCATTTGTTGAGTGTTTTTTTTTTGTGTCTAATCCGCATATATATCACCAGTGCCCTTGATTTTCTTGACTGTATATCTCTTAAATGTCAACATATACACGTGTGATTTAGTTTACGAAGATTTTTCAATGCCGAGAACCTCGATCAGAGAGTAAAAAAGGCGTAAGGTTCACAATGGTGTAAGATTAAAATGGGATATATCGGGCTAGGATTCGAGTTACAGGAACAAGGGCCAAACCAATCACCCAAGAATGGAATCGTCGAGCGAAAACACTTGACAACCTCCTAGAAGCAGCTTTTCTTGCCACCAGACCTTTCTCCATCAATTAGGAATCTGATTCCGTCAGTAAACACTTTCCTTAAATTGTAGCCATTTGTTGAGTGTTTTTTTTGGTGTCTAATCCGCATATATATCACCAGTGCCCTTGATTTTCTTGACTGTATATCTCTTAAATGTCAACATATACACGTGTGATTTAGTTTACGAAGATTTTTCAATGCCGAGAACCTCGATCAGAGAGTAAAAAAGGCGTAAGGTTCACAATGGTGTAAGATTAAAATGGGATATACCGGGCTAGGATTCGAGTTACAGGAACAAGGGCCAAACCAATCACCCAAGAATGGAATCGTCGAGCGAAAACACTTGACAACCTCCTAGAAGCAGCTTTTCTTGCCACCAGACCTTTCTCCATCAATTAGGAATTTGATGCCGTCACTAAACACATACCTTAAATTGTAGCCATTTGTTGAGTGTTTTTTTTTTGGTGTCTAATCCGCATATATATCACCAGTGCCGTTGATTTGCTTGACTCTATATCTCTTAAATGTCAACATATACACGTGTGATTTAGTTTACGAAGATTTTTCAATGCCGAGAACCTCGATCAGAGAGTAAAAAAGGCGTAAGGTTCACATTGGTGTAAGATTAAAATGGGATATACCGGGATAGGATTCGAGTTACAGGAACAAGGGCCAAACCAATCACCCAAGAATGGAATCGTCGAGCGAAAACACTTGAACCCCCTCCTAGAAGCAGCTTTTCTTGCCACCAGACCTTTCTCCATCAATTAGGAATCTGATGCCGTCACTAAACACATTCCTTAAATTGTAGCCATTTGTTGAGTGTTTTTTTTTGTGTCTAATCCGCATATATATCACCAGTGCCCTTGATTTTCTTGACTGTATATCTCTTAAATGTCAACATATACACGTGTGATTTAGTTTACGAAGATTTTTCAATGCCGAGAACCTCGATCAGAGAGTAAAAAAGGCGTAAGGTTCACAATGGTGTAAGATTAAAATGGGATATATCGGGCTAGGATTCGAGTTACAGGAACAAGGGCCAAACCAATCACCCAAGAATGGAATCGTCGAGCGAAAACACTTGACAACCTCCTAGAAGCAGCTTTTCTTGCCACCAGACCTTTCTCCATCAATTAGGAATCTGATTCCGTCAGTAAACACATTCCTTAAATTGTAGCCATTTGTTGAGTGTTTTTTTTGGTGTCTAATCCGCATATATATCACCAGTGCCCTTGATTTTCTTGACTGTATATCTCTTAAATGTCAACATATACACTTGTGATTTAGTTTACGAAGATTTTTCAATGCCGAGAACCTCGATCAGAGAGTAAAAAAGGCGTAAGGTTCACAATGGTGTAAGATTAAAATGGGATATACCGGGCTAGGATTCGAGTTACAGGAACAAGGGCCAAACCAATCACCCAAGAATGGAATCGTCGAGCGAAAACACTTGACAACCTCCTAGAAGCAGCTTTTCTTGCCACCAGACCTTTCTCCATCAATTAGGAATTTGATGCCGTCACTAAACACATATCTTAAATTGTAGCCATTTGTTGAGTGTTTTTTTTTTTTGGTGTCTAATCCGCATATATATCACCAGTGCCGTTGATTTGCTTGACTCTATATCTCTTAAATGTCAACATATACACGTGTGATTTAGTTTACGAAGATTTTTCAATGCCGAGAACCTCGATCAGAGAGTAAAAAAGGCGTAAGGTTCACAATGGTGTAAGATTAAAATGGGATATACCGGGATAGGATTCGAGTTACAGGAACAAGGGCCAAACCAATCACCCAAGAATGGAATCGTCGAGCGAAAACACTTGAACCCCTCCTAGAAGCAGCTTTTCTTGCCACCAGACCTTTCTCCATCAATTAGGAATCTGATGCCGTCACTAAACACATTCCTTAAATTGTAGCCATTTGTTGAGTGTTTTTTTTTGTGTCTAATCCGCATATATATCACCAGTGCCCTTGATTTTCTTGACTGTATATCTCTTAAATGTCAACATATACACGTGTGATTTAGTTTACGAAGATTTTTCAATGCCGAGAACCTCGATCAGAGAGTAAAAAAGGCGTAAGGTTCACAATGGTGTAAGATTAAAATGGGATATATCGGGCTAGGATTCGAGTTACAGGAACAAGGGCCAAACCAATCACCCAAGAATGGAATCGTCGAGCGAAAACACTTGACAACCTCCTAGAAGCAGCTTTTCTTGCCACCAGACCTTTCTCCATCAATTAGGAATCTGATTCCGTCAGTAAACACATTCCTTAAATTGTACCCATTTGTTGAGTGTTTTTTTTGGTGTCTAATCCGCATATATATCACCAGTGCCCTTGATTTTCTTGACTGTATATCTCTTAAATGTCAACATATACACGTGTGATTTAGTTTACGAAGATTTTTCAATGCCGAGAACCTCGATCAGAGAGTAAAAAAGGCGTAAGGTTCACAATGGTGTAAGATTAAAATGGGATATACCGGGCTAGGATTCGAGTTACAGGAACAAGGGCCAAACCAATCACCCAAGAATGGAATCGTCGAGCGAAAACACTTGACAACCTCCTAGAAGCAGCTTTTCTTGCCACCAGACCTTTCTCCATCAATTAGGAATTTGATGCCGTCACTAAACACATACCTTAAATTGTAGCCATTTGTTGAGTGTTTTTTTTTGGTGTCTAATCCGCATATATATCACCAGTGCCGTTGATTTGCTTGACTCTATATCTCTTAAATGTCAACATATACACGTGTGATTTAGTTTACGAAGATTTTTCAATGCCGAGAACCTCGATCAGAGAGTAAAAAAGGCGTAAGGTTCACAATGGTGTAAGATTAAAATGGGATATACCGGGATAGGATTCGAGTTACAGGAACAAGGGCCAAACCAATCACCCAAGAATGGAATCGTCGAGCGAAAACACTTGAACCCCTCCTAGAAGCAGCTTTTCTTGCCACCAGACCTTTCTCCATCAATTAGGAATCTGATGCCGTCACTAAACACATTCCTTAAATTGTAGCCATTTGTTGAGTGTTTTTTTTTGTGTCTAATCCTCATATATATCACCAGTGCCCTTGATTTTCTTGACTGTATATCTCTTAAATGTCAACATATACACATGTGATTTAGTTTACGAAGATTTTTCAATGCCGAGAACCTCGATCAGAGAGTAAAAAAGGCGTAAGGTTCACAATGGTGTAAGATTAAAATGGGATATATCGGGCTAGGATTCGAGTTACAGGAACAAGGGCCAAACCAATCACCCAAGAATGGAAACGTCGAGCGAAAACACTTGACAACCTCCTAGAAGCAGCTTTTCTTGCCGCCAGACCTTTCTCCATCAATTAGGAATTTGATGCCGTCACTAAACACATTCCTTAAATTGTAGCCATTTGTTGAGTGTTTTTTTTTGGTGTCTAATCCGCATATATATCACCAGTGCCGTTGATTTTCTTGACTCTATATCTCTTAAATGTCAACATATACACGTGTGATTTAGTTTACGAAGATTTTTCAATGCCGAGAACCTCGATCAGAGAGTAAAAAAGGCGTAAGGTTCACAATGGTGTAAGATTAAAATGGGATATACCGGGATAGGA
Source organism: Helianthus tuberosus (assembly GCA_030545235.1). Taxonomy (NCBI): domain Eukaryota; kingdom Viridiplantae; phylum Streptophyta; class Magnoliopsida; order Asterales; family Asteraceae; genus Helianthus; species Helianthus tuberosus. Next base: position 573,283 of record JARYGA010017211.1, on the reverse strand, counting down.
TTCGAGTTACAGGAACAAGGGCCAAACCAATCACCCAAGAATGGAATTGTCGAGCGAAAACACTTGAACCCCTCCTAGAAGCAGCTTTTCTTGCCACCAGACCTTTCTCCATCAATTAGGAATCTGATGCCGTCACTAAACACATTCCTTAAATTGTAGCCATTTGTTGAGTGTTTTTTTTTGTGTCTAATCCGCATATATATCACCAGTGCCCTTGATTTTCTTGACTGTATATCTCTTAAATGTCAACATATACACGTGTGATTTAGTTTACGAAGATTTTTCAATGCCGAGAACCTCGATCAGAGAGTAAAAAAGGCGTAAGGTTCACAATGGTGTAAGATTAAAATGGGATATATCGGGCTAGGATTCGAGTTACAGGAACAAGGGCCAAACCAATCACCCAAGAATGGAATCGTCGAGCGAAAACACTTGACAACCTCCTAGAAGCAGCTTTTCTTGCCACCAGACCTTTCTCCATCAATTAGGAATCTGATGCCGTCAGTAAACACGTTCCTTAAATTGTAGCCATTTGTTGAGTGTTTTTTTTTTTTGGTGTCTAATCCGCATATATATCACCAGTGCCCTTGATTTTCTTGACTGTATATCTCTTAAATGTCAACATATACACGTGTGATTTAGTTTACGAAGAGTTTTCAACGCCGAGAATCTCGATCAGAGAGTAAAAAAGGCATAAGGTTCACAATGGTGTAAGATTAAAATGGGATATACCGGGCTAGGATTCGAGTTACAGGAACAAGGGCAAAACCAATCACCCAAGAATGGAATCGTCGAGCGAAAACACTTGACAACCTCCTAGAAGCAGCTTTTCTTGCCACCAGACCTTTCTCCATCAATTAGGAATCTGATGCCGTCACTAAACACATTCCTTAAATTGTAGCCATTTGTTGAGTGTTTTTTTTGGTGTCTAATCCGCATATATACATCATCAGTGCCCTTGATTTTCTTGACTGTATATCTCTTAAATGTCAACATATACACGTGTGATTTAGTTTACCAAGATTTTTCAATGCCGAGAACCTCGATCAGAGAGTAAAAAAGGCGTAAGGTTCACAATGGTGTAAGATTAAAATGGGATATACCGGGCTAGGATTCGAGTTACAGGAACAAGGGCCAAACCAATCACCCAAGAATGGAATTGTCGAGCGAAAACACTTGACAACCTCCTAGAAGCAGGTTTCTTGCCACCAGACCTTTCTCCATCAATTAGGAATCTGATGCCGTCACTAAACACATTCCTTAAATTGTAGCCATTTGTTGAGTGTTTTTTTTTTGGTGTCTATTCCACATATATATCACCAGTGCCCTTGATTTTCTTGACTGTATATCTCTTAAATGTCAACATATACACGTGTGATTTAGTTTACGAAGATTTTTCAATGCCGAGAACCTCGATCAGAGAGTAAAAAAGGCGTAAGGTTCACAACGGTGTAAGATTAAAATGGGATATACCGGGCTAGGATTCGAGTTACAGGAACAAGGGCCAAACCAATCACCCAAGAATGGAATCGTCGAGCGAAAACACTTGACAACCTCCTAGAAGCAGCTTTTCTTGCCACCAGACCTTTCTCCATCAATTAGGAATCTGATGCCGTCACTAAACACAATCCTTAAATTGTAGCCATTTGTTGGGTGTTTTTTTTTGGTGTCTAATCCGCATATATATCACCAGTGCCCTTGATTTTCTTGACTGCATATCTCTTAAATGTCAACATATACACGTGTGATTTAGTTTACGAAGATTTTTCAATGCCGAGAACCTTGATCAGAGAGTAAAAAAGGCGTAAGGTTCACAATGGTGTAAGATTAAAATGGGATATATCGGGCTAGGATTCGAGTTACAGGAACAAGGGCCAAACCAATCACCCAAGAATGGAATCGTCGAGCGAAAACACTTGACAACCTCCTAGAAGCAGCTTTTCTTGCCACCAGACCTTTCTCCATCAATTAGGAATCTGATTCCGTCAGTAAACACATTCCTTAAATTGTAGCCATTTGTTGAGTGTTTTTTTTTTGGTGTCTAATCCGCATATATATCACCAGTGCCCTTGATTTTCTTGACTGTATATCTCTTAAATGTCAACATATACACGTGTGATTTAGTTTACGAAGATTTTTCAACGCCGAGAACCTCGATCAGAGAGTAAAAACGGCATAAGGTTCACAATGGTGTAAGATTAAAATGGGATATACCGGGCTAGGATTCGAGTTACAGGAACAAGGGCAAAACCAATCACCCAAGAATGGAATCGTCGAGCGAAAACACTTAACAAACCTCCTAGAAGCAGCTTTTCTTGCCACCAGACCTTTCTCCATCAATTAGGAATCTGATGCCGTCACAAAACACATTCCTTAAATTGTAGCCATTTGTTGAGTGTTTTTTTTGGTGTCTAATCCGCATATATACATCACCAGTGCCCTTGATTTTCTTGACTGTATATCTCTTAAATTTCAACATATACACGTGTGATTTAGTTTACCAAGATTTTTCAATGCCGAGAACCTCGATCTGAGAGTAAAAAAGGCGTAAGGTTCACAATGGTGTAAGATTAAAATGGGATATACCGGGCTAGGATTCGAGTTACAGGAACAAGGGCCAAACCAATCACCCAAGAATGGAATTGTCGAGCGAAAACACTTGACAACCTTCTAGAAGCAGGTTTCTTGCCACCAGACCTTTCTCCATCAATTAGGAATCTGATGCCGTCACTAAACACATTCCTTAAATTGTAGCCATTTGTTGAGTGTTTTTTTTTTTTTGGTGTCTAATCCACATATATATCACCAGTGCCCTTGATTTTCTTGACTGTATATCTCTTAAATGTCAACATATACACGTGTGATTTAGTTTACGAAGATTTTTCAATGCCGAGAACCTCGATCAGAGAGTAAAAAAGGCGTAAGGTTCACAACGGTGTAAGATTAAAATGGGATATACCGGGCAAGGATTCGAGTTACAGGAACAAGGGCCAAACCAATCACCCAAGAATGGAATCGTCGAGCGAAAACACTTGACAACCTCCTAGAAGCAGCTTTTCTTGCCACCAGACCTTTCTCCATCAATTAGGAATCTGATGCCGTCACTAAACACGATCCTTAAATTGTAGCCATTTGTTGGGTGTTTTTTTTGGTGTCTAATCCGCATATATATCACCAGTGCCCTTGATTTTCTTGACTGTATATCCCTTAAATGTCAACATATAAACGTGTGATTTAGTTTACGAAGATTTTTTAATGCCGAGAACCTCGATCAGAGAGTAAAAAAGGCGTATGGTTCACAATGGTGTAAGATTAAAATGGGATATACCGGGCTAGGATTCGAGTTACAGGAACAAGGGCCAAACCAATCACCCAAGAATGGAATCGTCGAGCGAAAACACTTGAACCCCTCCTAGAAGCAGCTTTTCTTCCCACCAGACCTTTCTCCATCAATTAGGAATCTGATGCCGTCACTAAACACAATCCTTAAATTGTAGCCATTTGTTGAGTGTTTTTTTTTGTGTCTAATCCGCATATATATCACCAGTGCCCTTGATTTTCTTGACTGTATATCTCTTAAATGTGAACATATACACGTGTGATTTAGTTTACAAAGATTTTTCAATGCCGAGAACCTCGATCAGAGAGTAAAAAAGGCGTAAGGTTCACAATGGTGTAAGATTAAAATGGGATATACCGGGCTAGGATTCGAGTTACACGAACAAGGGCCAAACCAACCACCCAAGAATGGAATCATCAAGCGAAAACACTTGACAACCTCCTAGAAGCAGCTTTTCTTGCCACCAGACCTATCTCCATACATTAGGAATCTGATGCCGTCACTAAACACATTCCTTAAATTATAGCCATATGTTGAGTGTTTTTTTTGGTGTCTAATCCGCATATATCTCACCAGTGCCCTTGATTTTCTTGACTGTATATCTCTTAAATGTCAACATATACACGTGTGATTTAGTTTACGAAGATTTTTCAATGCCGAGAACCTCGATCAGAGAGTAAAAAAGGCGTAAGGTTCACAATGGTGTAAGATTAAAATGGGATATACCGGGCTAGGATTCGAGTTACAGGAACAAGGGCCAAACCAATCACCCAAGTATGGAATCGTCGAGCGAAAACACTTACAACCTCCTAGAAGCAGCTTTTCTTGCCACCAGACCTTTCTCCATCAATTAGGAATCTGATTCCGTCACTAAACACATTCCTTAAATTGTAGCCATTTGTTGTGTGTTTTTTTTTGGTGTCTAATCCGCATATATATCACCAGTGCCCTTGATTTTCTTGACTGTATATCTCTTAAATGTCAACATATACACGTGTGATTTAGTTTACGAAGATATTTCAATGCCGAGAACCTCGATCAGAGAGTAAAAAAGGTGTAAGGTTCACAATGGTGTAAGATTAAAATGGGATATACCGGGCTAGGATTCGAGTTACAGGAACAAGGGCCAAACCAATCACCCTCAAGCTGAGTTAACCGATCTCATCAACACTCGCGTGGCTGAAGCCTTAGTGACTTATCAGGCTGGTACGATATGTACCAAACACTCTTATCCCTTGTGTCGTATGCTTGAGTCTTACTTGTTTGTTATATGTCCTTTCATTGATAGGTCATTCGGTGCAGCAAAATCCGCACCATCCACCTGTTTGCACGTTCAAAACCTTTATGGATTGTAAGCTGATGCGTAGTCGAGTGTTATATATATTAGGTGAATATTTTAAGCCCCTTTAACACTTTTTAGTCAACTTTTAAATTTATAAAACACGATGTTTACTAACACTAGACACACATATGGGCAAGTGCACCCATCGTGAGCGTAGTATAGTGTTGGTAAGATACCGAGGTTGTCCAAGGACACAAGAGCTTTTAGTACCGGTTTATCCTCAACGTCTAATCAAAATAAAAAGTTTTGAAAAATGTTTTAACTAAGAAAAATAAAAAACTAACTAAAAATGCTGAAAATAAAATAAAAAGAAAAAACAGACAGACAAGATGAATCACTTGGTTCCGACTCGTATCTAGTGTTAACTTTGATTATTTCCGCACTTTTGCACTATTTTAAGAGATTATCTTAGTTATTGTAGTAGGCCCCTCTTTTGAAGGTGACGTTACCCTCACCCCAGTAGTTTGAGCCAGCAAGGATACAATCCTAAAAGGGTGGATTATTGGAAGATAATTAATTAAGTTATTAATGCAAATTATGGTAGGCCCTCTTTTGGAGGTAACGTTACCCTCGACTAAGTAGTCTGAGTCAGCAGGGATACAGTCCTAAATAGCCGGGTTATAGTATTAATAGTAGTTAACTTATGAGGGGATCAAAGAGTTTGGACCCCCGCCATCCAATACCGTTAAGTATTGAAGGAGGTCCTACTAAATTTGACCCAGGTCCATTGCAGGACCTCTAAACGCTGAACAATGGCAAGACCTTTACCAAACCGTTCCCTTAACCCCCGACCAGGTAGCCAACATACCTCCATATAGACCGTGGAGATATGAATGGTGAAAATCTTTTATTTTATATAGACAGTAAAATAATGCCAAGACACCACGGACAAACGACAAGGAAAGATCACCTTCAACATAAGCAACTAGTTATTAAAGTCATTAATACAAAACCAAGTAAAAAGTGCGAAAAGATTAGAAATAAAAAGTATTACACTAGACACTTTGTCTTCACCAAGTGATGTAAGAGACTTAGGCAAACATGGCCTTGATTGTCAAGAACTCTTACTATCAATCTTGGATCCCGAGACGATTCACACACTCTACGATGGACAATGGATGATGGTGGTGGATGATGGTGTTATGGTGGTGGTGGGTGGTGGGTGAAGTGTGAGAGAGGTGGTGTGCCAAGGGATGGTTTGAGCTTGAGCCAAGCACTTCTATTTATAGGCTGAACAGAAGCTCGGGCACGGCCCCGTGTCCAGTGGGCATGGCCCCGTGTCCACATCCTTCTCTTTCTTCATTTAATGCAGTTTTGTCTTTTTAGTTGACCGCGCCCCCGTGTCCGCTGAGCACGACCCCGTGGTGGGCAATAGAAGCTTCTACCACTTTGTCTTTTCTGCTGACACTTGGGCACGCCCCCATGCTGGCTGAGCACGGGGCGTGTTCAGTCTTCTGTTGTCTTGTTTTGCTTGGGAAGATGCTGTCGTGGGGTCGGGCATGTCACGTCTTGTTCCTTTTCTTGTATTTATGTTAGATTTTGATGTCTTTTTGCTTCTTTTGTTAATTTGAGCTCATTTAATCCTGAAAATACAAAAGGAAGACAAAAGCACACTTTTTCCAACATTAGTACTAAAAAGGGTTAGTTTTATGCCACAATTGATGAAATTTATATGTTGCATTTTGCACACATCAAATACCCCCACACTTGAATCTTTGCTTGTCCTCAAGCAAAACTCTTTATAATGTGGCTATTACACTCCCAAATGGAATGGGTAGAGAAGAAGGTTTTTGGGCTTGTCGTAGAGTGTCGGGATTTCCAAGATTCTTTATTTAATTTTATTTTTATTTATTTACAATCCTATTCGTCATGATTTATTTGAAACTTTTCACAAGACAAATTACTTATTAGGGCATAACATGCCTCTTTAAAATTCTATTTATATACAAGTTCACATACCTCACGGGGATCACTCAACACTCGGCCGAAAATGTATTTTTGTGGATCACTCGAGAGCGGCATGGAACTTACTCCTACCATAGGCTTGCCAAGCAATCAATCCTCCTCCTTTTTAACTTATATACCTTTGTAAATATCAAGAGGACTTTTGGGTGAAGGGTTTGGCTTGGGTTAAAGGTAGGTAGTTGGGTTAGTGGTTAGTGGTTAGTAGAAAAAGGGCGAAAAGCGTAACAAGCGTCGGTTTTCGTAAGACTTTCTATTTTTGTAACTTTTATTTTGATGAAGCTATTATTCAAACAAAGTTATTTTTGATGAACTTGTTTGTTTATTTTCTTTTGCTTCATCGTCAACACATTATATATATATATATATATATATATTTTGATAAGTCATACGAAAAACCCAACTTGTTACTAAAACAAAAGGGTAAAAATGAAAAAGGTTTTGGTGGGTAAAAATGGTGTTTGGTTGGGTTATGAAATGAAAAGGTTTAGGCTCAAAGGGGCTAACTAGGGGGATTTTGGGTAGGTGGTAAAAAAAATGGTGTAGAAATAAAAAGGGTTAGTCCTAATGCCTCCATCATTTACTTACTCGGGTTTAAGTTGGTAAGGACCGAGAATGTATTGTCATGGCAAGTTCTAGAGTCGTAAGAACCAAGCGGCTATTCTCACAAGAAACGAAAAATGAGCATTTATGTAACACCTGTGCCTCCACGGCCATCAAACAAATACCAAACCAATGAAATATTGTATTTCATACTTGGGATTTGTAAAAATATGTGTATCATTTGCACATATCAATTTTTGTTCGATTTCAAACTCTAAATCGCTTTCTGGAAGGTTATACGCGCACTGATGCGTAAATATAACCAGTTTAATGCAAAAAACACTCCGGAATAGTGACATAGGCTTAACATACCTTAAATAACATTTACATAACTTAGATATAAGTTTTGGAAGGTTTGGTGTGGTGAAATCAAAGTTTAATCGCTTACAGGGACTAAATTTGACAAACTGCGAAAGTATGCCAATTTGAACTGTAACAGACCTTCCGGAACATGACCATAAGTTAAACATACCATAAATATCCTTTACATAGCTTAGAAATAGGCTTTGAGGGGTTCGGTGTGCTAAAATAAACTTTTGGGTCATTCAGGGACTAAAAGTGTCAAAAAGTGCACAAGTTTGCATTTTCGCGCATAACTTACGTTCTGAATACATCCGGACATCAAAAAAATTATGTTAGCACTAAAATATTTTATTTTAGTGTTCGCCATAAGAAAAATCCATTCGTCACGTCATTTGGATCGTTTTTCGCATTCAGGACCAGATTCGATGTATTAGCCGTTGTTTAATTCACAACCACACATTCTAACTTGCTTAGTCAGCGGATAAGGATGGAATTTAGGCACCATGACATTTCAACACATGTATGGATGGAATTTAAACACCTAAACACCATGACCTTTCAACACATGTATGGATGGAATTTAAACACCTAAACACCATGACATTTCAACACATGTATGGATGGAATTTAAACACCTAAACACCATGACATTTCAACACATGTACGGATGGGATTAAGGCACGTTTTCCATGAAACGATCTTAACGGTTCGGGTATTCCTATAAATACCCATCCACCCCCATTGCTAAAATCACTAGAACTTTGATTTGAGAAACTCTAAGTTGAAACTATTGTTTCATACCTGAGATTTTTGAATCGAGGTTAACATTCGGGGACCCTTCGTAAGTATTCTTTCGTTCTTTTCCTTATTTTATTGCTTTTCGAGTCAGAAAGTCAAACTTTGTTTGACTTTCAGCGTTGACCAGTAATGGTCAATGCGAAGTTCGTTTGAACTTCGCAACGTGAGTGTAATCACGTTGGTCATAGTCCCTTGGGACTATGCCCACTGATTACCACGTTGTCTAGGGTCGTAGGGTAGGCGATCTAATAAATCGCCTATACCTTCGAGCCCGACCCAGTTTGGTCGATCATTAGGATCCGACCAAATACATTAGGTGACCCTAGTATAGGGCATAACCTTCCGAGGTTATACCCTATGGTCACATCGTTTAAGTAGTTGTATGATAGGTAGTTTATATGCCTTAGGTAAATTACCAGAATACCCTTTTCATGTATAATTGGTAATTAAGCATATGTAACCTAAACTTTTGTCACATAACTGATTATGTAACATGTTTAGGCATATAACACTTGTCATAGGACTAGTTAGACGGTCCGAACGCGTTTCACGCACACGACGCGTTAAAGTAGCATAAGTTACCTTAATGGGTCGCGATGGGTCGATAATACTTAGGTTAAGTTTCATTTAGTATGTAGGCTTTGTTAAACCATATCATATGAGTTCCTACACTCATTTGGTTTACAAACCCTCCTGCTACCCAGTCTTCCGATTTTGGTCCGGGTTAATTATGTAATTACCTATATTAGGTACCGTTTGATTTCCGGGACTCCTCTAGCTTTCTTGGTAGTTGTTCAAGACTCCTAAGCACTCCCAGGCGAGTACATTATTCCCCTCTTTTACTGTTTTCAACTGTTTTGGGGTGACTCATATGTGCTAAATGTTTTATCAATGGTTTCAAGAACAATTACAATATGGTTTCAAGAACAATTACAATGTGGTTTCAATAACAATTACAATTATTTCAAGAACGCTAACAATGATTTCAAGAACGAATACAATGATTTCAAAAACTAATAACAAATTTCAAGAAGTGAACAAACTTGTTGGTTGTAGTTTACATGACCGATGACATTCATTAGCTATGATCAAGCCGACCAGTATTAGGTTATGGTACCATAGGATCTGACAAATCCCTTTATTTACTGCACCCATTGTTATGTGTGGGTGTTGTGGGTAGCGACTGAATCTGTAATTATTAACTTATCCTTTGGTAAGGGTTTGTTAAGAACGAGAGCGAGAGCGAGTTGGAACGAGTCAAGAAGGTTTGAATGTTATTAGAGAATCGACCATAAAGTAGTTTCACAATTAAAACAAGAACGACTAGAACGATTTTACAAAATGGGTTAACGATTGGGTAAACATTTTAACATGATTGACATTTGATCATGAATTTCCCACAAAACATAACCTTGATTTAAACCAAGTTTTACTTTAATACTTTGTTTTTGTGCATATGGTTTAGTTGAGACATTTCACTTGCCATACATGACATTTTGACGTAGACATTTGACATGGATATTTGACATAGACATTTTGATATGATTTACATCTTGACATGAACACTTTGACATATTACCCAATACATTTGACAATTGATTTAAACATGGACTTCTTACATTGGTTGGTTTGGTTTGATTAAGTGATTAAGTAACGATGCGTGTGTAATATGATACAAGCATGGTGGATACGCCGCTGGTACTTCCTATATATAAGTGTTTGTATGGTATTATATGTCGTAACGTTATTTGAATCATTTCAGTTTGAGACATAGAACATTTCATACAAATAACATACTTTTCACAAGACATTGATTTACAAACAACTTATCTTACACAAACTCATTTTACATGGTTATTCATTTAATCATGCATTATTTTCTTATTTATACATATCATCTGAACTAATTGTTTTTCAAATGATTTACAAAGACAAAGCAAATTACAAGGTTCATGACTAAACATTTTCTTAAAACAGAAGTCATGAATCTTATTTTCACAAAACCTATGTATCTCGCCAGCATTTCTTTGCTGACCTCGTTTTCACATATGTTTCAGGTATTGTTGAATGATATCGATTGATAAGATGCATGCTCACATAGGACTGGACAAGGCCTTAGTGACTCAATAACAATGATAGACTATGTTTAAATAGTGTATTTAGATTTCCAGACGATGTAATTACTCTATGTTTAATAAAACGAAACACTTTTGATATCCATGGTTATGAAACATTAATTCTGTTGCAACACGCCCCGATGTTTCCGCCGCGATTTGTTGTTTTACGCGGTCGGGGTGTGACAAAAAAGATGGTATCAGAGCCAATGGTTATAGGGAATTAGGTTATTAGTAATTAGTAATGCTTTGACCTAGTCTATAACCTTCTTAGGACCCTAACGCGAGTTTACTTGCGTTTAGTCATAAAACAATACCGTCACCTATCCTTAGGTGACGACCACAACAAGAACATAAATTTCAAAACCGCTTTGAAAACTAATCATCTGTTCTAGGATGATTAATTTCTAGGTTTTGAACCCTCTATTGTAAGGTTTTGAACCCCTTTGAATTTTCAAAATCTCGTCAAGGTTTTGGGTTTTAAATAATGTGAACACGTGCAAACTGGAAGGGTGAATGCCTGTATTCTGGGTTTTCTGTCTAGGCAAGCACTTCGTATACATCTCATCAGACGCGAGACCAGTTGTGCTTACCTGGGAATTCTTGGGATGAGTGTTCACTTATAGGCGAGCATGTCTTCGCGATAGATTATTTTTAACCTATTTACTTTGACTAATCACCAAGGTCGTTTGTTGCTTTGTAGTAACAAACAAATGACCACTATCCTTGCTTTCATCATATTTGTTTCATCTCATTATTTCGTCTAAATTCTCTCACTCGTTTCCTTTCATGTTTCCTCTTTTAGACAATGCCTCCTCGACGCGAAATCCAGATAGAGACTGCCGAGCTGACAGAAATCATTGCGCAGCAAATGGCTGCTCAATTCCCAAACCTCTTTGCTCAATGGAACCAAGCCAACAACAACAACAATGTGCTATGCAAATACAAGGATTTCAACCAGGCTAAACCACTCAAGTTTAGTGGTTCTGAAGGAGCAACTGGGCTTCTTCAGTGGTTCGAAAGCATTGAGAATACTTTTCGCCACGTGCAGTGCCCGGATAATCGCAGGGTCGAGTTCTCCTCGAGCGTGTTTCAGAAGAGGGCTCTTACATGGTGGAATGGGGTAATGAGAGACCGAGGTGCGGAAGTTGCTCTCGCACAGACATGGGCTGAACTTAGGGCTCTGATGATGAGGGAATTCTGTCCTCGTCATGAGCAGCGAGCTTTGGAGAAGGAATTTGATGAGTTGAAGCAAGATAGTGGTGAGCACAGGGCGTATACTGATAGGTTTGAGGAGCTGAGTCTGCTTTGCCCTACAATGGTTACCCCACTTGACATAGCTATCGAAAGGTACATCGACGGCCTACCTGACTCGGTACAAGACATCCTTACTGGTAGTAACCCTGCCACACTCCGTCAGGCGATCGAGTTATCAGCGACATTGACTGAGTCGCAGATTCGGAAGAACAAGTTACACAGGAAGGGTGACAAGGGCAAGAAACAGTCAGCTGACAAGGAGGATAGCAAGAAAGGCCAAAACAAGAAGGGTAAGGAAGGTGAGACGTCAAAGAAATCAAAGAAGCGAAAGGGTGCCCAAAATTTTGCTGTTACAGCACAGACTGCACAGAACCCGCAGAACCAACCAGCTCAGCCACCTGCAAAGAAAGCATATGCCGGTACCGCACCTTATTGTGCACGCTGCAACGGTCATCACACAGTACAACAAGCTTGCTGGCAATGCACGACGTGTGGTAAACTTGGGCATTTGGCCAAGATTTGTCGTTTGGGACAAAATCAGGCTGCTCAGGTTCAAGCTCCGGTTCAAGGGAATGCTGCGAGATTTCCACTGGGTTCATGTTTCAACTGCGGAGAGATTGGTCACTTCCGCCACAACTGCCCAAGACTGGTAAATGCAAATGCGAACGCAAACCTAAATGCGAATGTCAACGTCAATGTGAATCCAGCACGTGGTCGAGTGTTTAACATCAACGAGGCAATCAATGATGAAGGAGTGAACTTTTAGTATTCTGTAATTCCTCTGGTTGTTATCTTGTAACATTTAAAGACAATGCAGTTGTTATATAAATAAAAATTTGTGGTTTTTATTTTTAAACTAATGCAATTGTATGAATGTTTGATCCAACCTTATGATGTCAACACAAAAACAAACTACTCTTGTGATTCTCTCTTTCAAATGATCGCTCATGAGTCCCTCAAAAATTTTAAGTACTCGTTTCATTCTAAGATACGAAGTACAGAAAATAAAGTGACATTATGAGTAATCATGCTTCAGCACATCTTTACCTTTAAATCCTTAGTTAGATAACTAAGGGTATTTTCAAATCTCATACCCATTACGTTTTGATTTTTCAACATACACAGTACAAGTATTTCAAAACAATCTTCATGATCTCAAAACATCTTCAACTTCTAAAAATCATATGGGATCTTTTTATCTTCACAATTAGATCCTTGTGGATGATTATCATACAAATCAGAGTCCTTAATTGGATTCCTTATATACCTTAAATCAATGATCTCTCCGATCATCTGCAGGGTACTTCATGCTTTTCCGAGATCGATTTGCGTTCTGGGTATCATCAACTTCGTATTCTCGAAGAAGATATTCCCAAAGCGGTTTTCTGCATGAAGTATGGCCATTACGAGTTTACAGTCATGCCTTTTAGGTTGACAAAAACTCCAGCCATCTTCAAGGACTTAATAAATAGAGTCTGCAAGCCTTATTTGGATCAGATCATCATTGTTATTATTGATGACATCTTGAACTATTCATGTCCTGAGCCGATCACGATCAACACCTTCGTTGACATTGGAGCCCTGATTGAATTCCTTGTACACTTTAAAATGTACAAAACAACTCAATTAGGACAAACCTAATTCCTTTTAAGATCTTCCTATCTTCATAGTTAGATTCTTGAAAATATTTAAAGTGCCAAAGGAAATCCACGGATTTGGGTTTCTGGTATGCTTTAAATACCCGTGTCCAAAGATAACAAATTAAAGGTCAAATTGAACGATTATGCAATTGAACGAGTATGCAATTATGTGACTATGTGTTTATTCATCTTATGTTTTCTTTTATGCATTTTGTGTTTTTAAATACTCTGGATATTCGTTATCCAAATCCTCGCAGGATCTTTCATATCTTCATATGAGGGATTCGTAGCAGGATAGTCAAAAGGTACTACCTTAAACCCTTAATGGGCTTCTATGTAATAGATAAGACCCTTGGATTTTATAGTATCACTCCATGATTCATAAGAGACCCTTTTGGTGGTCTAGTCAAAAGATTGATTCACAATTTGGTGAAGAACGACATCTAGTGATGTAGCTGGACAGACTCATTGATAGTCTATTTAGATCATTTATTGATTTAGTCAAAAGGACTCTATGGCGGTCTAGTCACACTCATCACAGGATTGTTCATTTGGTTTTACCCTACATATTATAAAATAGACTGTGTGAACTGTGCAAGGAATTGTCTGATTATGGACGCGTACATAATTATGAAATTTAGTGCACAGAAACCAAGTAAGGTTTATTATGTGTAAGAACCGATAGTGACAAAAATAACAAAATGAGAACGATGTAATAGAGGTACGGTGGACGCACCAATGACGCTTCATATACTTGTATATAAGTATCCCTCTTACATTGTAATCATGATGTTATTAAAGGTTACTAGAAGTTCAGAACCCTAACCAATGTTATTCGATCTTTTCAATTTCATGTTTTCAAGCTCTCACAAGTTTCCTCTAAATAAATTTCGGGACGAAATTTCCTAAAGTAGGGGAGACTGTAACACCTGTGCCTCCACGGCCATCAAACAAATACCAAACCAATGAAATATTGTATTTCATACTTGGGATTTGTAAAAATATGTGTATCATTTGCACATATCAATTTTTGTTCGATTTCAAACTCTAAATCGCTTTCTGGAAGGTTATACGCGCACTGATGCGTAAATATAACCAGTTTATTGCAACAAACACTCCGGAATAGTGACATAGGCTTAACATACCTTAAATAACCTTTACATAACTTAGATATAAGTTTTGGAAGGTTTGGTGTGGTGAAATCAAAGTTTAATCGCTTACAGGGACTAAATTTGACAAACTGCGAAAGTATGCCAATTTGAACTGTAACAGACCTTCCGGAACATGACCATAAGTTAAACATACCATAAATATCCTTTACATAGCTTAGAAATAGGCTTTGAGGGGTTCGGTGTGCTAAAATAAACTTTTGGGTCATTCAGGGACTAAAAGTGTCAAAAAGTGAACAAGTTTGCATTTTCGCGCATAACTTACGTTCTGAATACATCCGGACATCAAAAAAATTATGTTAGCACTAAAATATTTTATTTTAGTGTTCGCCATAAGAAAAATCCATTCATCACGTCATTTGGATCGTTTTTCGCATTCAGGACCAGATTCGATGTATTAGCCGTTGTTTAATTCACAACCACACATTCTAACTTGCTTAGTCAGCGGATAAGGATGGAATTTAGGCACCATGACATTTCAACACATGTATGGATGGAATTTAAACACCTAAACACCATGACCTTTCAACACATGTATGGATGGAATTTAAACACCTAAACACCATGACATTTCAACACATGTATGGATGGAATTTAAACACCTAAACACCATGACATTTCAACACATGTACGGATGGGATTAAGGCACGTTTTCCATGAAACGATCTTAACGGTTCGGGTATTCCTATAAATACCCATCCACCCCCATTGCTAAAATCACTAGAACTTTGATTTGAGAAACTCTAAGTTGAAACTATTGTTTCATACCTGAGATTTTTGAATCGAGGTTAGCATTCGGGGACCCTTCGTAAGTATTCTTTCGTTCTTTTCCTTATTTTATTGCTTTTCGAGTCAGAAAGTCAAACTTTGTTTGACTTTCAGCGTTGACCAGTAATGGTCAATGCGAAGTTCGTTTGAACTTCGCAACGTGAGTGTAATCACGTTGGTCATAGTCCCTTGGGACTATGCCCACTGATTACCACGTTGTCTAGGGTCGTAGGGTAGGCGATCTAATAAATCGCCTATACCTTCGAGCCAGACCCTGTTTGGTCGATCATTAGGATCCGACCAAATACATTAGGTGACCCTAGTATAGGGCATAACCTTCCGAGGTTATACCCTATGGTCACATCGTTTAAGTAGTTGTATGATAGGTAGTTTATATGCCTTAGGTAAATTACCAGAATACCCTTTTCATGTATAATTGGTAATTAAGCATATGTAACCTAAACTTTTGTCACATAACTGATTATGTAACATGTTTAGGCATATAACACTTGTCATAGGACTAGTTAGACGGTCCGAACGCGTTTCACGCACACGACGCGTTAAAGTAGCATAAGTTACCTTAATGGGTCGCGATGGGTCGATAATACTTAGGTTAAGTTTCATTTAGTATGTAGGCTTTGTTAAACCATATCATATGAGTTCCTAAACTCATTTGGTTTACAAACCCTTCTGCTACCCAGTCTTCCGATTTTGGTCCGGGTTAATTATGTAATTACCTATATTAGGTACCGTTTGATTTCCGGGACTCCTCTAGCTTTCTTGGTAGTTGTTCAAGACTCCTAAGCACTCCCAGGCGAGTACATTATTCCCCTCTTTTACTGTTTTCAACTGTTTTGGGGTGACTCATATGTGCTAAATGTTTTATCAATGGTTTCAAGAACAATTACAATATGGTTTCAAGAACAATTACAATGTGGTTTCAATAACAATTACAATTATTTCAAGAACGCTAACAATGATTTCAAGAACGAATACAATGATTTCAAAAACTAATAACAAATTTCAAGAAGTGAACAAACTTGTTGGTTGTAGTTTACATGACCGATGACATTCATTAGCTATGATCAAGCCGACCAGTATTAGGTTATGGTACCATAGGATCTGACAAATCCCGTTATTTACTGCACCCATTGTTATGTGTGGGTGTTGTGGGTAGCGACTGAATCTGTAATTATTAACTTATCCTTTGGTAAGGGTTTGTTAAGAACGAGAGCGAGAGCGAGTTGGAACGAGGAACGAGTCAAGAAGGTTTGAATGTTATTAGAGAATCGACCATAAAGTAGTTTCACAATTAAAACAAGAACGACTAGAACGATTTTACAAAATGGGTTAACGATTGGGTAAACATTTTAACATGATTGACATTTGATCATGCATTTCCCACAAAACATAACCTTGATTTAAACCAAGTTTTACTTCAATACTTTGTTTTTGTGCATATGGTTTAGTTGAGACATTTCACTTGCCATACATGACATTTTGACGTAGACATTTGACATGGATATTTGACATAGACATTTTAATATGATTTACATCTTGACATGAACACTTTGACATATTACCCAATACATTTGACAATTGATTTAAACATAGACTTCTTACATTGGTTGGTTTGGTTTGATTAAGTGATTAAGTAACGATGCGTGTGTAATATGATACAAGCATGGTGGATACGCCGCTGGTACTTCCTATATATAAGTGTTTGTATGGTATTATATGTCGTAACGTTATTTGAATCATTTCAGTTTGAGACATAGAACATTTCATACAAATAACATACTTTTCACAAGACATTGATTTACAAACAACTTATCTTACACAAACTCATTTTACATGGTTATTCATTTAATCATGCATTATTTTCTTATTTATACATATCATCTGAACTAATTGTTTTTCAAATGATTTACAAAGACAAAGCAAATTACAAGGTTCATGACTAAACATTTTCTTAAAACAGAAGTCATGAATCTTATTTTCACAAAACCTATGTATCTCACCAGCATTTCTTTGCTGACCTCGTTTTCACATATGTTTCAGGTATTGTTGAATGATATCGATTGATAAGATGCATGCTCACATAGGACTGGACAAGGCCTTAGTGACTCAATAACAATGATAGACTACGTTTAAATAGTGTATTTAGATTTCCAGACGATGTAATTACTCTATGTTTAATAAAACGAAACACTTTTGATATCCATGGTTATGAAACATTAATTCTGTTGCAACACGCCCCGATGTTTCCGCCGCGATTTGTTGTTTTACGCGGTCGGGGTGTGACAATTTAGTCTAATGATATGTATTTGTATGCTCAATAAAGGCTCAAAATTCACTTTTGTGGGAATGGGTTTTTATGTGATCAAGTATATATAATCAAATTTTAACTAAGCTTGTCATGCCTTTTCATAATTTTCTTATGTTGGTTCTTTTTATCACGACGCTATCGGTTGTAAATTAGTAAAAATATAACCGTTTTAGAACTTGAAATTCCCGAGTTAAACCTAGAAAAGTGAAAAAAAATTGAAAAATTTTTGAAAAAATTTGGGGTGATTAGCGATTCCATTAGAGTTTTGTGTAAGGCTTGTATTTAGGACTTGCAAGATTCAAGGTTTTAGCATCCCCCCACACTTAAATTACACATTGTCCTCAACGTGTCCCAAAAATAAGTTTTTAGGTTGATTGAATGTGTATAAAGGTGTAAAAAGAAAAAAAATTGGTGTTACTGGGCGCTGAACACGGCCCCGTGTTGTACGGGCACGACCCCGTGTTCAAGTGCCAGTAACAAAATTAAATCAAGAGAAACAGAAGCCTGGACACGGGGGCGTGTTGGGTGAACACGGCCCGTGTCCAGTTACCTGAACTGGGTCTTTTCTGCAGACTGTGCAGCACGGGGCCGTGTTGGGTGGACACGGCCCGTGCCGAACTTACTGTAAACAAAGAATTTCGTCGGACGGTTCTGTTTTCCTGCATGGAGTGCTGGTTCAAGTTTCCCTTGTATCCTTTGTCATCTCAAGTGTGTTTTATTCATGTCAACACCACCCAAACACCAAATTAACTAAAAACCATCATTCATTACTTCATAGAGAGTTACATACTAGTCCAAAAAAATGAAAAATAAAGCAGAAAATAAAAGTTAAAAGTCCTAAAATTAGATAGGTCAAGTGATCCGTAAAGTCTTCTTATGGAGCCCTACTTCTACAATAAGAACCAAAATTCCGAAAATAGATTTCTGGTCTAAACGCCTTGTAGAACTCCAAGCCGAATGGTGTCCCTTAGATGTAGCTAGAGCCATTCTTCTATCTCCCTCGGGAGAAGGGAGGCGGCTTCATGTTCCTCAACCTCGTGTGGAGGAGGAGCGACACCAATCGGAACCCCTTGTAGTATGTCTCGAGGAGGCTCCGGATGTAGGGCGTACCATTCGGCCGGAATAATGACTTCCGGCACCACATTCCATGCCCTTTGGGTGATAATCGGCACCAAAGGAGGAGAGGCGAGAATGTTCAACCTTTGGTGCAAAAGGTTGACCTCCCGGAGACATCCTTCTAGTCCCACCGTTAAATGATTAATGCGGTCGACCAATGCCTCTTCCACACTTGTTACTTCATCAAGGGCCTCTCTCAAGGCGTAAACATAGTTTACAAGAGAATCTTCAACCGTTGATGATCTTCTCCCCTGCCGGTTGTTTCTGGAATGCGATGAAGAGTTTCCGCTTGTTCTGCTTGCCATTCTGAGAAAACAAACCGAAAAGAGTTCAACTTTATGGATCCAGTACTTCGGACATGGCCCTGTGTTCAGCGAACACGGCCCCGTGTTCAGATATCTGCAGGATTTATGAACAAGGAATCTTGGGGTTTCAAATTGTTTTTATGATTTTTGGAGCATTTTTGAATTTAAACAACTTAAAACATTGTTATAGAACTTATTTTTAACAAGATTCCATGAACAAATATCTTACAAACATCTCAATAAGGCTTGAATCTATGGAAGGTTTAAGCTTTAATGGAAGTAGGAGGAAAATTGAAGAAGATGAAAGTGGATAAAAGAGGAAAGGACAAGAAGATAGTTGAGAAACTTCTTTTAGAAAATACCTAGGAGGGTATGTGAGAATATTCCTCAAATCTCTGTCCCTGGAATGGTTCAAATGTGCAGGATTCTTGGCTGCATTTATAGAAAACGACAGTACGTTGCGCACGGCCCCGTGTCGGTTGGACACGGCCCCGTGTGCAGATGGAATCCTGACACATTTTTGTCCGCATTCTGACAAAATCAGAAGGGAATCTTTGGGTGGACACGGGGGCGTGTTGACCTGGGCACGGCCCCGTGTATAGAAGCTGTCTTAAGGAATTTATCTATTTTCAAGGAACTTTTCCGGATCGGGCGGTTCCTTACTGGATGGAACAACCCGAAAGTGCCTAAGATACCTTAATTGTTCCAGATTAAGACGAGAACGCAAGAGGTTGTCGGTGAGGGTGATTCCTATGCTATATGTAGGTGGACAAGTCCAACCCTTTTCCGGGCTCTCGTTAAAGAAGGTGTATGTCGAATCGCTCAGGTCTATGTATGCATCAAACGAAGTTGATGGGGAGTCCTTCACGGCACAATCGACACAGGGACGACTATCGCTCAAGTCCTCACTAGAGTTAGAAGTATCATTGGAAACAATGAAGTTGTTTGAATGCGTTTCCAACCCTTCTTCTTGGCTATTGTCTTGGAAAAGATTATTGAAATCTTTCCTAATTTCTTTTATCCAATCAATAATTAGATCTTCTAGTTGAAATAATTCATCGAGAAGCATTTCTCCCAGAATATCCGGTTGGGCGCATTCGAGGGAGAGATAGGGATTATTTTTACTTTCGCCCCTCTTAAGGATACTAGGAAATGATGGGTCTATATAGTGGGGTTTATAATTTAGAAAAAAGCATTCTAATTCTTTATGGTTACCACCACATAATTGACACCACATAGTTCCATAAGAGTGCCGAAAGTAAAAAGTATCAGTATCACTCATGTTTGTGTCAGAAATTACTAACCGTCGGGATCTTACGGTTCTGTTTTCAGTAACTGAAACTTGGGCACGGGGGCATGTTGAGTGGGCACGGCCCCGTGTTTAGCTTACTGCCTGACTTAAAACAGGATTGCCAGTTCCAATGATTGGGCACGGGGCGAGTTCAGCGGGCACGGCCCGTGCTGAGTTCTGCAGAAGCTGAAAAATTAAGAAAAATCCTAAAAAAATGAAAAATAAGAAAAACAATTAGGCCTTTGATTCCTAACTTTCTTAAAATCCTTGTGTCGCCGGCAGCGGCGCCAAAAACTTGATGCTTAGTCGAGTGTTATATATATTAGGTGTATATTTTAAGCCCCTTTCACACTTTTTAGTCAAGTTTTAAATTTATAAAACACGATATTTACTAACACTAGACACACATATGGGCAAGTGCACCCATCGTGAGCGTAGTATAGTGTTGGTAAGATACCGAGGTCGTCCAAGGACACAAGAGCTTTTAGTACCAGTTTATCCTCAACGTCTAATCAAAATAAAAAGTTTAGAAAAATGTTTTAACTAAGAAAAATAAAAAACTAACTAAAAATGCTGAAAATAAAATAAAAAGAAAAAACAGATAGACAAGATGAATCATTTGGTTCCGACTCGTATCTAGTGTAACCTTTGATTATTTCCGCACTTTTGCACTATTTTAAGAGATTATCTTAGTTATTGTAGTAGGCCCCTCTTTTGAAGGTGACGTTACCCTCACCCCAGTAGTTTGAGTCAGCAAGGATACAATCCTAAAAGGGTGGATTATTAGAAGATAATTAATTAAGTTATTAATGCAAATTATGGTAGGCCCCTCTTTTGGAGGTGACGTTACCCTCGACTAAGTAGTCTGAGTCAGCAGGGATACAGTCCTAAATAGCCGGGTTATAGTATTAATAGTAATTAACTTATGAGGGGATCAAAGAGTTTGGACCCCCGCCATCCAATACCGTTAAGTATTGAAGGAGGTCCTACTAAATTTGACCCAGGTCCATTGCAGGACCTCTAAACGCTGAACAATGGCAAGACCTTTACCAAACCATTCCCTTAACCCCCGACCAGGTAGCCAACATACCTCCATATAGCCCGTCGAGCTATGAATGGTGAAAATCTTTTATTTTATATAGACAGTAAAATAATGCCAAGACACCACGGATAAACGACAAGGAAAGATCACCTTCAACATAAGCAACTAGTTATTAAAGTCATTAATACAAAACTAGAAATAAAAAGTATTACACTAGACACTTTGTCTTCACCAAGTGATGTAAGAGACTTAGGCAAACATGGCCTTGATTGTCAGAACTCTTACGATCAATCTTGGATCCCGAGATGACTCACACACTCTACGATGGACAATGGATGATGGTGGTGGATGATGGTGTTATGGTGGTGGTGGGTGGTGGGTGAAGTGTGAGAGAGGTGGTGTGCCAAGGGATGGTTTGAGCTTGAGCCAAGCACTTCTATTTATAGGCTGAACAGAAGCTCGGGCACGGCCCCATGTCCAGTGCGCACGGCCCCGTGTCCACATCCTTCTCTTTCTTCATTTAATGCAGTTTTGTCTTTTTAGTTGACCACGCCCCCGTGTCCGCTGAGCACGACCCCGTGGTGCAGAAGAATCTTTGTACTATGCAGATTTGCTGGATTGTGCGAATCTTATAGTTGACCACGGCCCCGTGTCCGCTTAGCACGGCCCCGTGGTGGGCAATAGAAACTTCTACCACTTTGTCTTTTCTGCTGACACTTGGGCACGCCCCCGTGCTGGCTGAGCACGGGGCGTGTTTAGTCTTCTGTTGTCTTGTTTTGCTTGGGAAGATGCTGTCGTGGGGTCGGGCATGTCACGTCTTGTTCCTTTTCTTGTATTTATGTTAGATTTTGATGTCTTTTTGCTTCTTTTGTTAATTTGAGCTCATTTAATCCTGAAAATACAAAAGGAAGACAAAAGCACACTTTTTCCAACATTAGTACTAAAAAAGGGTTAGTTTTATGCCACAATTGATGAAATTTATATGTTGCATTTTGCACACATCATAAGCCGTAGATGTCACACCCCCAAAATCCACACGCGGAGTAACACCGCTTGGAGGGGTGACTGACCAGGATCAAGCCACCAATCATATTGAACAATGTAAATATTAGGTGTAACTCAACCAAACAATATGAAAGGTGTTCCAAAAACCCAAAGTATAGTATCAATGTTTAGCGGAAGCATAAATGTAAAAACCCAACATAAGTATTAATTTCACAAAGTGTAAATGTTTATCATGGAACTCAACAGTCCATGTGCCCACAACGATCGCGCCTCCCGTGCAAGCTCCATGAGTACCTATGGTCCTGCAAGGCATGTAACAGAAAGTCAACAACTAGTTGAGCGAGTTCACAGTAAGTAAGTTTGTTGTATAACAGTGCGTTATTAACTAAACCGTTTGTATGTTCAGTAGGTGGGGGCTTCCCATGTTGTATGTACTATCAGTGGGGGCTTCCCATGTTTGTATTTACTATTAGTGGGGGCTTCCCATGGTTGTATTTACTATCAGTGGGGGCTTCCCATGTTTGTATTTACTATTAGTGGGGGCTTCCCATGGTTGTATTTACTAGACGACTTGTACCATAAGTGTTCTTCTTGACCCGAGAACAGTAGTACGTACGAGGTTCACGTAGGCTTTACGTAAGTGCCTTTCTCAACCTGAGGACAGTGGTACGCGGGGGTTTACGTAGGTTTTACGTAAGTGTCCTTCTTAACCCGAAGACAATAGTATGTATGAGTTTACGTAGGTTTTACGTAAGTGCCCTTCGCCACCCGAGGACAGTGGTAAGTACAGATATACGTAGGTTTTACGTATGTGTCCTTCGCATCCGAGGACGATGGTAGGTAGTCTAGTAATAGTGAAAATCCAAGTAATTGTTCAACCTCATTTCTTTCAATCCCATTCCCTACCATCCGGGAATCCCATGCCTTGGTAAGAGTGTGAACTCACCTTGGTTTGCTCGGTATGCTAATGTATGTGCTCACAAACAATCAGTCAAGTCCTAAAGTATGCACGTGTACATAATCAGTTTATGTTCGTAATGATTCACATGCAACTAACATCACAGTATAACACAGAGTGTGCTTAGCAGTTAGCATCTTGTATCATGTAAACAGTAAATTAAACTCATGCAACTTCATGTTTCACATAACAGCTTTCTCAGTTAATTCCAACGTAGTTATCCATTGACATACCTAACCGAGTGAACACATTTATTAGAGTAGCATAACTTAACAGAATTAATACAGTTTACAGAGTTAATAAACTTGACTCAGTTAACAGACTAAACATAGTTGATAGTTAACTGGATTAACAAACTAACAGATTCAACCAATTAACAGAGTTAACTAGCTAACAAAGTTAACTGTACAGAACACTACAACGAAGTCCCATAATGGCGAAATCCCTTAGGCGACGAAATCCCAAGGGATTTCGTCGAGCTTGTGTTTTTGTCGGCCCATCATCATCATCAATAACAGTCAGAAGTGAGTTATTGAAATCATCAAGTATTATCTTGACCAACTATGACATGTAATATTTATTAATTTCATAAGTTGATAATTGAACTATAACAGGAATCACATGGCTGATTACATGCATAAGAAATAGTGTACTGACATTATCAAATCATTACCCCATGCAACCCTACTCCCCATACTCATTAGTATATTTATCACATGAGCAACTCATGTGATGCCATGTTCCAACAATAACAACCCAATAAGATACATACATGCACGAGACTTGTTGACTTAGTGTATACAATCATCATAACAATTCAGTCTCAACAGAAAACTATGCGACATAATGAATCAAACATTAACATCATGCATCATGATCATCAATCATTATACATCTAGTTTTTAGATCCATCAGTTGAGTACCACAATGTGTTCATCATATACTCTATCGTTATGCGAACCCCAACAGTAAACATTAAGTATTAATAACATCAACAGTTCATAACATCAACAAATCATCAAGCATTTACAAGTGATTAAACCGAATAATGGGGATCATGCACAAACCGAATACTAGTTGAAGCCAGGGGGTTCTCGAGAGGGGTGAGACTGCCGTCAAGTCCGAAGAGAGGGAAAGAGAGAGTCTTCAAGAATCTGTTGCCGTCAAGGGGGAGCTTCGAAGGATAGGTGTTTAGGGTTTTGCGAGTTAGGTTATGCGTGAAGATTAAGAACAAACATTAAAACTAATCACTACTAGGCTTAAAGCCCATCTGATTTTCGTCAAGCAGTAGTGGACGAAAACACTAAGGTGTTTTCGCCACAGGGGTGTTTTCGGGTGGGGTTTTTGTGACACCCCAGGAAAATCAGGAAAACAACGCAACTTAACTAGCTTCCTCAGTAACCATGCGCTAAATTTCGGGACGAAATTCTCTTAACAGGGGGAGAATGTGACAACCCTCAAAATCCCATGTATTCCGTACAAATTATTAATAAAGTGTCTGACGACTGCGTGGAATTACTTAACTGCTTTCTGATATCTGTGTTATGCTTACACGTATTTGTTAATATACCAATAGTATACAGAAAAGTCATTAAATAAGTCCGTTATGATTTCCTAAGTATTAGAAATTCAAAACGTTACAAAATATATAAATAGGACACTTTTCGGATTAATTAAGCAGTTTAGCGGAACAGTGTCAAACCGAACAACCGGACTTTATCCGGAACATGGAAATATTATTACTTTCACTATTTATATTTTTCTGAGCCAGTTAGGGTCCCTGATTACCCTAACACCCGCCATAACATGCAACATACAACTAACGAGGTTAAACACTTAACTTATCTATTTAACCTTAACTAATCACCTAACTACCTAGTTATAATCGAACTAACCCCCCCCCCATTCTCTAATCGGCCCTAACTATGGGGGAACACAATGGTACAAGTTTGATTAAGATAATCTACCTTGTCTAGTATCTAGACAACACATAAACCAATGGATAATTACCTTCAAATTTACCTATAAGTTCTTGTCATTACACTCATGATCTTTCACTCCACATTCCAACACTTGAACACTTCTCTCTCTCTCTCAAAGGCTACGGCCAAACATCACTACCATCCATCCATCATTTTCGATCTTGTTCAAGTAATTCCAAGTCCATACAAGTGTCGAGGATCGCGTATTAGGAAGCTTGGTGCAAACGGAACGCGAAGGACCTCATTCTATTGCTTTTATCCACTCGATTTTCGACTAGAACCTTCCCTAGCCTCGAGCTAGTAGTAAGTTGCTCTAAACCTCTTCTTGATCTTGTCTAGAGTGGTTAATAAAAGTTTCGTCGGTTAAAAATTACGAACATATAAGATCAAAGTCTAAAAGTTTACTAAAGTGATGAACAAGGTGGTTAATGGATAAATATGTGTGTAAATCATGTAGATCTTGTGTGGTTATGATGATTGGGGGATTATCTGATGCTTTACTGAATGATATTAGTATATGATGTTGTTGTGGTCACTAAACTCGTTAACGGAATCGATCGAACATGATTTAGATGGTTAAACACTTGAAATCAGAATCTGTCTAACTTTTACAGCCCACTTCTGTTGGCTGTAAACAGGTCTTAACCTCAACGAAAAATCGATATTTTGAATCTAAAATATGTTATTATGAAATACGGTTCTAATGGCACCGGAATCGTAATTTTTGGACTCCGTTTACTATTTTTAAAGTGTTAATTTGTAACAGCAACCTAGGCTGAATTTTGACAGCAATAAATGGGTGTCGTACTTTCAGTCGTAACCTGAGTTTTATGATGAATCGAACCATGAAAATTTTACTGTAGATGATAACTGAAGTATTTGTAATTACCCCACTGGAATTTCGCAAATCGGACTTACGATGAATTTTTAATAAATTTTTTCGTGGACTGTGGTCAGAAATACATAAATCTGAGTTCAGTCCCGAATATGAATTTTTATAAAATATTGGTGATAAACCAGACCCCGATATTTTTACACAATAAAATATGGAATGTTTATGATGTTCTATAAAAATTTGGGAATTTTTGGAATAATCTAACTATTTTATTTAAATGTCCGAAAACAGCCGGTTTTGAGTATTAATGCTGAAACGACATAAGTAGTGATTTGCGTGTCTAAATGTCGAGTATGCTATCTGTGAATGATTTGACATGTTATATATGTTATGTGCATTATCGTATGTTTGATTTTGAGTGGGGAATGGACGGGAAACTTAGATGGGCATAAACCGTTACAGTGATGCATGTTGTGTGATAGATACGTGTAGGAACTTTGTGTTCTATTTGAAAGCCACTAAATGACTAACTGGTAAATCATACTAGGACGTGATTGACCGACCTTGACTGTTAGCTATATTGAGAATCTAACCGAGCAAACCGAGGTGAGTTCACACTCCTAAGGCATGGGATTCCCGGTGGGTTGGGAATGGGATTGAATAACTACTCGTACTATCACTCTATTTATATTACCAACACTACTAGACTACCTACTACTGTCCTCGGGTTGAGAAGGGCACGTACGTAAAACCTACGTACACTCACACCCACTACTGTCCTCGGATGAGAAGGGCACGTACGTAAAACCTACGTACACTCACACTTACTACTGTCCTCGGATGAGAAGGGCACGTACGTAAAACCTACGTACACTCACACCCACTACTGTCCTCGGATGAGAAGGGCACGTACGTAAAACCTACGTACACTCATACTTAACACCGTCCTCGGATTGGGAAGGACTCTTATGGATACGCCTAGTCTAGTAACATACATAATGGGAAGCCCCCACTAAATATCGTAAAGGTTTGGGAATCAAGAATAATGGGTAATACTTGGTTATGAAACGAACTTCCGATTCCTGATACGAACTCATTAACTAAACAACCAAACGTGAACTCACTCAACTTTGTTGTTGACTAGTTGTTACATGCCTTACAGGTCGCTAAATGCTTGGAGCTTACACGGGGAAGGAGTCGTTGTGGAACATGGGTTGTTATATCCCATACTTAATAATTGAACTTTATAAACCTATGGAACTTATGTTTGAGACTTTAAACTTATGAACTGTGAACTTATGTTTTGAACTCACGTTTACGCTTCCGCTGTTTAAACCAAACAAGGTTAACTAGCCTTGGTCACCAATCGTATTATGTTTGGTTTTATTTACTTAATTGAATTGTTCAATATGATTGGTGGCTCGATCCTGGTCATGTCACGCCTCCAAGCGGTGATACTCCGCAGGGTGGATTTTGGGGGTGTGACAGATTGGTATCAGAGCCATTGGTTATAGAGAACTTGGTTTTAATAAGGGAAAAGTTTTCATTAAAACCAGACTATAACCTGTACAGTGCTCAACGATCCACAACGACGCTTCGCTCCACGTGCAAGACTCGACGCCATAAGTGGTATGATTTATGTTATATTGTCGGTTAGATAGTTCTCACTGTGCATTAGATAATGTGATAATTGCTATTTGAACCTTGTGTGCTTACTCTCTAGTGTCGTCCCACACACTTACACACTTTCGCGACACTTTCCTCACTTACGTTGCTTCATTATGAAGATCATGAGCGGACGCGAAGGACGTATCAACCTCACTCAAGCCCAGTTGACGGCTTTGATCAACGAACGAGTTGCGGAGGCACTCGCAGCTAACCCTGCAGGAGGTATAACCTGCCATACCAACTCACCTTAGGACATTTAGATCCTACCTTCGCAAACCAACCCTCGTGCTTAATCTTGTCTTTTATTTTCGCGCAACAGGACAACATGCTCAACCTCCTGTGTGCACATTCAAGACGTTCATGGACTGTCGACCTACCACTTTCAGTGGCACCGAAGGAGCAGTGGGCCTTCTTCACTGGTTTGAAAAGCCTGAGACAGTTTTCGAGATGTGCGAATGCCCCGAAGACCGTAGGGTGAAATATGCTACCGGAACACTTGAAGGAGCTGCGTTAACCTGGTGGAAGGCACAGGTTCAACTACTAGGACTGGCATTTGCTAATGCCACGCCCTGGAATGGTTTCAAAGAGCTGATCAAAGAGGAGTACTGTAGTCGGGATGACATCCACAAGCTAGAAGTGGAATTTTAC
The DNA here is from genome assembly GCA_030545235.1 of Helianthus tuberosus. Taxonomy (NCBI): domain Eukaryota; kingdom Viridiplantae; phylum Streptophyta; class Magnoliopsida; order Asterales; family Asteraceae; genus Helianthus; species Helianthus tuberosus. Next base: position 544,808 of record JARYGA010017211.1, on the reverse strand, counting down.
AATCTGAAGATGACAGGATCTGAGATTGAGGCGTATACCAAGAGGTCGAATGAACTGGCCATCCTGTGCCCAACTATGGTGGACCCTCCCATCAAACGTATTGAGCTTTACCTCAAGGGCCTTGCACCAGCGATTCAAAGTCATGTGACTTCAGCCAACTTGGGTACCATCCAGCAAGTCGTCAAATTGGCTCATCGTCTCACCGACCAGGCAGTAGAACAAAACAGACTACCCAAGCGTATTGGTGCTGCTACTTCTGATGCACCTACCGACAACAAACGAAAATGGGATGGGAATTCCGGCAAAGGCTCTACCTCTGTTCAGTCTCAGTCTCAGCAACGAAGGACTGAGGACCATAGGAGCCCTGGCCAGCACTTTTCTGGTAGTCAAGGGCAGGGTGGATATCGAGGAAACCACCCAAAGTGCAACAAATGCAACAGACACCACAGTGGTCAGTGCAACAAGGGACACTGTCAGAGGTGTCTCAAGATGGGTCATGAAGCCAAGGATTGCAGGAGCCCACGGCCTACGAATCAGAATCGTCAGCAGCAACAGCAAGCACCGCAGAATCAGCAACAGCAACAGGGCAACAAGGGATGCTTTCAGTGTGGTGCTGAAGATCACTTCAAGAGACACTGCCCGCAGTTAAATCAGAATCAGAATCACAACCAAGGAAACGGGAACAATAATGGGGGCAACAATGGAGGAAACAATGATGGCAACGGTGCCAGGGGTCGTGTGTTCGTGATTGGTCAGGGAGAAGCATGGAACGATCCCAACGTTGTGATGGGTAAGTTTCTTCTTGACGACTTCTTCGTTACTGTTTTATTCGATTCGGGTGCCGATACTAGTTATGTGTCCGTGAAAGTTAGCCAAATTCTTAAGCGCACCCCAACACTCCTGAACACCAAACACACAGTAGAACTAGCTAATGGTAAAAGTCTTGAAGCCACACACATAGTTAAAGGTTGTAACCTCGTCTTAGCTGGTCAGACTTTCCCTATCGATCTTGTTCCTATCACACTTGGTAGTTTCGACGTCGTTATTGGGATGGATTGGCTATCTCATCATCAAGCGGAGATTGTTTGCAAGGAGAAAATCATCCGCATTCCTCGTTCTGATAAAGAACCCCTCGTGATTCGTGGCGACAAGAGTGGTGCTGTCGAAGGCATCATCTCTTTCCTTAAGGCCCAGAAGTGTTTGCGAAAGGGCCACACTGCCATTTTAGCACTCGTTACTGACACATCCACGGAAGAGAAGAGAATTGAAGACATCTCTATTGTGCGCGAATTTCCCGAGGTATTTCCTGAGGAATTACCTGGTCTTCCTCTCCATCGCCAAGTTGAGTTTCAAATCGAGCTAGCTCCTGGAGCAGCGCCAGTAGCTCGAGCACCATATCGTCTAGCCCCATTAGAACTCGAAGAACTGTCCACACAACTACAAGAACTCTTGGAAAAGGGTTTTATACGTCCGAGCTCTTCACCCTGGGGAGCTCCAGTCTTGTTCGTGAAAAAGAAAGACGGTACCTTCAGGATGTGTATTGACTATCGCGAACTTAACAATGTGACTGTGAAGAATCGTTATCCTCTTCCACGTATTGACGACTTGTTTGACCAGTTGCAAGGGTCGAGCTATTACTCCAAGATTGATTTGAGATCGGGATACCATCAGCTGAGAGTCCGAGATGAGGACGTCTCCAAAACAGCATTCAGAACTCGTTACGGCCATTACGAGTTTCTGGTTATGCCATTCGGGCTGACAAATGCACCAGCGGTCTTCATGGATCTCATGAACCGAGTGTGCAAGCCTTACCTGGATAAGTTCGTTATTGTGTTCATCGATGATATCCTGATCTATTCTAAGAGTCAGGAGGAACACGAGCAGCACCTACGACTTATGCTGGAACTTCTTCGAAAGGAACGGTTGTATGCCAAGTTTTCGAAATGTGATTTCTGGCTTCGCGAAGTCCACTTTCTAGGCCACGTGGTAAACAAGGATGGAATTCATGTGGATCCATCTAAGGTTGAATCGATCAAGAACTGGCCCGCACCCCGCACACCAACGGAAATCCGCCAATTCTTGGGTTTGGCCGGATATTACAGAAGGTTTATAAAAGATTTCTCCTAGATTGCGCAACCTCTCACTTCACTGACTCAGAAGGGTGTCATCTATCGTTGGGGTGATGCACAGGAGTCCGCGTTTCAACATCTAAAGGATAGACTTTGTAGCGCGCCTATCCTCTCATTGCCAGAAGGCACCGATGATTTCGTGGTTTATTGCGACGCTTCCATCCAAGGACTTGGTTGCGTATTGATGCAACGTGACAAGGTCATTGCCTACGCATCGCGCCAACTTAAAGTTCACGAAAGAAACTACACTACTCACGATCTGGAACTGGGAGCAGTTGTATTCGCACTTAAGATATGGAGACATTACCTGTACGGTACCAAGTGCACCATTTACACCGACCACAGGAGTCTCGAGCATATCTTCAAGCAAAAAGAGTTAAACATGCGACAACGCCGATGGGTCGAACTCTTGAATGATTACGAATGCGCTATCAAGTATCATCCGGGCAAAGCCAATGTTGTGGCTGACGCCCTCAGTCGAAAGGATACTTTACCTAAGCGTGTGCGAGCATTACAGCTTACCATCCAGTCTAACCTTCCTGCTCAGATTCGAGATGCCCAGGTCGAAGCATTGAAAGCAGAAAACATCAGGGCTGAGTCCCTACGAGGATCGAGGCAGCGGCTAGAACAAAAGGGAGACGGTGCCTACTATGTTAACGGACGCATCTGGGTTCCATTTTATGGAAACTTACGCGAGCTTGTGATGGACGAAGCGCACAAGTCTCGTTATTCGGTACATCCTGGTTCGGATAAAATGTACCACGACCTCAAGACTACGTATTGGTGGCCTGGCATGAAAGCCCACATAGCAACCTACGTCAGTAAGTGCTTGACTTGTGCGAGAGTCAAGTCTGAATATCAGAAACCATCAGGCCTACTTCAACAACCGGAGATCCCGAAATGGAAATGGGAGCAAATCTCCATGGATTTTGTTACTGGCCTGCCCAGATCTCAACGCGGAAACGATACCATTTGGGTGATCGTAGATCGACTAACCAAGTCTGCACATTTTCTGGCTATCAAAGAAACGGACAAGTTCTCTACTCTTGCAGACATTTACCTAAAGGAAGTGGTATCAAGGCACGGAGTGCCAATCTCTATTATATCTGATCGTGACGCACGTTTTACTTCTGAACTGTGGCAAGCAATGCACAAGTCCTTTGGCTCACGTTTAGATATGAGCACCGCTTATCACCCACAGATGGATGGGCAATCGGAACGCACCATCCAAACCCTTGAAGACATGCTTAGGGCATGTGTAATCGATTTTGGTAACGGCTGGGAAAAGCACCTCCCGCTAGTGGAGTTCTCATATAACAACAGCTACCACACCAGCATCCAAGCCGCTCCGTTTGAGGCATTGTACGGATGCAAATGCCGATCGCCTCTCTGTTGGGCAGAAATTGGTGACAGCCAAATCACTGGCCCAGAACATGTGGTAGATACCACCGAGAAAATTGCTCAGATACGACAGCGAATGGCGGCAGCTCGTGACCGTCAGAAACGCTATGCTGATGAGGGAAGAAAACCACTCGAGCTCCAGGTTGGGGATCGAGTGCTACTCAAAGTCTCACCTTGGAAAGGTGTAGTCCGCTTTGGCAAACGAGGCAAACTCAATCCGCGTTATATCGGACCATTCAAAGTTATTGAGAAAATTGGCCAAGTCGCCTACAGGTTGGATCTACCTGAAGAACTCAGTGGAGTTCACAACGTATTCCACGTATCAAATCTGAAGAAGTGTCTGTCAGATGAGCCCTTCATAGTTCCTCTCAAGGAACTCACAATCGACGACCAGCTGCGGTTCGTCGAGGAACCAGTAGAGATTACTGATCGAGATGTTAAGATTCTCAAGCACACAAGAATACCTCTCGTTCGAGTTCGTTGGAATGCTCGTCGTGGCCCAGAGTATACCTGGGAACGAGAAGATCAAATGAAACTCAAGTATCCCCAGCTGTTTAAGAAAAACGCAACCACTGCTGAGGCTGAAGCTACTGCAGAATTTCGGGACGAAATTCCAAATCAACGGGGGGATGATGTGACACCCCAGGAAAATCAGGAAAACAACGCAACTTAACTAGCTTCCTCAGTAACCATGCGCTAAATTTCGGGACGAAATTCTCTTAACAGGGGGAGAATGTGACAACCCTCAAAATCCCATGTATTCCGTACAAATTATTAATAAAGTGTCTGACGACTGCGTGGAATTACTTAACTGCTTTCTGATATCTGTGTTATGCTTACACGTATTTGTTAATATACCAATAGTATACAGAAAAGTCATTAAATAAGTCCGTTATGATTTCCTAAGTATTAGAAATTCAAAACGTTACAAAATATATAAATAGGACACTTTTCGGATTAATTAAGCAGTTTAGCGGAACAGTGTCAAACCGAACAACCGGACTTTATCCGGAACATGGAAATATTATTACTTTCACTATTTATATTTTTCTGAGCCAGTTAGGGTCCCTGATTACCCTAACTCCCGCCATAACATGCAACATACAACTAACGAGGTTAAACACTTAACTTATCTATTTAACCTTAACTAATCACCTAACTACCTAGTTATAATCGAACTAACCCCCCCCCCATTCTCTAATCGGCCCTAACTATGGGGGAACACAATGGTACAAGTTTGATTAAGATAATCTACCTTGTCTAGTATCTAGACAACACATAAACCAATGGATAATTACCTTCAAATTTACCTATAAGTTCTTGTCATTACACTCATGATCTTTCACTCCACATTCCAACACTTGAACACTTCTCTCTCTCTCTCAAAGGCTACGGCCAAACATCACTACCATCCATCCATCATTTTCGATCTTGTTCAAGTAATTCCAAGTCCATACAAGTGTCGAGGATCGCGTATTAGGAAGCTTGGTGCAAACGGAACGCGAAGGACCTCATTCTATTGCTTTTATCCACTCGATTTTCGACTAGAACCTTCCCTAGCCTCGAGCTAGTAGTAAGTTGCTCTAAACCTCTTCTTGATCTTGTCTAGAGTGGTTAATAAAAGTTTCGTCGGTTAAAAATTACGAACATATACGATCAAAGTCTAAAAGTTTACTAAAGTGATGAACAAGGTGGTTAATGGATAAATATGTGTGTAAATCATGTAGATCTTGTGTGGTTATGATGATTGGGGGATTATCTGATGCTTTACTGAATGATATTAGTATATGATGTTGTTGTGGTCACTAAACTCGTTAACGGAATCGATCGAACATGATTTAGATGGTTAAACACTTGAAATCAGAATCTGTCTAACTTTTACAGCCCACTTCTGTTGGCTGTAAACAGGTCTTAACCTCAACGAAAAATCGATATTTTGAATCTAAAATATGTTATTATGAAATACGGTTCTAATGGCACCGGAATCGTAATTTTTGGACTCCGTTTACTATTTTTAAAGTGTTAATTTGTAACAGCAACCTAGGCTGAATTTTGACAGCAATAAATGGGTGTCGTACTTTCAGTCGTAACCTGAGTTTTATGATGAATCGAACCATGAAAATTTTACTGTAGATGATAACTGAAGTATTTGTAATTACCCCACTGGAATTTCGCAAATCGGACTTACGATGAATTTTTAATAAATTGTTTCGTGGACTGTGGTCAGAAATACATAAATCTGAGTTCAGTCCCGAATATGAATTTTTATAAAATATTGGTGATAAACCAGACCCCGATATTTTTACACAATAAAATATGGAATGTTTATGATGTTCTATAAAAATTTGGGAATTTTTGGAATAATCTAACTATTTTATTTAAATGTCCGAAAACAGCCGGTTTTGAGTATTAATGCTGAAACGACATAAGTAGTGATTTGCGTGTCTAAATGTCGAGTATGCTATCTGTGAATGATTTGACATGTTATATATGTTATGTGCATTATCGTATGTTTGATTTTGAGTGGGGAATGGACGGGAAACTTAGATGGGCATAAACCGTTACAGTGATGCATGTTGTGTGATAGATACGTGTAGGAACTTTGTGTTCTATTTGAAAGCCACTAAATGACTAACTGGTAAATCATACTAGGACGTGATTGACCGACCTTGACTGTTAGCTATATTGAGAATCTAACCGAGCAAACCGAGGTGAGTTCACACTCCTAAGGCATGGGATTCCCGGTGGGTTGGGAATGGGATTGAATAACTACTCGTACTATCACTCTATTTATATTACCAACACTACTAGACTACCTACTACTGTCCTCGGGTTGAGAAGGGCACGTACGTAAAACCTACGTACACTCACACCCACTACTGTCCTCGGATGAGAAGGGCACGTACGTAAAACCTACGTACACTCACACTTACTACTGTCCTCGGATGAGAAGGGCACGTACGTAAAACCTACGTACACTCACACCCACTACTGTCCTCGGATGAGAAGGGCACGTACGTAAAACCTACGTACACTCATACTTAACACCGTCCTCGGATTGGGAAGGACTCTTATGGATACGCCTAGTCTAGTAACATACATAATGGGAAGCCCCCACTAAATATCGTAAAGGTTTGGGAATCAAGAATAATGGGTAATACTTGGTTATGAAACGAACTTCCGATTCCTGATACGAACTCATTAACTAAACAACCAAACGTGAACTCACTCAACTTTGTTGTTGACTAGTTGTTACATGCCTTACAGGTCGCTAAATGCTTGGAGCTTGCACGGGGAAGGAGTCGTTGTGGAACATGGGTTGTTATATCCCATACTTAATAATTGAACTTTATAAACCTATGGAACTTATGTTTGAGACTTTAAACTTATGAACTGTGAACTTATGTTTTGAACTCACGTTTACGCTTCCGCTGTTTAAACCAAACAAGGTTAACTAGCCTTGGTCACCAATCGTATTATGTTTGGTTTTATTTACTTAATTGAATTGTTCAATATGATTGGTGGCTCGATCCTGGTCATGTCACGCCTCCAAGCGGTGATACTCCGCAGGGTGGATTTTGGGGGTGTGACAGTTTTCGGCTAGAGGGTGTTAGGAACAGTTCCACATGATTTAAATAATTAAGCAATTCAAATATGTATAACATATACACACATATTACACATATCACAAATAACATTTATTTTGCACCTCAATTGATTATTAAACACACTTAGCAAGTACATATGAATTTAAATCGGATAGAGATCTTGAAAACTCGGGTTGTCACATTATCCCCAACTTGAAAGAAATTTCGTCCCGAAATTTAGCATGTGGTTACTGAGGAAGCTAGGTAAGTTGTATCGTTTACTGGTTTTCCTGGGGTGTCACATCATCCCCCCGTTGATTTGGAATTTCGTCCCGAAATTCTGTAGTAGCTTCAGCCTCAGCAGTAGTTGCATTGTTTTCGAATAACTGGGGATACTTGAGTTTCATTTGATCTTCTCGTTCCCAGGTGAACTCTGGGCCACGACGGGAGTTCCAACGAACTCGAACAAGAGGTATTCTAGTGTGCTTGAGGACCTTAACATCCCGGTCCGTGATTTCAACTGGTTCCTCGACGAATCGCAACTGATCGTCGATAGTGAGTTCCTTCAAAGGAACTATCAGAGTCTCATCTGACAGACACTTCTTCAGATTCGACACGTGGAAAACGTTGTGAACTGCACTGAGTTCAGCTGGTAAGTTGAGTCTGTAGGCCACTTTTCCTATTTTCTCAATGATCTCGAATGGTCCGACATATCGCGGATTGAGCTTGCCTCGTTTGCCAAAACGAACCACACCCTTCCAGGGTGAAACTTTGAGTAGCACTCTATCCCCAACCTGGAACTCGAGTGGTTTCCTGTCTTTATCGGCGTATGCTTTCTGACGGTCACGAGCTGCCGCCATGCGTTGCGGTACTTGAGCAATCTTTTCTGTTGTGTCTACTACCAGTTCTGGACCTGTGATCTGACTATCACCCACCTCTGCCCAACAAAGAGGTGATCGGCATTTATGCCCGTACAATGCCTCGAATGGAGCGGCTTGAATGCTGGTATGGTAACTGTTGTTGTACGAGAACTCCACTAATGGGAGATGTTTTTCCCAGCCGTTGCCGAAATTGATTACACATGCACGAAGCATGTCTTCTAAAGTTTGAATAGTGCGCTCAGTCTGTCCATCCGTCTGAGGGTGATAAGATGTGCTCATGTCTAACCGAGAGCCAAAAGATTTGCGCATTGCTTGCCACAGTTCTGAAGTAAAACGTGCATCACGATCAGAGATAATGGAGGTTGGCACCCCGTGCCTTGAAACCACTTCTTTTAAGTAGATGTCTGCTAATGTAGAGAACTTGTCTGTTTCTTTGATAACCAAGAAGTGTGCAGACTTTGTGAGTCGATCCACGATCACCCAAATAGTATCATTCCCACGTTGAGATCTAGGTAGGCCAGTAACAAAATCCATGGAAATTTGCTCCCATTTCCATTGTGGTATCTCTGGTTGTTGGGGTAGGCCTGATGGTTTCTGATATTCAGTCTTGACTCTCGCACAAGTCAAGCACTTGCTGACGTAAGTTGCTACGCGAGCTTTCATGCTAGGCCACCAATATGTAGTTCTGAGATCGTGGTACATCTTATCTGAACCAGGATGTACTGAGTAGCGAGACTTATGAGCTTCATCCATCACAAGCTCGCGTAAGTTGCCATAAAGTGGGACCCAAATGCGTCCTGTTACATAGTAGGCGCCGTCTGCCTTTTGTTCTAACCGTTGCCTTGAGCCGCGTAAGGCTTCAGCCCTAACGTTTTCTGGTTTCAATGCTTCTACCTGAGCATCTCGTATCTGTGAAGGAAGACTAGACTGAATAGTGAGTTGCAACGCTCGTACACGCCTAGGTGTAGTATCCTTTCGACTAAGGGCGTCGGCCACCATATTGGCTTTGCCCGGATGGTACTTTATAGTACATTCGTAATCGTTCAGTAACTCGACCCATCGACGTTGTCGCATGTTCAACTCTTTCTGCTTGAAGATATGCTCGAGACTCCTGTGATCGGTGTAGATGGTGCACTTGGTGCCATACAGGTAATGTCGCCATATCTTGAGCGCAAAAACAACAGCTCCCAGCTCAAATCATGTGTAGTGTAATTCCGTTCGTGAATCTTAAGTTGGCGCGAAGCATAAGCAATGACTTTATCCCGTTGCATCAACACACATCCAAGACCTTGGATAGGTGCGTCGCAGTAGACTACAAAATTGTCCGTGCCTTCAGGCAATGAGAGGATAGGTGCGCAACAAAGTCTATCCTTTAAGTGCTGAAATGTTGTTTCCTGTGTATTACCCCAACGGTAAGCAATACCTTTCTGTGTCAGTAGTGTAAGCGGTAGTGCAATCTTTGAGAAATCTTTGATGAACCGTCTGTAATAACCCGCCAAACCCAAGAATTGGCGTATTTCGGTTGGTGTATGAGGTGCAGGACAGTTCTTGATCGAATCTACCTTGGATGGATCAACATGAATCCTATCCTTGTTTACCACATGGCCTAGGAAGTGGACTTCACGAAGCCAGAAGTCGCATTTTGAAAACTTGGCGTACAGCTGTTCCGTTCGAAGGAGTTCCAAAATAAGTCGTAGATGCTGCTCGTGTTCCTCCTGACTCTTCGAATAGATCAGGATGTCATCGATGAAAACAATAACAAACTTGTCAAGATAAGGTTTGCACACCCGGTTCATAAGATCCATGAAAACCGCAGGTGCGTTCGTTAACCCGAATGGCATGACCAAAAACTCGTAATGGCCGTAGCGAGTTCTGAATGCTGTTTTGGAGACGTCCTCATCCCGGACTCTCAGTTGGTGATAGCCTGACCTCAGGTCAATCTTCGAGTAATAGCTCGACCCTTGCAACTGGTCGAATAAGTCGTCGATACGTGGAAGAGGATAGCGATTCTTCACGGTCACCTTGTTCAGTTCGCGGTAATCTATGCATAAGCGGAAGGTACCGTCTTTCTTCTTCACAAACAATACTGGAGCTCCCCAGGGCGAAGAGCTAGGACGTATGAAACCCTTTTTTTCCAAGAGTTCTTGCAATTGCTTGGACAGTTCTTCCAATTCAGTTGGAGCTAAGCGATTAGGTGCTCGAGCTATGGGTGCTACTCCTGGAGCTAGCTCGATCTGAAATTCGACCTGGCGATTAGGCGGTAGCCCAGGTAAATCTTCAGGAAACACTTGAGGAAAGTCGCGTACTACTGGAATATCCTCTATCTTCTTCTCTTCCAATGATGCGTCAGTAACGAGTGCTAGGATAGCAGTGTGGCCCTTTCGCAAACACTTCTGGGCCCTAAGAAAGGAGATGGTGCTCACAATCGCACCACCCTTGTCACCATGAATTACCAAAGGTTCTTCACCAGCACGAGGAATGCGGATGATCTTTTCTTTGCAAAGAATCTCTGCTCGATGTTGAGGTAGCTAATCCATACCAATAATGATGTCGAAACTATCAAAACGTTGGGGTTATCCCTCGCATCACCACTGGCAACGACCCCTGTTGCACTGACCACTGTGGTGCCTGTTGCATCTATTGCACTTTGGGTGATTTCCTCGATATCCACCATGCCTTTGACTACCAGACGACTGCTGAGTGGGGCTCTGGTAGTTATCTGTCTTTCACTGCTGTGCCTGGGACTGAACCGAAGTTGAACCCTTGCTGGAGGTTCCATCCCATTTTCGTTTATTGCCACAAGGAATAGCAGAAGTAGTAGTAGCAGTAGCACCAATACGTTTATGCAGCTTGTTCTGTTCCACTGCCTGATCTGTGAGACGATGCGCAAGACGGGTAACATCCTGGATGGTAGCAAGGTTGGCAGAAGTCACATGACTCTGAATCTCTGGTACTAAGCCTATAGCTCAATGCGTTTGATGGGAGGATCCACCATAGTTGGACACAACACTGCCTGTTCGTTGGATCGTTTCGTGTACGCATCTTTCTCTGACCCCGTCATCTTCAGGTTAAAGAACTCCACTTCCAGCTTGTGGATGTCATCATGACTATAGTATTCACGTTTGATCAGTTCCTTAAAATCATTCCATGGGGTGACATTAGCAGCCGCCAGCCCCAGCATCTGAACTTGCGCGTTCCACCAAGTTAGCGCAGTGCCTTCCGGAGTACCAGTGGCGTACTTCACCCTACGAGCCTCAGGGCATTCACACTTCTCGAAGACCGATTCGAGCTTCTCAAACCAGTGGAGGAGTCCAACGGCCCCTTCAGTGCCATTAAAAGTACTAGGACGACAGTCCATGAAAGTTTTGAACGTGCACGCAGGCGGCTGAGCATGCTAGCCTGTTGTGTGCGTAAGAGTAAACATACTTAAGCACGAGTGTTGGTTTACGAGAGTAGGATCTAAAGATCCTAGAGTAAGTGGTGATGGCAGGTTATACCTCCTGCCTAGGCAGCTGCGAGTGCTGCAGTAACTTGTTCAGTGATCAAAGCCGCCAACTGGGCTTGTGTCATGTTAATACGTCCAACCATGATCTTCATAGCAAAGGTAACATAAGTAAGAGAGGTTCGCGAATAGTGCGATGACAGAAGAGAGTGAGCACACAAGAATTCTCAAGCAATAGGGGTTATGTGTATCTAAGCATACCATGAGCAAAGTTCTATGTAATTCTAGCAAGTAGGCAATAAAACATATACCATATTACCTAGAATGTTGAGTCTTGCACGTGGAGCGAGGCGTCGTTGTGGATCGTTGAGCACTGTACAGGTTATAGTCTGGTTTTAATAAAAAAAATTCCCCTTATTTAAAACCAAGTTCACTATAACCAATGGCTCTGATACCAATCTGTCACACCCCCAAAATCCACACGCGGAGTAACACCGCTTGGAGGCGTGACTGACCAGGATCAAGCCACCAATCATATTGAACAATGTAAATATTAGGTGTAACTCAACCAAACAATATGAAAAGTGTTCCAAAAACCCAAAGTATAGTATCAATGTTTAGCGGAAGCATAAATGTAAAAACCCAACATAAGTATTAAGTTAACAAAGTGTAAATGTTTATCATGGAACTCAACAGTCCATGTGCCCACAACGATCGCGCCTCCCGTGCAAGCTCCATGAGTACCTATGGTCCTGCAAGGCATGTAACAGAAAGTCAACAACTAGTTGAGGGAGTTCACAGTAAGTAAGTTCGTTGTATAACAGTGCGTTATTAACTAAACCGTTTGTATGTTCAGTAGGTGCGGGCTTCCCATGTTGTATGTACTATCAGTGGGGGCTTCCCATGTTTGTATTTACTATTAGTGGGGGCTTCCCATGGTTGTATTTACTATCAGTGGGGGCTTCCCATGTTTGTATTTACTATTAGTGGGGGCTTCCCATGGTTGTATTTACTAGACGACTTGTACCATAAGTGTTCTTCTTGACCCGAGAATAGTAGTACGTACGAGGTTTACGTAGGCTTTACGTAAGTGCCCTTCTCAACCTGAGGACAGTGGTACGCGGGGGTTTACGTAGGTTTTATGTAAGTGTCCTTCTTAACCCGAAGACAGTAGTATGTATGAGTTTACGTAGGATTTACGTAAGTGCCCTTCGCCACCCGAGGACAGTGGTAAGTACCGGTATACGTAGGTTTTACGTATGTGTCCTTTGCATCCGAGGACGATGGTAGGTAGTCTAGTAATAGTGAAAATCCAAGTAATTGTTCAACCTCATTTCTTTCAATGCCATTCCCTACCCTCCGGGAATCCCATGCCTTGGTAAGAGTGTGAACTCACCTTGGTTTGCTCGGTATGCTAATGTATGTGCTCACAAACAATCAGTCAAATCCTAAAGTATGCACGTGTACATAATCAGTTTATGTTCGTAATGATTCGCATGCAACTAACATCACAGTATAACACAGAGTGTGCTTAGCAGTTAGCATCTTGTATCATGTAATTAGTAAATCAAACTCATGCAACTTCATGTTTCACATAACAGCTTTCTCAGTTAATTCCAACATAGTTATCCATTGACATACCTAACCGAGTGAACACGTTTATTAGAGTAGCATAACTTAACAGAATTAATACAGTTTACAGAGTTAATAAACTTGACTCAGTTAACAGACTAAACATAGTTGATAGTTAACTGTATTAACAAACTAACAGATTCAACCAATTAACAGAGTTAACTAGCTAACAAAGTTAACTGTACAGAACACTACAACGAAGTCCCATAATGGCGAAATCCCTTAGGCGACGAAATCCCAAGGGATTTCGTCGTGCTTGTGTTTTTGTCGGCCCATCATCATCATCAATAACAGTCAGAAGTGAGTTATTGAAATCATCAAGTATTATCTTGACCAACTATGACATGTAATATTTATTAATTTCATAAGTTGATAATTGAACTAAAACAGGAATCACATGGCTGATTACATGCATAAGAAATAGTGTACTGACATTATCAAATCATTACCCCATGCAACCCTACTCCCCATACTCATTAGTATATTTATCACATGAGCAACTCATGTGATGCCATGTTCCAACAATAACAACCCAATAAGATACATACATGCACGAGACTTGTTGACTGAGTGTATACAATCATCATAATAATTCAGTCTCAACAGAAAACTATGCGACATAATGAATCAAACATTAACATCATGCATCATGATCATCAATCATTATACATCTAGTTTTTAGATCCATCAGTTGAGTACCACAATGTGTTCATCATATACTCTATCTTTATGCGAACCCCAACAGTAAACATTAAGAATTAATAACATCAACAGTTCATAACATCAACAAATCATCAAGCATTTACAAGTGATTAAACCGAATAATGGGGATCATGCACAAACCGAATACTAGTTGAAGCCAGGGGGTTCTCGAGAGGGGTGAGACTGCCGTCAAGTCCGAAGAGAGGGAAAGAGAGAGTCTTCAAGAATCTGTTGCCATCAAGAAGGAGCTTCGAAGGATAGGTGTTTAGGGTTTTGCGAGTTAGGTTATGCGTGAAGATTAAGAACAAACATTAAAACTAATCACTACTGGGCCTAAAGCCCATCTGATTTTCGTCAAGCAGTAGTGGACGAAAACACTAAGGTGTTTTCGCCACAGGGGTGTTTTCGGGTGGGGTTTTCGGCTAGAGGGTGTTAGGCACAGTTCCACATGATTTAAATAATTAAGCAATTCAAATATGTATAACATATACACACATATCACAAATAACATTTATTTTGCACCTCAATTGATTATTAAACACACTTAGCAAGTACATACGAATTTAAATCGGATAGAGATCTTAAAAACTCGGGTTGTCACAGCAGACCTTCAAGGGACTGAAGGGGCTGTAGGACTCCTGCGTTGGTTCGAAAAAGCGGAGTCTGTATTCGCGATGTGTAACTGTCCTGTTGGGCACGGAGTGAAGTATGCTACGGGCACACTAGAGGATGGTGCCCTGACATGGTGGAATGCCCAGGTTCAGCTGTTGGGCATCGAGGCGGCGAACGCCACTACTTGGGACGACTTTAAGGAGTTGATCAGGGAGGAGTATTGTCCTCGCGATGAGATACAGAAACTGGAAAATGAGTATTATGATCTGAAGATGGTGGGATCTGAGATTGAAGCATACGTGAAGCGGTCTCATGAGTTGGCTATCATGTACCCGAATTTGTCCCGACCTCCGCATCGAAGAATTGAATTGTTCATCAAGGGATTACCTTCACGAGTGAAGGGTTTGGTTACTGCAACAAACCTCAACGACTTGAATCAGATTTTCCGTTTGGCTCGCAAGATCACCGACCAGGAGGTGGAGAGCGGGTCGCTACCACTGCGTGTTTCTATTGCTACAACTACTGCTGTCGCTACTACGGCTACTACTCCCGCCACTGAGAGCAAGCGCAAGTGGAACGACTCTTCCAATTCAGTGCAGTCACAGAAAAGGCTGGACACTGGCAGCAATCGTAGTTTCAGCCAGTCGTCTTTAGTGAATCAGAATCAGGGTAACAGTTCAGGTCAGGGTTCCTATGCGGGAAAACTACCAAAGTGCAGTAAGTGAAACTATCACCATCGGGGGCAGTGTACTCGAGTATGTAACAGGTGCAACAAAGCGGGGCATATGGCCAAAGATTGTAGTGTTTCACTTCCGAGACAGCAGCAGCAGCAACCACAACAACATGACAGACAGCAACCTCAGCAGAATCAGGGTAATCGCAAGATTTGCTTTCAGTGTGGTGACGAGGGTCATTTCAGGCAGGATTGCCCTCAGTTGAATAAGAATGCGGGTAATAACAACAATGGGAACAACAATGGGAACAACAGGGGAAACGGTGCGCATGGGCGCGTGTTTACTATTGGAGTTGGGGAGGCTCGGAATGATGGCAACGTAGTGACCGGTACGTTCTCAATAAATGGTATATTTTCTTCTATATTCTTCGACTCTGGTGTCGATTAGAGTTATGTATCTTTGGGGTTCAGTCGTCAGTTAGGGTTGAGTCCTACACCACTTGTAACTAAACACATAGTAGAGATAGCTAATGGTAAGATAATTGAGGCTTCACACGTTCTTGTTGGGTGCAAACTCGACCTCATGGGTCAAGTGTTCGATATTGATCTACTCCCTGTTACTCTTGGAAGTTTTGATGTGGTTATCGGCATGGACTGGTTGTCTAAGCATCAGGCGGAAATTCTCTGCAAGGAGAAAATCGTGCGTGTTCCTCTCCCTAGCGGAAATCTTTATCGGTTCAGGGTCATCGTAGTGGTGCCACAGTTAGCATTATTTCGGCAATGAAGGCTCAGAAGTGTTTGCGTAAGGGCTATCCTGCTATCTTAGCTCTTGTTACTGATTCGCAGTCAGACGAAAGGAGGATCGAGGATCCTCCAGTTGTTTGTGAATTCCCTGATGTATTTCCTGAAGAACTTCCTGGTTTACCTCCACACCGTTAGGTGGAATTTCAGATTGAACTTGCGCCAGGAGCAGCCCCGATTGCTCGTGCTCCTTATCTTCTTGCGCCAGGAGAGTTACAGGAGTTATCGAATCAACTCCAAGAGCTGTTGGATAGAGGTTTTATCCTACCTAGCTCTTCGCCTTGGGGAGCCCCAGTACTATTTGTAAAGAAGAAGGATGGATCCTTTCGGATGTGTATAGATTATCGCGAGCTCAACAAGGTGACGGTCAAGAACCGTTATCCTTTGCCACGTATCGACGACCTGTTTGACCAGCTGCAAGGGTCAAGTTTTTATTCCAAGATCAACTTAAGGTCGGGTTATCATCAGGTACGAGTTAGAGAGGAGGATGTTCCCAGAACAGCTTTTCGGACGCTGTATGGCCACTATGAGTTTTTGGTTATGCCGTTTGGGTTGACCAATGCACCAGCGGTCTTCATAGATCTCATGAACCGCGTGTGCAAACCGTATCTTGACGACTTCGTTATTGTTTTCATCGACGACATCTTGATTTACTCCAAGAGCAAGGAGGACCAAGAGTGGCATCTACGTCTTATCTTGGAGCTCCTAAGGAAGGAGCAGCTTTACGCGAAGTTTTCTAAGTGTGATTTCTGGATTCGTGAAGTACACTTTCTTGGGCATATTGTCAACGAGATGGGGATACATGTGGATCCTGCCAAGATTGATGGTATTAGGAATTGGGCGGCACCGAAGAATCCTTCAGAGGTGCGGCAATTTCTTGGTCTTGCGGGGTACTATCGTCGGTTTATTCAGGATTTCTCGAAGATCGCTTAACCTCTCACCTCTCTGACACAGAATAACATTGTTAATTCTTGGGCAACGAAACAGGAGGATGCTTTCCAGCTGTTGAAGCAAAAACTGTGCAGCGCACCGATTTTGTCTTTACCAGAGGGTACCGGAGATTTTGTGGTTTACTGTGATGCTTCGATTCAGGGTCTCGGTTACGTGTTGATGCAACGCGAGAAAGTGATAGCTTATGCTTCTCGTCAGTTGAAGGTGAACGAGAAGAATTATACGACTCACGACTTGGAGTTAGGGGCTGTGGTATTAGCGTTGAATATTTGGAGACATTATCTGTACGGTACCAAATGCACAATCTACACCGATCACAGGAGTCTCCAGCATATCTTCGATCAGAAGGAGTTGAATATGCGGCAACGTCGTTGGATAGAGCTTTTGAACGATTATGAGTGTGCCATCAAGTATCATCCCGGGAAAGCTAATGTTGTGGCTGATGCACTTAGCCAAAAGGAGACGAAACCTAAACGTGTTCACGCTCTACAGCTTATTATTCATTCTGGTTTACTTGCTCAGATTCCTTCCGCTCAGATTGAGGCCTTGAAGGAAGAGAACCTCGAGGCCGAGTACTTCATGGAAAAACGTCTGGTGGAGAGATCTGGCGGCATTCATTATTTCATGGAGCGGGTATGGGTTCCTTTGTATGGTAATCTTCGAGAGCTTGTGATGGATGAAGCGCACAAGTCTCGGTATTCTGTTCACCCGAGCTCAGACAAGATGTATCAGGATCTTAGGGTTATGTATTGGTGGCCAAAGATGAAGGCTCACATTGCGACGTACGTGAGTAAGTGTTTGACTTGTGCTAAAGTCAAAGCAAAGCATCAGAAACCCTCGGGTCTACGTCAGCAGCCAGAGATACCCACGTGGAAGTGGGAGCAGATCGCCATGGATTTTGTTACAGGGTTACCGAGGACTCAGGCTGGGAACGATACTATATGGGTGATTGTGGACCGCCTTACGAAGTCTGAGCATTTTCTGGCAAACAAGGAAACACATAAGTTTTCACAGCTTGCAGCAGTTTATCTTAAGGAGGTGGTTTCTAGGCACGGGGTGCCAACTTCTATCATCTCAGATCGAGATCCGCGTTTCACTTCTGAATTATGGCAGTCAATGCATAAGTCGTTTGAATCACAACTCGATATGAGTACCGCTTATCACCCACACACGGATGGTCAGAGCGAGCGCACCATTCAGACACTTGAAGACATGCTGCGGGCATGTGTGATTGATTTTGGGAAAGGATGGGAGAAACACTTGCCGTTGATAGAGTTCTCCTACAACAACAGTTACCACACTATCATTCAGGCAGCTCCGTTTGAAGCATTGTACGGGCAGAAATGTCGTTCTCCTCTTTGTTGGGCTGAGGTGGGTGATAGCCAGATTACAGGTCCTGAGCTTGTTCCTGAAACTTCTGAAAAGATTGTTCAAATCAGGAATCGTATGGCGGTAACACGTGATCATCAGAAAAGCTACGTTGACAAGCGTAGAAAACCTTTGGAATTTGAAGTTAAAGATCGTGTCATGTTGAAGGTCTCACCCTGGAAGGGTGTGGTGCGTTTTGGCGAAACACGGCAAGCTAAATCCACGTTACGTTGGGCCATTAAAAATCTTGGAGCGTATCGGTAAGGTGGCCTACAACCTTGAGTTACCTGCTGAATTGGGTAATGTTCACGATGTCTTCCATGTTTCGCAGCTCAAGAAGTGTTTGTCTGATGAAACACAGATTGTGCCATTCCAAGAGTTGAAGATCGACGATAAGTTGCAGTTTGTCGAAGAACCTATCGAGATCATGGACCGGGAGGTCAAGGTTCGTAAACATAGCCGTATCCCGATTGTGAGAGTTCGTTGGAACTCAAGACGTGGACCGGAGTTCATGAGGGAGCGAGAGGACCAGATGAAGCTTAAATATCCTCAACTTTTTTCCTGAAGACAAGTCTAAATCTAGTAAAGCTGGTGAATTTCGGGACGAAATTCCGCTTCAAGCTGGGGATGATGTGGCACCTGAGCAAAATCCGCAGCAATCTTGATTCCCCACTTCACTCGTTTGCGTTTACTTGCCAAATTTTGGGTTGAAATTTCTTTCAAGTTGGGGATGATGTGACAACCCGAAATTTACGGTTAGTGTCTTTCAATCTTGTGAATCCGATTCCTCGCTAATAGTACTTCCTTGCATGCTAATCGTTCGGGGTGTGGTTAGACATAAATAATTCTTGATTGTGTGTGACGGTGCGGGTGTGTTTTATTGTATCGCATGACTAGTGTTGGGCCGCCTAGACTATAATTGTCCTTAATACACATTGGGCCGTGAGTGGGTCGGGTCACACTCACATGCACATAGGTTAGTTTAGTTCATGGCCAGCCCGGTTGTTGATATTTTAAATGTTAGCAACTGTCAGGTCCCCTTAGCCCACTAAAGTTTTTATGGACCTTGGGCCCAGTTCGGTCAAAAGAAGTAACCGCCTCAAAACCTAACCTACATCTAGTGGTGTACGTAACATGTGTTGCTGCTAAAATATATATATATATATATATATATATATATATATATATATATATATATATATAAATAAACTCAACAAACCCTACCCCTTTTCATATTTGCGTGCGGCAGTGGACCCCCTCTTCGAAGCAGCCTTCTATTGAATCAGAACTTGTGGTTAGTGATTTGTGTTATATTAAATAGTTAATTGTTGATCTTGTTGATATGTATTCATACTTGTGTGCATGATTAACACGTAGTGACTATGTGTACCCTATGATGACTATGATCGCTAGAGTGATGATGTGATGTTTGTTTTGTTGAGATGGGAATATGTGTATGCAGATTATAGAATTGATAGTTCTTAGGTTTTCATAAAATAATGGTTATGACTTTAACGATGGAATAATTTAGGGCCGCAAGTCCAGCCGGTTATATTATTGTTGTGGGCCGTAGACACTAGGATGCATGAATCATTGGACATATGTTGATATGAATGGGCCGGGTATGCTGTTTTATCCGAACTACAGGTTTGACCAATGGACCAATTCTTTGGATAGCTCACTATTATAAGTGCTAAGATGCATTGTCAGGTTGTTTTTTTAAAGTCTTAATATTAATAGCTTAGCTTTATTTGATTTGGGTTTTGGGTAGCGGGTTGGACCACTTCTCGAATGGGCTGCATATAATCCAGTGAATATTTAGGCATATGGGGATTTGAGTAATGTACTGAACATGGGCTATGAAATAGAAGTTTTACAAACTAATAGGGGCTTAGGGGGTAGACAGTGGACTGTTGACTAATGTGGCATATGTGAGTATTTAATTTGGGTGAAGCATGTATTAGTGAAATATGTATGTTTGTAGTGTGGTTGAATGATTAAATGTGAAGCAACCGATCGGTAACTTTAGAAGAATGAATGAACTGTCGTGATTTGAATTATGTGTGTGCATTACATGTGCAATAAATGTGCCTGATATGGACAATGATTATGTGAATTACTTGTACGTGAAGGGTGTGGTTCATGTGCATATAGAACAAACTAGTATCGGTAATCCTCTTAGGGCGTGTTTGAACAACTGTTAAACGAGCTTTTAGTCTAACCGAGCAAACCCAAGGTGAGTTCACTACTTTGAGCATGCGTCCCGGTGGTTTGGGACAGTCAGTGGGTATCCCGGGAAGGGATAAGTCTTTTGGGTAAAACTGGGATGTTGGATAATATTCTCACTCTCTATCTCTTAAGTCCCATCTTTTGCTATCGTGGGTGGTAGCGGGGTATTAGTTGGTAGCACTACTTAGGTTTGGCACCCTCACCCCGTTCCTGAGAGAGGGCGGGTGTGAACTAATGATCAAGTCGGGCCCAGTGCTTTGATAGGAGCACTGGGGAACGGGCAAAACATACATCAGGAGCCGTCTTGTTCAGTATCGAGATATTATCAACATTGCTTTTGTATTTGTTTAACAAACTGGACTAAATACTTGGTAACTAATGTTTTATTAAAACTGTGAACTCGCCAGCTTTGTCTGATACACTTGTTGCATGCTCGTAGGTCGTTAGGTATACTGGATTTGGAAACTTGCTGTCTGGAGGAGCAGGAGAGGTCATGGGTCGGCTGGAGGGGCTCATGTGATTATTGCTTACTATTAAACATTGGTTTTGAACAACTTATCTATGGTTTATTATTTGCTTCCGCTAAACATATTGGTTTTCGTAAAAACTTGTGATAGTATTTTATTAATGATTGAAAACTTTGTTTTGAAACTTATGTGGGTTCAATGTAATTAGTGGCTCATTGTCAGTACGTCACACGCCTATCAGGGACACTCCCTAGGTAGTATTTTGGGGGTGTGACACATTTCTCCATCAATTAGGAATCTGATGCCGTCACTAAACACATTCCTTAAATTGTAGCCATTTTTTGAGTGTTTATTTTTTATGTCTAATCCGCATATATATCACTATTGCTCTTGATTTTCTTGACTGTTTATCTCTTAAATGTCAACATATACACGTGTGCTTTAGTTTACGAAGATTTTTCTATGCCAACAACCTCGATCAGAGAGTAAAAAAGGCGAAAGGTTCTTAATGATGTAAAACTAAAATGAGATATATCGGGCTAGGATTCGAGTTACAGGAACAAGGGCCAAACCAACCACCCAACATTGGAATCGTCGAGCGAAAACACTTGGCAACCTCCTAGAAGCAGCTTTTCTTGCCACTAGACCTTTCTCCATCGATTAGGAATCTGATGCCGTCACTAAACACATTCCATAAATTGTAACCATTTTTTGAACGTTTATTTTTGGGTGTCTAATCTGCATATGTATCACCATTGCTCTTGATTTTCTTGACTGTATATCTCTTAAATGTCAACATATACACGTGTAATTTAGTTTACGAAGATTTTTCAATGCCGAGAACCTCGATCAGAGAGTAAACGAGACATAAGGTTCACAATGGTGTAAAACTAAAATGGGATATATACTGGGCTAGGATTCGAGTTACAGGAACAAGGGACAAACCAACCACCCAAGAATGGAGTCGTCGAGCGAAAACACTAGACAACCTCCTGGAAGCAACTTTTCTTGCCACCAGACCTTTCTCCATCAAGTCGAAATCTGATGCCGTCACTAAACAAATTCCATAAATTGTAGCCATTTTTTGAGTGTTTATTTTTTAGTGTCTAATCCGCATATATATCACCATTGCTCTTGATTTTCTTGTCTATATATCTCTTAAATGTCAACATATACACGTGTGATTTAGTTTACGAAGATTTTCAATGCTGAGAACCTCGATGAGAGAATAAAAAAGGCGTAAGGTTCACAATGGTGTAAAACTAAAATGGGATATACCGGGCTAGGATTCGAGTTACAGGAACAAGGGCCAAACCAACCACCCAAGAATGGAATCGTCGAGCGAAAACTCTTGACAACCTCCTAGGAACAGTTTTCTTGCCAACAGACCTTTCTCCAACAATTAGGAATGTAGGATCGGTTTGCGACCTATATGAGTCGTTCAGAGTCAAAACTAAGCTGTTTGAAAGGCGGAAACAGTCAAACAACTGAGAATCAGTGATAGAACGTTGTAGAAACAGAGAATTATACTTAAAACAGGTTTTTCATTGATATCCAACTTGATTACACGGTGAAAATTGGGCAGCACTTCGTTACACGTTCACCTATTTCGTACCAAATGAAAAACCAACACTGCCTATTTATAGGCAACTGATTTCGCACGAAATAGCAACATGCTATTTCGTACGAAATAGCCAATTTTGATTTCGTACGAAATAGCCAATTGCTATTTCGTGCTAAATGACTTCTAACACACATAACATTACATATTTCGCCCTATTACAAGCTACCGACATGACCTAGACTGTAGACGTAGGCTATAGACATTATGCACCAACAAACTCCCCCTTGGATATTGCCGGAGTCTTCAGTCAGGTCTTCAGCGCATTCTTCATAGAGACTTAAACTTTTCTTCCCTCTTTTTCGGCTTTCTTCTCAATGCACTTTTCAGCTTCTCGTTCTCTTTAGCAGCTTGTAGCTTTTCTTCAGCTTGTAACCTCATCCATTTACCCCTATTCGCTTCAAGTTTCTTCTTTTCTTTCTCAGCTTTCAATGCTTCCTCTTTCTCAACACTTTGTCGACCATTTATTCTCAGCATTCATTCCATTCTGGAAACAATTAGATACAACCTTCTGAAACTGCATAGCCTGTTCTTTGTCTTCAGCTTTATAGCAGATCTTGTTTACAAACAAACATTCAATGTCTTTTGCTGAACAGTTAATAATCCACATTGGATCATACAAGTGGATATGTCTAATTTCATTTTCCACCTTGTATGTGATTATAGCTTCAGTCGACAAGCAGCTGTACACCCAACACACAAACCCTTTGTTAAACTCTTGCTCCATCTTTGGCAAAGGAATGTTCTTGATTACTCTGGGTTTCTTTATCTGCAAGATGGTTTCTTCATTGCCAGTCACTGGATTTGTATTCCTCACTTTCTTTGGATAATGAGGCTTCCAGTGTTTGAATTCTTTGTAAGCTTCAAACTTGATTAATCCCCAAACAGGCACATCATGCTTTCTGATAGAATAATCCAAAGTTCTGACTTTTGCAAGCTCTTTCACATCCCACCATGGTAACGACATGATATCCTGGATGTATGAAAAATACTGAACACCATATTCTCTTCTGATCGCATATGCATTAACTTGTGGCAAAAATCCCCAACTAATAATATCACCCAGTGACACAACTCTATCTCTCTTGTAGAACATCAGTGGTCTTTTAAACTTACGTTCAGTACTCTTTCTAAACCATTTTTTCTTCTCTTCCCGCTGTTCATCTTTCAGTGTACCATCAAAGTTTTTATCTTTCAAACATTCTTCAACTTTTCTTCTCAATTCATCAATGTTTTCCTGACTGAAAAATTCAACAAGCGTTGGAAAATCAGAAGTATCAATATTCACACTTTCTTCATCGCTGCAGTCTTCAACCTCAACTCGATCATAGTTATCAGCCTCGTCAACATACTTATATTGATAATCAGGCTGCTGGTTGATATCGAATTGGTTCAGTTCTTCTTCATAGACAAACTTGAAGTTAGGATCATCAATATGCGTCATATTGATAATATCATCCATGGTGTAAGTATGCATGATTTCACCTTCCTCAACATCAGGTTCAAGACGCAAAATCAACTTTTCACTTTCATCAACATTTGTATTATCAACATTCTCCCCCTCTCCATCAGCATTCTTGTGACATCTGTGCTTGTAATCATTTTAAACCATTCAGTTATCAATGAAATAAACTTATTTGATCCCAATGTTTGTTTGTTTATGTTTTACATTTTTCATGTTTTCACTTTTATCCAATTTCAAACTCTATATCGCTTTCTAGAGAATTATACGCAAACTGGTGCGTAAACGTAATCAGTTTAACGCGAAAAATACTCCGGAACATCAACATATTCTTAACATACCTTAAATAACCTTTACATAACTTAGAAATAAGTTTTGAAGGCTTTGGTATGGCAAAATCAAGTTAATTCGCTTACAGGGACTAAAATTGACAAACTGTGAAAGTATGCTAAATTGAACTATAACGAACATTTCGGAACATGATCATAAGTTAAACACATCTTAAATATCCTTTACATAGCTTAGAAATAGGCTTTGAGGGGTTCAGTGTGCTAAAATAAACTTTTTGGTCATTCAGGGACTAAAAGTGTCAAAAAGTGCATAAGTTTGCATTTTCGAGCATAACTTACGTTCTGAATACATCCGGACATCCAAAAATTCATGTAATCATTAAAATATTATGTTTTAGTGATTGGCTTGTCAAAAATCCATTCGTCGCGCAATTTGGACAGTTTTTGCGTCCGTTCCGGCTTCCGTCGTAATTAACCAAACAACGCAATCCCTATATTATAAAATCCTTGTGGAGCTTGAAAATGGCTTTGATGGGTGTTAGCAGTGCTGAAACGCGACAAAATAAGGTGCAGGGGCTAAACTGTAAATAAGTGAAGGTGGCTGGTCTGCAGGTCCCTTACGGACCGTATGGACCATAGCTTATGGTCCGTAAGCTTGTGCCAGCAACACAGAAATTAGAAGCTTCCAATTCAGTAGCTGTCCTGGTTTTTAATCCCTGATTTCTCAATATTGTGGACTTGTTGCTGGTTTTGCTCATTGCCTCATCCATGTTTAACAAATGTATGGTCAAGATTTAAGCTTCACAACACTTGGAATGATCTTAGAGCTCCATACTTCCTGTAAATAGCAACCCCACCCCACTTCATTCTCACACCTTGATCAGATTTTTCTCTAAGTTGGAGTGGAAACACCTCATACCTGAGAAAATTCTAGATCAAACATCATTCTTGGACCCATTGTAAGTCTCCTTCATGCTTGTTCTTGTATTTCAAGCATGAAAGTCAAACTATGTTTGACTTTCAGCTTTGACCAGTCAATGGTCAACACAAAGTTCCGTTGAACCTTGCAACGTGAGCGTAATCACGATTGTTATAGTCCCTTGTGACTATACCTACTGATTGCCACGTTGACTAGGCGTAGTGACGAGTCGTAGTTTCGGCCAAAATGCGTATTTGTGCGTATTTTGTAACCAAACTACTATTGGATATCAAAACCGTTTGTTTTGATACCAAAACCTGTTTTCTAACATAACTAAACATGTTTTAGCATGTTTAGCTCGTCACTTTTAGTTTAGTGCTTATGTAGAGTCGTAAGTCAAGCGGACTAAACACCCGCTTAGACTTTCGACCTCGACCCGTTTGGTCGATCATTAGGATCCGACCAAGCATATTAGGTGACCATAGTTGTATAGGGAATAACCTTCCGAGGTTATACCTTATGGTCACGACGTTTAGTTAGTTGTATGTTAGGTAGTTTATATGCCTTAGGTAAATTACCAAAATACCCTTTTTACGCCAAAATTCATTTTAAGCATATGTAACATAACTTTTGACATCTAAACTGATTTAACAACAATATTAGACATGTTAAGGCATATATTACTTGTCATAGGACTATTTAGGCGGTCTGAACGCGTTTTACGCGAACGACGCGTTAAAGTAGTATAAGCTACCTAAACGGGTCGTGATAGGTCGTAAGCACTTAGGTTAGGTTTCATTTTGGTATGTAGGCCTTTTTAAACCATATTACATGGGTCCTTACACTCATTTGGTTTACGAACCGTCATACTACCCGATCCTCCGAATAAGGTCCGTTTATTAATGTAGTTACCTATATTAGGTGCCGTTTGATTCTGTGATCTTCTAGCTTTGCTTGGTGGTTATCCTAGGACTTCTAAGCAATCTCAAGTGAGTACATAGACCCCTCTTTTACTGTTTTCCAAAAATTTTGGGGTGAAACACATGTGCCTACTTGTTACATTCAAACTTTCCATGTTTTCATATCATATACTTGTTATGTTCATTAGTACACTATTAGTACATGATTTCATTTTGTTTTGCTATGTATGTCTACTTAGCATATTTAGCACATTGTTTTACATTTCATCTTCTTTTGCTATGTATGTTTAATTGACATGATAGCACATTGTTTTACATTACATTTTCTACTTTGTATGTTAACTTAGCATATTTAGCACGTTGATTTACATGACTTTTTCTACTTTGTATGTTAACTTAGCATATTAGTACATTACTTTCATTACATGTTTATTTTGGTATGACATTTGGTTTGTACAACGGGACTAAACTACATTCATTAACATTAGCTACGCCGCTCGGTAGTAAGTAATGGTACCATAGGACTTGACAAATCCCGTTCCTGACATCCTAGGTTTGTTTGGATGAAAGGAATGACTGAATCCGAAAACATTCTTCTTTGATAATCTTTACTCTAAGATTATCCTGCTGTCTCAAGGCTTGAATGTATGCGTTAACTTACCGCATAAGTGTCTGTATCACTAAAACATGCATTTATTTTACAAAACATAACTTTTGACTTATTCAAAATACTTTGTTTTGTACATTTTTACTTGTGGTTTAAGTAGTCTCATTTTACTTACCATACATAACTTTTGTTTACACATTACATGATTTAACTGGGGTTATACTGTGACATTTGACTATTGGATTGAACATGGATATTTTACATTGTCGGTTGGTTTGAGTGACTTAAATAACGAGGCGTGTGTAATATGATACAAGCATGGTGGATACGCCACTGGTACTTCCTATATATAAGTGCTTGTATGATATTACATAATGTAGCGTCATTTAAGCCACTTCAGTTTTGACATATTACATTTACAACACATTTTCACTTAAACATTGCTTTACAAATAACTTGGTTTATTCAAACTCTTTTTTTACTTGGTTATTCTTTGAACCATACACTATCCTTTTATATATACATATCATCTGATTTTGCTATCGTTTTTCAAATGATTTATAAAACAAAACAAATAACAAGGTTCATGACTGAATTTTTATTAAACATTTCTTTAAACTCAAGTCATGAATCCTATTTTCTTAAAATCTATGTATCTCACAGGCATTTTTATGCTGACGTATTTATTTTCACATGTGTTTTCAGGAGCTGTTGCTTAGGATGATCATCACACTAGGGCGGACCTGTGCCTTAGAGACTTAAAATAAAGATAGACTTAGTTTAATTATGTTGTGTACTCTTTAGTTCTTGTTTTGAAACAATGTATTCCACCTTTGGTTGTTGAATAAAATGTAATTTTAATTACCTTGGTTGTGGAACAATAATTCTGTTACAACACTCCCCGACGTTTCCGCCACGATTTGATGTTTTACGTGGTCGGGGTGTGACAGAAGAGTTGGTATCAGAGCCAATGGTTATAGGGAATTAGGTTATTAGTAATGCTTTGACCTAGACTATAACCTTTCTAGGACCCCAACACAAGTTGTCTTGTGTTTAGATCTTAAAACATGCACTTCACCTATCCTTAGTTGATCACCAAAACAAGAACCCAATTTTCCAAAACGATTTTTGAAAATCAATCATCTGTTTTTAAATGATTTATTATATGGTTTTGAACTCTTTGATTTTTCAAAATGATTTTGAAAATTTATCATTTGTTTTTGAATGATTTCTTACAACGTTTTGAACCCTTCCAGTTTAATTCATTTTTGGCCTTGTGCCTTCCAAGTTTTCAAAATCTCGTCAAAGTTTTGGGTTCTAAATAGTGTGAACACGTGCAAACTGGAAGAGTGAATGCCTGTACCCTGGGTTGTCTGCCTAAGGCTAGAGTGTTCGTACAAATCCACATAATCAGACCAGTCACTCTTACCTGGGAATTCTT
Source organism: Helianthus tuberosus (assembly GCA_030545235.1). Lineage (NCBI taxonomy): Eukaryota > Viridiplantae > Streptophyta > Magnoliopsida > Asterales > Asteraceae > Helianthus > Helianthus tuberosus. Next base: position 516,673 of record JARYGA010017211.1, on the reverse strand, counting down.
GGGATGAGTGTTCACTTATAGGCGAGCATGTCTTCGCGATACATTATTTTTTAGCCATTTACTTTGATTAGTCACTGTGAGTCGTTTGTTTGCTTTGTGATACGGACAAATGACCACCATCTTTGCCTTTATTGATTTAGTTTCATCTCGTTCTTTTCATCTAATCATCTCACTCGTTCCTTTCATGTTTCCTCTTTTAGAATGCCTCCTCGACGCGAAAATAGACTACCAAATGCCGAACTGGCAGAAATCATCACGCAGCAAATGGCTGCTGCGTTCCCAAATCTTATTGCTCAATTGAACCAAGCCAACAATAACAATAATGCTCCATGCAATTTCAAGAGTTTTAACTCGGCTAAACCACTCAAGTTCAGTGGTTCTGAAGGGGCAACTGGGCTCCTTCAATGGTTCGAGAGCATTGAGAATACATTCCATCACGTTCAGTGTCCTGATAATCGCAAAGTTGAGTTTGCTTCCAGTGTGTCTCAGAAGAGGGCTCTTACATGGTGGAACGGGGTTATGAGAGATCGTGGTGCTGAGGTTGCTTTGGCATAAACATGGGCTGAACTTAGGACTCCTATGATGAGGGAGTTTTGTCCTCGTCATGAGCTGGGAGCTCTAGAAAGGGAGTTTGATGATCTGAAACAGGATAGTGGCGAACACTGGGCGTATATTGATAGGTATGAGGAGTTGAGTTTGTTATGCCCAACAATGGTTGCCCCACTCGAGAAGGCTATCGAGAGGTATATCGATGGCCTACCTGACTCCATACAAGACATCGTTACTGGTAGTAACCCTACCACAGTCCGTCAGGCAATCGAGCTATCTGCGACATCGACTGAGTCGCAGTTTCGGAAGGGTAAGCTGCATAGAAAGGGTGACAAGGGAAAGAAGCAGGCATCTGATAAAAGTGAAAGAAAGAAGGGAAGAACAAGAAGGGTAAGGATTCTGGTTCCTCGAAGGGTTCTAGGAAGCATAACGCTTCTCAAAATTTTACCGTTACTGCACAAGCTGCACCAAATCAGCCTGCGCAACCACTTGCCAAGAAACCTTATCTTGGCAATGCACCTTTGTGCAACAGGTGTAACGGTCATCATCAACCGCACCTCCAGTGTCGTCATTGCACTAACTGTGGTAGATCTGGTCATCTTGCTGATACATGCCGCATTCCTGCCAATCAGAATCAGGCAATTCAGAATCCGGCTCAACAAGTTGCTCAGCCTCTTTCTCAGCCACAAGGTCAAGCTGCACGACCTCACTACCCACCAAGTTCTTGTTATAACTGTGGGGATCTGACCCACTACCGTAATCAATGTCCAACATTGGTGAATGCGAATCCAGCTCAGGCTCAGGCTCGAGGTCGAGTCTTCAACATGAATGCACAAGAGGCGCAAGCAGACAATGAAGTGGTTAACGGTACGTTCTTTGTCAATAATCAACCCGCATCTGTTCTTTTTTATTCTGGTGCCGATAAGAGTTTTGTGACGTTTTCTTTTGAGCCATTGCTTCGCGTGTCTAGAACGAAACTAGGTAAGCCTTTGACACTAGAAGTTGCTAGTGGTGAACCCATTGTTCTTGATTCTGTTCTTCGCAACTGCCAGTTAAACCTTAACAACCATCTTTTTCCCATTGACCTCACGCCAATTAAAGTTGGGAGCTTTGACATTATTGTGGGTATGGATTGGTTAGCCAATCATCACGCAGAGGTAGTATGTTTTGAGAAGATCGTCCGTGTGCCGCTTTCGTCAGGTGAGATCCTACAGGTTCGTGGTGAGAAACCTGTTAGTAGTCTGAAGCTTATGTCTTGTTTTCAAGCTCGGAAGTATCTGCGTAAGAACTATGTGGCCTTCTTGGTGCATGTTGTAGCAGATAAAGGCAAAAGTTAGTCTATTCAAGATATCCCGATTGTTCGGGATTATATGGAGCTGTTTCCTGAGGAGTTACCTGGATTACTGTAACACCTCGAAAATTCACGTCCTATAATGTGTTGACACGTGTCATAAAGTTTGAACGTGTGAAAGAATGTTATAAAAGGACTAAGGTTGACAAACATGGAAAGTATGTGGATATACGTATTCTAAGTGTCAACAGTGAACAAATATATTGTATATTAACCCTACGAGATGCTCATACCTTCAAACGAATAAATCATGGATCATACGAAGCAAAAAGTGAGAGATTACAAACTACAGGGGTTAAATGTGTCAACATGTTTAAAGATATACCTCTGAGTGACCTTTTGACAAACCCGAAGCTTTGTAACTATTAATTATGCTCACTAGGATGCACGATATAAATTTCATAAAGTTTCGTCATCGTATGAGAAAGTTATGATCAAATTCGTGTGCGAGGGGTTAAAGTGTTAACAATGAAAGTTAAGACTTTTCGGGTTAACCGGAAGTGTTCAGGGACTTGGCAAAGTGGGTATAAGTCCTAAAGCCCTTGTGGGTAAAGATAAGGGGGTCAAATTGCAAGAAATAATGCTAGTTGACCTTTCGAAGAGCCAATAGACAAGATGTGGAAGCTTGAAAATGTTTCTTGGATGATCAGAAGGGCCACGCGGCCCGCGTGGCAAATAACAGAACCTGAGGCGGGCCGCCACAGGCGCCCAGAAGCAGAAAACGGGGACAGACCCCTGTATACTCGGAAATTCGACTTTTGAACGACATTTTTGCATTATGGGCGGCCCCTAAACTGTACTAGGGCACTAGAGACACATGTTGAATGGTTGTGGTCGATCATAGAGCTATGTGTCAACCAATTGTGGTGTGTAATTCACTATAAAAGGCCACCTTGTGCAACACAACTCCTCACACCTTCATCTGCATAATTTGATCATTCCTAGAGCTCTCAAACAGGTCCAACTGATCTTAAGTCGTGCATAGGACTCTTGTAAGTCTACTAGTCCTTCTTTATTTGAGTTTAGCTTGGTTAATTAGCTAAAAGTCAAACCGTCGTAATTACGGTTTGACTTCGAGATTTGTCAATAATGGCTCAGTCATATCTCGAATTAAAAGTAGTTATGAGTTGGTATTTATGTGGGTAATAAAACCTGAAAAGGGTTTCCCCAGATCACCACTCTAACCAGGTCAAAAGTCGGGTCAAACTTTTAATTAAAAAGTCAACAGAATGCTTAAAATGTCATTTATGCATAATTAGCTATCTAGAACATATATAACCTGTTTGATCATTGTTATAACTTAGTAATTAGTGTAAGAACATGTCTAAACATGTTCAACCCGACTATTTCCTGTTTAGACCCGGTTCGGAACCGAAAGTCGCATAGTTTGACTTTCACTTTGACTTTCAGTTCTGACCCGTTTAGGCATGTTTTAGAAATGCCTCAGAGCTTTAATTGGATTAGGTTACTTGTTAGAACAACCCTCTGTGATTGCACACCTTGGTTCATTAGTTATCCAATTAATATGCATGTTTCCGTTAATTGCTCATACGTTGACCGTTACGCCCTTATTACCTTAAAACATGATTTATGAAAATGTAAAAGTGTAGAAACCTTAGTTACTGATATATAAACTTGTATGCAAAGTTTGACTTCAGTTTGACTTATAGATTAAGAGTTATGCTCAATATCGCAAAATTAAAGCTTTATGTTTATAAAACGGCGTAATTAGCGTATAGCCTAGTTAAGCCTACTTTTTGGTATCAAACTTAATACCCACTGATATAATATATTATTTTCAGATTTTTAAAGATTTTTAATTAATTTTAGGCTGAGCATAACTAGTAGTCGTAGGCTTAATCCGGTAATTGTCGGTTTTGCCCTTACGGGCCATAAAATGAGTTTTACTTATCTAAACGACTCCAAACCTTTTGATACTGATCACATATGATAAATAAATTATTTTAAGCCTTCTAGAAACATAAAAATATCAGATTTAAGTATCAAACCCGGAAATGGCCTTTAATCGCCTTATTTAGCGTTTTTAACGCATAGTATGTTTTAAAATCATATTGAACATGCCCGGGTTGATACATACTGATATATGAGGAAAATTATGATATTTTAACAGTAAGCAAAGGTTGATAAACTCAGACTTCAGTTTTGAGCTTTTCGGCTTATGTGAAATTACCAAAATGCCCCTTCGGTGCATAGTTTGGTTATAAATGATATATTTCACATATATACTTTACCCTACTGTTATAACTCATCAAATTGAGTATGTTTGCTGTTTACATCAGACCTGTAACTCAGTTAAACATTTAAACTCTTTTACAACCTTTAAAATGACCAAACTACCCCTACGGGGCATAGTTTGTGTTTAAATTAGTTCGGGGCATAATGAAAGACATCCTACTGATGTCACAACATATTTGAAGCATATTAACTTAGGAAACCTGTATATGGCTCTTTCAGATACCCGTTACGCTTATTACGCGTTCGGTTCGGTTTATGTAACAAGTTTACATAAAATAGCCAAACGGGTCAAACCTTATCGGTTTTATCTCAAAATCCAGAATGTGCATGAAGGACCCATATTAAACAAGTCTCTGAACTTTTCGGGTCTAAATCACATTCTATCCGGTCCTCGCTTAATCGTGCGTACGAACCGTATCTTTGAAACTAGCCGGTCTAAGCTTAAGCTTAATTAAAGACCCGTTAGGATTCTAATAGGTTATTAAAAACCTTCATTCCAGATTAGGAGCCCAGTAAAAGCTATCTATACTTGCTGATTTGATATACGGCTGGGATTGAATTTATATTTAGCTCAGGTAAATACTTTTAACTTATTTTCCCTATACGGGCTTGGGTTACGGTATATAGCATACCGCTTGATCGGGCATCAAATCTCCACCGTTAAAGTGGGTAGTTGAATAATTTGATCGGCTCGTTTAAACAGTCTTGTTTACTTTACAGCCTTTGGGGGGTTAATGACCATGTCCCGGATATCCTTGGCATCATCTTACGAGATGGCCACGACCTGAGCACGGGGTGTAGGCGTACACCTGTCAGTGTATAACTCAATACTGTGGTGTGTCTATTGATCTTTAACCCGGACAAGATCCGGGCTACTGAACGCATAAGTAACATGTAATTCGTTCACAAGATTATAATATTAAATAATTCTCCCAAGTTAAAAAGATTAATTTTGCTTCTGTGCATTTTAATCAAATTATAAAATGTTTATGCCACGTGCATCCAAACCAATTTTCAATCATTTTCCAAAATGAGTCAGTTGATTGTATTTACCAGTGTAAGCTGGCGTATTTTCCAAAAAGGCTAAATGCAGGTACTATACGAAATTGGCTGGATATTTCTCCTTAGCATCAATAGAAGTCTCGCAAGCTTAAGATGCCTAAAATTCTGTTGAACTATTGTTTCCATTTTATGTTCGATCCTTCTGTGGATAAACTTCCGAATATTGTGACTTTTGATATTACAATAATAAATTCGGTTGTATTATATTTTCAATTGCTTCCGCTGTGCATATTAATATTGTGTTGTTTGACTATTACGTTGCCAACCACGTCACGATACTCCCCCACCGGGCCCACCGGTGACACGTGGAAATCGGGGTGTGACAGGTTGGTATCAGAGCCAACACTGAGTGAATTAAACACTAACCTTTCGTGTTTAATCTCAGTTACACAATTGCACATATCTAAACTTCTGAGTCTAGACTTAACTTAGGAATATTCTCAATCCTAATCTAGAAATTTTACTTCCAAATTTTTATTGGATACGTCGCCAAGCGAAGAAGCCGTAATAGGAGTTCTCCACACCCGGAGCCCTGAGATGCTGAGCTTCGTACCGCGGCTAGAATGAAACGAGCATCTGAGGAGAAAGCATTCAGAAATAAAATGAAGAAGGAACTCCTTTTACTGAAGATCATTTCCTTATTAGTCCTTATAAGGACATAATTATCTTTCAGTCCCTCCGAGGACAACATTATTTCTTTCAAGTCCCGCTTAGGGCAACTTTATACTTTTATTTTTATATAATGGAATGATTAAGTTTAAACTTTCATTCTAAACAAGAAATATTAAATAAATGGAAAATATAATTTCCTTTTTGCAAGGTCTACCATTATAATAAAATGGCAAAATCTAAAAAGGACAAGACCTAGCTTCGGGTCATTATAAGACCGGGCCAAGATGGTAGTTCCATAATTAGATTCAGATCCATATTAACACCTCAATTTAAAATTGTTCTGCGTTAATTAAATTAAGAATCTTAAGTGTGAAACCTAGCCTTCGGGTCAATTATAAGACCGGGCCAAGATGGTAAGACCTGTTAAAAAGATTCAAACCATTAACTAAGAATCTTAAGAGTGAAACCTAGTCTTCGTGTCAATAATAAGACCGGGCCAAGATGGTAAGACCTGTTTAAAAGATTCAAATCCCTGTTAACATCTTAAAACATGTTAACACTCCTGGCAGATGTGATTCATTTAAAATCACACACGTTATTATTATATAAGGATCTTTCTAAAGATTCCTAACCCAGTTTAATGATCTCTGAATCCTGGGTTCACATCATCAATTAAGATGATCATATTTTAACCATACGTGGTAATATAGTGCCTACGGGCCTTGCTCATTTCTACATGAGCCAAAATACAGTGGTAGCTATGACTCCCCGTCAGAAAAAGGTAATGAACTAGGTTCAAACCTCAAATGCTTTGATTCTCTGAAAATCCTAGCATATAATTTATAATTGTCCTTGTGACTAGGCCTATTGTGCCAATGTACTTTCATGCTTTGATTCTCTGAAATCATAGCTTAAAATTTATAAATGTCCTTGTGACTAGGCCTATTGTGCCAATATACTTTCATGCTTTGATTCTCTGAAATCATAGCTTAAAATTTATAAATGTCCTTGTGACTAGGCCTATTGTGCCAAGATACTGTCATGCTTTGATTCTCTGAAATCATAAGCTTATAATTTATAAATGTCCATGTGACCAGGCCATTGGGTGCCACTAATAAAACTATTAATGTTTTATAAGTAGGATAAATTACAATAGAAATCCTAAATGAATATATGATTAATAAATTAACCAAATATGGTCTCTGTTTACCATGGTTAATGAATTTCCCTAAGGGGCAATTCAGTAATAAACTTCCCTTATAAGGGAAGTGCCTACGGGCAATAGTTAATGTCCTCTGAGACTGAAGACAGTGGCAGCCTACAGCTCCCTGTCAGGAAAAGGTAATGAACTTTGATTCAAACCTTAATGTCGCGATTCTCTGAAATCATGGCTTATAAATTTAACTTGTCTACGCGACTAGGCCATTTGTGCTATTATTATTAACTTATGAATTAGGATTTATGATAAAAATCCTGAATAAAATAAACATCCTTCCTTCCCTGTCAGTATACATTTTAACAGGAAATCTTAAAGGTGAAACCTAGCCTATGCGGCCAAGATGGTGAAACCTACTCAAGGGATTCAGATCCTTGTTAACATCTAAGAACGTGTTAGCACCCTTGACAAATGTGATTCGAGAAAATCACAACAGTCATCCTTATATTGGATTCTTCCAATTCCCATATCTAGCCTAGTGAATTAGGAATCATGGCCTATATCATCCTATAAGATGATCATATTATGAACATCCGTTAGTGATGAAGTGCCTACGGGCTAAACTTGTTGTCCGATAAGACAACGACAGTGATGGTCTTTGACCTCCTGTCTAAAATATTGGACTATGTCCAAACATAATAGTCTATATGATCAATGCGATCATGACTAATATCATCTAATATGATGATAATAATATTTAACATCCTTTAGTGATGTTTTGCCTACGGGCTATAATATATTGTCCATTTGAGACATTGACATTGTTATCTTTATGATTCCTTGTCTGAGGTGGTGAGCTATGCTCAAGCCAAAATAGTCAATATGATTAATGCAATCAAGACTAATATCTTCTAATAGGATGAACCTATTATAAATCTCCATTAGTGATGTTTCGCCTATGGGCCATATTATATTGTCCATGCATGACAAAGACATTGTGATGTTTACGATTCCCAGTCCAAGGTAGTGAGCTATGCTCAAACCTAATAGTCTATATAATCAATGCGGGCATGACAAAAATCATCAATACGATGATTAAAGCATTTTTTAACATCCTTAATGATGTTTTGGCCTAAGGGCTATATTATATTGTCCAATTGAGACGAGGCAATTGTAATCTTTTGTGATTCTTTGCCAAGGGGGTGAGCTATACTCAAATCCCATAGTCTATACTCGTTGCGATCCTGACTAGTATCATCAGTATGATGATCATAATATTAACATCCCTCGCGATGAAATGCCTACGGGCTATACCCTATTCTAGTGTCGGTAAGACAAGGATAGTAGTAATCTTTATGATCCCCTGTTCAGAATGGTGTGATTATACCCAAACCAAATAGTCAATATGATCGATGTGATCATGACTAATATCATTAGATACGATGGTTATATATAAACATCCATTAGTGAAGTTGAATTGGCTTACCTATCTGCCAAAGGAATCGTCTTTCAAAGACAATGACAGTTGTAGTCTATGACTCCCTGTCCAAAGGTGAAGAACCACGTTCAAACCTTGAAGCCCTAATCTAATAAGATTGCGGCTAATAAATAAAGGTCCTTGATGATAGACCATCGAGTCATGTTTTAAAGTCATTCATGACAAGCCTATGTGCTATAAATTGTCATTCGAGACAAGCTAACATATTAAAATGTTAACATTCCTGGAGACATGCCTTTGTGCCAGATTTGATAAATGTCCTTATGACAAGGCCGTTTGTGCCATATCTAAATGTCCTTTGTGACAAGGCCATCGTGCCGTATTATCTTTCTACGTCCATCGAGACAGGCTTCTATGCCATACATGTATATATGATAAAAAGTCTTGTAAGACTAGCCATCGAGCTATTTATAATCGTCCTTGTGACAAGGACAGTTGTGGCATTAAGATCCCCTGTCAAGCAGGTATTGGACTCGCTCCAAACCTTAAATTCCATTGTTACTCCTTTTGTGACCTAAGCTAAATGTAATAGATAGACATTCAAATAGCACTCATTAAGAATGTTCAGAACAGAATAGCCCATACAGTTTATGAATGCCGTGGCTAATCTAAGTCAGGTCATCAGATTGATGACTAATAATTGTTAATCTTGGTGATTAGTACCAAGTTTCGAGTATGGAAAACTCGGATGGGGTAGACGACAGTCGCAATACTATTAATGCGACGAAAGTTAATAAAACTACAAACGTAAACCTCAATATTAATGGAGTTAATCTCCAGGCTGTGGTTGACGCAACAATTGAAAAGGTCATGAGACAATACAAAGAGCTGAATACTTCTCGCTCTAAATCTCATTCAAAACCATGTTAAATTGCTCATGAGGAGAGCTATGTTTACACTTCAAAATATGAAGGATGAACCAAAGGAGGATAACTCCCAGAAATCTGAGAAAGAGAGCGAGTACAGGCTTAATAAAAAGCAATGGAAGTTCAGTAAGAAGCCTGTATACCTCTGAGACTGCTTCAACATTATTAGATGGATGTTTTATATCCATTAGGAATCATTTTTCCGATGTCCTAGTTCCGTTAAATATAAGGACTCAATAAAGTGATAAAAATCGATTGGTTGCCTTAAAAACCAAGCCCATATTGTGGGTGATAAGGAGCAATTAATTATCAAGACTCCTTATGAGACAACCCTCGTAATTACACGTATCCGTACGATTAATAAATATTAAACATAAAAAAATGGTGGAATTGGCCGTCCCCGGAATCGAACCTGGGTCTAGGCCGCACCCTTTCGCGCGCCTAGCCAACTGAGCTAGGTGCCTAGTTTGTGAAACTTCCATTATTGATTAAATATAAGCACTTGTACAATAAACTTCCTTATCATTTATCAATGATAATTTCTGCTAAGTGTCCTGTTTTTAATTGTCACACCCCGACCGCGTAAAACAACAAATCGCGGCGGAAACATCGGGGCGTGTTGCAACAGAATTAATGTTTCATAACCATGGATATCAAAAGTGTTTCGTTTTATTAAACATTGAATAATTACATCGTCTGGAAATCTAAATACACAAATTAAACATAATCTATCATTGTTATTGAGTCACTAAGGCCTTGTCCAGTCCTATGTGAGCATGCATCTTATCAATCGATATCATTCAACAATACCTGAAACATATGTGAAAACGAGGTCAGCAAAGAAATGCTGGCGAGTACATAGGTTTTGTGAAAATAAGATTCATGACTTCTGTTTAAGAAAATGTTTAGTCATGAACCTTGTAATTTGCTTTGTCTTTGTAAATCATTTGAAAAATAATAAGTTTAGGTGATATGTATAAATAAGAGAATAATGCATGATTAAATGAATAACCATGTAAAATGAGTTTGTATAAGATAAGTTGTTTGTAAATAAATGTCTTGTGAAAAGTATGTTACTTGTATAAAATGTTCTATGTCTCAAACTGAAATGATTCAAATAACGCTACAATATGTAATACCATACAAACACTTATATATAGGAAGTACCAGCGGCGTATCCACCATGCTTGTATCATATTCCACACGCATTGTTACTTAATCACTTAATCCAAACCAAACCACCAAAGTAATGTTCATGCCCAAATGTAAGTCATGTAATATGTATAACCAATGTCAAAAGTGTTTTTGTGTCAAATGTAAACCATGTAATATGTAACCAAAATAATATCGTATATCGCTTTGAAGCCAATCGTTTACCCAATCGTTAAAACATCGTGTGAAAACCTATCGTTTACCCAATCGTTTAATTCGTTTTAGGTCGTGAAACTACTTAAATGGTCGTCTCGCTAATAACATTCAAACCTTCTTGACTCGCATTAATAAACCCTTACCAAAGGATAGATTAATAATTCGCATTAATAAACCCTTACCAAAGGATAGATTAACATCTCGCATTAATAAACCCTTACCAAAGAGTAAATTAATAATTACAGATTCAGTCGCTACCCACAACACCCACACATAACTACGGGTGTAGTAAATAACGGGACTTGTCAGATCCTATGGTACCATAACCTAATACTGGTCGGCTTGATCATTGCTAATGAATGTCATTTGTTATGTGACTACAACCAACAAGTTTGTTCACTTTATGAAATCGTTATTAGTTTTGTATAAATCGTCTTAATTGTTTTTGAAACCATCGTTATAATATCGAAAACATTTAGCACATATGAGTCACCCCAAAACAATTGAAAGCAGTAAAATAGGGGAATAATGTACTCGCCTGAGAATGCTTGGAGGTCTTGAACAACAACCAAACAAAGCTAGAGAGAGCACGGAATCAGTCGGCAATCTAAAACTATATAAATAAACCGGACTTAAATCGGGAGATCGGATAGGATGAGGCTTGGTAAACCAAATGAGTGTTGGAACTCATATGATATGGTTTAACAAGGCCTACATACTACAATGAAACCAAACCTAAGTGCTTTCGACCCATCGCGACCCATTAAGGTAGCTTATGCTACTTTAACGCGTCGTGCGCGTGAAACGCATTTGGACCGTCTAACTAGTCCTATGACAAGTGTTATATGCCTAAACATGTTACAAAATCAGTTATGTGACAAAAGTTTAGGTTACATATGCTTAATTACCAATTTTACATGAAAAGGGTATTCTGGTAATTTACCTAAGGCATATAAACTACCTATCATACAACTACTTAAACGAAGCGACCATAGGGTATAACCTCGGAAGGTTATTCCCTACCTACTATGGTCACCTAATGTATTTGGTCGGATCCTAATGATCGACCAAATGGGTCGGGTTCGAGGTATAAGCGATTTATTAGATCGCTTACCCTACGACCCTAGACAACGTGGTAATCAGTAGGCATAGTCCCAAGGGACTATAACCAACGTGATTACACTCACGTTGCGAAGTTCAAATGAACTTCGCATTGACCATAACTGGTCAACGCAGAAAGTCAAACAAAGTTTGACTTTCAGACTCGAAAGACTCGAAAAGCAATAAAATAAGGAAAAGAACGAAAGAATACTTACGAAGGGTCCCCGAATGCTAATCTCGATCCAAGAATCTCAGCTATGAAACAATGGTTTCAACTTAGAGTTCCTAAGATCAAGATTCTAGTGATTTTAGCAATGGGGGTGAATGGGTATTTATAGGAATACCCGAACCGTTAGGATCGTTTCTAGGAAAACGTGATGCGATCTTGGTCATACACTTAGCACACATGGTATTGTAATACCATGTGCCATCAAAACCAGCCCATAGTATTGTTAAAACATGTGCAAAATTGAATTTGGACCAGATTCAAAGTTTCTACACATAAAGTTTCAAAAATGGCAGATTTGGTCCCTGTAGTGTAATAAGGCCTTTTCCGACGCGTTTAAGGCCCGTTAACCCCATTTAAAAGCTCTAAAATGAAGTTAAAGTAAAGGGAACTTCAAATGTTCTCAAAAATATCTCGGATGTCGGTTCGTTTAGCCGTACGGTTGCGTTGTTCGGCTAATTACGACGGAATGCGCATAAGCGCGAAAAAACGATCCAAATGACGTGACGAATGGATTTTTCTTATGGCGAACACTAAAATATAATGTAGTCATGCTTACATAAATTTTTTGGATGTCCAGATGTATTCAGAACATAAGTTATGCGCGAAAATGCAAACTTGTGCACTTTTTGACACTTTTAGTCCCTGAATGACACAAAAGTTTATTTTAGCATACCGAACACCTCAAAGCCTATTTCTAAGTTATGTGAAGGATATTTATGGTATGTTTAACTTATGGCCATGTTCCGGAATGTCTGTTACAGTTCATATTGGCATACTTTCGCAGTTTGTCAAGTTTAGTCCCTGTAAGCGAATTAACTTGTTTTTGCCATACCAAAGCCTTCAAAACTTATTTCTAAGTTATGTAAAGGTTATTTAAGGTATGTTAAGCCTATGTCACTATTCCGGAGTGTTTGTTGCATTAAACTGGTTATATTTACGCATCGGTGCGCGTATAACCTTCCAGAAAGCGATTTAGAGTTTGAAATTGAACAAGAATTTATATATGCAAATGATACACATATTTTTACAAATCTCAAGTATGAAATATAATATTTCATTGGTTCGGTATTTGTTTGATGGCCGTGGAGGCACAGGTGTTACAGTCTCCCCTACTTTAGGAAATTTCGTCCCGAAATTTATTTAGAGGAAACTTGTGAGAGCTTGAAAACATGAAGTTGAAAAGATCAAACAACATTGGTTAGGGTTCTGAACTTCTAGTAACTTTAATAACATCATGCTTGCAATGTAAGAGGGATACTTATATACAAGTATATGAAGCATCATTGGTGCGTCCACCATACCTCCATTACATCGTCCTCATTTTGTTATTGTTGTCACTATCGGTTCTTACACATAATAAACCTTACTGGGTTTCTGTGCACTAAATTTCTTAATTATGTACGCGTCCATAATCAGACAATTCCTTGCACAGTTTACACAGTCTATTTTATAATATGTAGGGGAAAACCAAATGAATGAACCTGTGATGAGTGTGACTAGACCGCCATAGAGTCCTTTAAATTAAATCAATAAATGATCTAAATAGACTATCAAGGAGTCTGTTCAGCTACATCACTAGATGTCGTTCTCTAACCAAATTGTGAATCAATCTTTTTGACTAGACTACTAAGAGGGTCTCTTATGAATCATGGAGTGGTACTATATAACCCAAGGGTCTTAACTACCAGGTAGAAGCCCATAAGGATTTAAGGTAGTACCTTTTGAATATCCTACTATGAATCCCTCATATGAAGATATGAAAGATTCTATGAGGATTTGAAAAATCGTAACACACAAAAACATAGAGGAGAACACATAAACACATATCATATAACCACAAAATTGTTCGTTAATTTGTCTTGTAAATTGCGTACATGCATTTAAAGCACACTAGGAATCCATTCCGTGGATTTCATTTGGTACTTTAAACGTTACCAAGAATCCAACTATAAAGATAGAAAGATTCAAAAAGAAAATTCGATTTCGATTATTAGGAACCGAAGTGTTCGAATTAAGGTACATAAGGAATCCAATTAAGGACTCTGATTTGAATGATAATCATCCACAAGGATCTAATTGTAAAGATAAAAAGATCCCATATGAATTTTAGAAGTTGAAGATGTTTTGAAACCTTGCACTGGATGTGCTTAGGTCAAAACATGATGTAAAATGCTTATGAAGTTGAGATGCTTGATATGTCAAGGCGACATATGAAGCAGAATTTTGAAGGTTAAGTCAATGTATGAGGAAAATATTTTTGAAAACTATGCATGGGGTTCTTTTAAGAAAAATGTGTTTAACGTTTTTGAAACCTTATATATAATACTTTTTGAAATCATAAAGTAGGTATATTAGGTAGATATATTTACAAAAATGTTTTAAAATCATGCGAGATGAATTTTGAAATTATGTATAAGGTTTTTGAAAGACATGAATGGTGCTTTTCGAAATCATGCACTTGATCAGAAAATGTATTGTGTTAATATTGTCTTCAGACTATATGAAATATTTTGAAATTAGAAAGGTTGGTTTTGATAACATGGCCAATGTTTTTGAAATAACATAGACAATGCATCTAGAAAAATTGTTTTCAAACTATATGAAATGTTTTGAGATCATGAAGATTGTTTTGAAATACTGGTACTGTGTATGTTGAAAAATCAAAACGTAATGGGTATGAGATTTGAAAATACCCTTAGTTATCTAACCAAGGATTTAAAGGCACAGATGTGCGAAAAGCACGATTACTCATAATGTCACTTAATTTTCTGTACTTTGTTTCTTAGAGTGAAACGAGTACTTAAAATTTTTGAGGGAATCATGAGTAATCATTTGAAAGAGAGAAATCACAAGAGTAGTTTGTAAGGTACATAGTTCCTTGATGTAGGTATCATAGGAAAAGCCATACACACCTAGCAGGGGGTTGAGCTGGTTGGTTGGGGACTGCTTTACCATTGTGAGCGACCATGGCGAAGTTCTGAGAAGCCTTTCGCTTCTTTGACTTCTTAGGGGATCGTTCATCCATGGTCTTTGATTCCTCGATTGGTTTATTGGCTGATGGTGTTGTCGCCTGACTAGGTCCTGCCTGTCTTGGTGACTCTTGAGTGGCTTCATCCTGGAGATGATACATGGCAGTAGCTAATTCAACAGTCTTCAGGACTACTTCGCCTATTAGCTGAGCGAATTTGGCTGCTTGTTCAGATATCTGGGCGTCATTGTGATGAAGAGACATTCTTGAAGAAAAAGAAAGGCATAGGGAGAAACAAGTGAAAGATTATTGGACAATCAAAACAGAATGATAACGCATGAAGATTGCGATCATTTGTTTGTTACCTAAGGCAAACAAATGAGACGGTGACTGATCAAAGTAAATGGGTCAAAAATAATGTATCGCGAAGACATGCTCGCCTATAAGTGAACACTCATCCCAAGAATTCCCAGGTAAGCACAACTGGTCTCGCGTCTGATGAGATGTATACGAAGTGCTTGCCTAGACAGAAAACCCAGAATACAGGCATTCACCCTTCCAGTTTGCACGTGTTCACATTATTTAAAACCCAAAACCTTGACGAAGTTTTGAAAACTCAAAGAGGTTCAAAACCATATAATAGAGAGTTCAAAACCTTACAATAGAGGGTTCAAAACCTTACAATAGAGGGTTCAAAACCTTGAAATCAATCATCTTAGAACAGATGATTAGTTTTCAAAGCGGTTTTGAAATTTATGTTCTTGTTGTGGTCGTCGCCTAAGGATAGGTGACGGTATTGTTTTATGACTAAACGCAAGTAAACTCGCGTTAGGGTCCTAGAAAGGTTATAGACTAGGTCAAAGCATTACTAATAACCTAATTCCCTAT
The DNA here is from genome assembly GCA_030545235.1 of Helianthus tuberosus. Lineage (NCBI taxonomy): Eukaryota > Viridiplantae > Streptophyta > Magnoliopsida > Asterales > Asteraceae > Helianthus > Helianthus tuberosus. The sequence goes on along the minus strand of JARYGA010017211.1, from coordinate 500,769 downwards.
AACCATTGGCTCTGATACCATCTTTCTGTCACACCCCGACCGCGTAAAACAACAAATCGCGGCGGAAACATCGGGGCGTGTTGCAACAGAATTAATGTTTCATAACCATGGATATCAAAAGTGTTTCGTTTTATTAAACATTGAATAATTACATCGTCTGGAAATCTAAATACACAAATTAAACATAATCTATCATTGTTATTGAGTCACTAAGGCCTTGTCCAGTCCTATGTGAGCATGCATCTTATCAATCGATATCATTCAACAATACCTGAAACATATGTGAAAACGAGGTCAGCAAAGAAATGCTGGCGAGTACATAGGTTTTGTGAAAATAAGATTCATGACTTCTGTTTAAGAAAATGTTTAGTCATGAACCTTGTAATTTGCTTTGTCTTTGTAAATCATTTGAAAAATAATAAGTTTAGGTGATATGTATAAATAAGAGAATAATGCATGATTAAATGAATAACCATGTAAAATGAGTTTGTATAAGATAAGTTGTTTGTAAATAAATGTCTTGTGAAAAGTATGTTACTTGTATAAAATGTTCTATGTCTCAAACTGAAATGATTCAAATAACGCTACAATATGTAATACCATACAAACACTTATATATAGGAAGTACCAGCGGCGTATCCACCATGCTTGTATCATATTCCACACGCATTGTTACTTAATCACTTAATCCAAACCAAACCACCAAAGTAATGTTCATGCCCAAATGTAAGTCATGTAATATGTATAACCAATGTCAAAAGTGTTTTTGTGTCAAATGTAAACCATGTAATATATAACCAAAATAATATCGTATATCGCTTTGAAGCCAATCGTTTACCCAATCGTTAAAACATCGTGTGAAAACCTATCGTTTACCCAATCGTTTAATTCGTTTTAGGTCGTGAAACTACTTAAATGGTCGTCTCGCTAATAACATTCAAACCTTCTTGACTCGCATTAATAAACCCTTACCAAAGGATAGATTAATAATTCGCATTAATAAACCCTTACCAAAGGATAGATTAACATCTCGCATTAATAAACCCTTACCAAAGAGTAAATTAATAATTACAGATTCAGTCGCTACCCACAACACCCACACATAACTACGGGTGTAGTAAATAACGGGACTTGTCAGATCCTATGGTACCATAACCTAATACTGGTCGGCTTGATCATTGCTAATGAATGTCATTTGTTATGTAACTACAACCAACAAGTTTGTTCACTTTATGAAATCGTTATTAGTTTTGTATAAATCGTCTTAATTGTTTTTGAAACCATCGTTATAATATCGAAAACATTTAGCACATATGAGTCACCCCAAAACAATTGAAAGCAGTAAAATAGGGGAATAATGTACTCGCCTGAGAATGCTTGGAGGTCTTGAACAACAACCAAACAAAGCTAGAGAGAGCACGGAATCAGTCGGCAATCTAAAACTATATAAATAAACCGGACTTAAATCGGGAGATCGGATAGGATGAGGCTTGGTAAACCAAATGAGTGTTGGAACTCATATGATATGGTTTAACAAGGCCTACATACTACAATGAAACCAAACCTAAGTGCTTTCGACCCATCGCGACCCATTAAGGTAGCTTATGCTACTTTAACGCGTCGTGCGCGTGAAACGCATTTGGACCGTCTAACTAGTCCTATGACAAGTGTTATATGCCTAAACATGTTACAAAATCAGTTATGTGACAAAAGTTTAGGTTACATATGCTTAATTACCAATTTTACATGAAAAGGGTATTCTGGTAATTTACCTAAGGCATATAAACTACCTATCATACAACTACTTAAACGAAGCGACCATAGGGTATAACCTCGGAAGGTTATTCCCTACCTACTATGGTCACCTAATGTATTTGGTCGGATCCTAATGATCGACCAAATGGGTCGGGTTCGAGGTATAAGCGATTTATTAGATCGCTTACCCTACGACCCTAGACAACGTGGTAATCAGTAGGCATAGTCCCAAGGGACTATAACCAACGTGATTACACTCACGTTGCGAAGTTCAAATGAACTTCGCATTGACCATAACTGGTCAACGCAGAAAGTCAAACAAAGTTTGACTTTCAGACTCGAAAGACTCGAAAAGCAATAAAATAAGGAAAAGAACGAAAGAATACTTACGAAGGGTCCCCGAATGCTAATCTCGATCCAAGAATCTCAGCTATGAAACAATGGTTTCAACTTAGAGTTCCTAAGATCAAGATTCTAGTGATTTTAGCAATGGGGGTGAATGGGTATTTATAGGAATACCCGAACCGTTAGGATCGTTTCTAGGAAAACGTGATGCGATCTTGGTCATACACTTAGCACACATGGTATTGTAATACCATGTGCCATCAAAACCAGCCCATAGTATTGTTAAAACATGTGCAAAATTGAATTTGGACCAGATTCAAAGTTTCTACACATAAAGTTTCAAAAATGGCAGATTTGGTCCCTGTAGTGTAATAAGGCCTTTTCCGACGCGTTTAAGGCCCGTTAACCCCATTTAAAAGCTCTAAAATGAAGTTAAAGTAAAGGGAACTTCAAATGTTCTCAAAAATATCTCGGATGTCGGTTCGTTTAGCCGTACGGTTGCGTTGTTCGGCTAATTACGACGGAATGCGCATAAGCGCGAAAAAACGATCCAAATGACGTGACGAATGGATTTTTCTTATGGCGAACACTAAAATATAATGTAGTCATGCTTACATAAATTTTTTGGATGTCCAGATGTATTCAGAACATAAGTTATGCGCGAAAATGCAAACTTGTGCACTTTTTGACACTTTTAGTCCCTGAATGACACAAAAGTTTATTTTAGCATACCGAACACCTCAAAGCCTATTTCTAAGTTATGTGAAGGATATTTATGGTATGTTTAACTTATGGCCATGTTCCGGAATGTCTGTTACAGTTCATATTGGCATACTTTCGCAGTTTGTCAAGTTTAGTCCCTGTAAGCGAATTAACTTGTTTTTGCCATACCAAAGCCTTCAAAACTTATTTCTAAGTTATGTAAAGGTTATTTAAGGTATGTTAAGCCTATGTCACTATTCCGGAGTGTTTGTTGCATTAAACTGGTTATATTTACGCATCGGTGCGCGTATAACCTTCCAGAAAGCGATTTAGAGTTTGAAATTGAACAAGAATTGATATATGCAAATGATACACATATTTTTACAAATCTCAAGTATGAAATATAATATTTCATTGGTTCGGTATTTGTTTGATGGCCGTGGAGGCACAGGTGTTACATTAATACAGGCAATAATAAATCTTCATGAACCATAAACTTAGCAAATTTTTATTATCATCCACAAGGTATAACTACCAAGGAAACCATAGTAACCGATTCTTCTAGATCGGCAAGGAATCCTTCCGAAAATCAAAGTACTTTTTCTTTGCATAGAGTACGACAACATATGTTATTGTAATTATTTCTCTCATTGTTTTTCTATCGCCTACGAATGCCAAACTATGTTTGATAAAAGTGCCATATGAGGATTGGCGTATCCTAGTGTGTCCCATAGATTACGTCCATGCCTGATCAGTATGGAGGTTTAATACATGGAACCCCTAAGATATCCCAATGATCATATTGTACTAAAGTCGACTAGTAGTATTCAAGGAAGATATCCAGAATGGAATTGTCCAAGTAAATGTTCCCGATCAAGGAATTCGTGGACTTATAACATAAAGGTGTCACTTATTTGACACGAGCAATGATGGATGAACTGGAGCCTGAGATATGGAAAATCTCTGTAGCCTTCTTGCATCTTGATTATCTTCTCATAAGTTTTCCCTGCTTACCTCCTGGAAGGCAGGTAGAATTAAGATTTGCATCCCGCTGTGGGAGGGAGTATTGTGAAAACTCCATATTGATTATGGAATAATCGAAACCTTGATTGAGTAAGTTTTAAGACATAGGCTCATATAACCTGACTCAATATTCTGGGGGTTTTATGTTATTAAATAAGAAAGACGGTTCATATTACTCATGCATACATGCCGCAACCCTAATTAGGCAACAATTAAGAAATTGCCATCAACTACCCAGAATCTATGGGCAAACTACTGGTGGATAGGCTTGAAGAAGTCTGTGGCCACCTATGTAGCTAAATGCTTGACATGTGCGCAAGTCAAATCCGAGCATCAGAAACCATCAGGTTTGCTACAACAGCCTGAACTTCCTACGTGGAAGTGGGAAATGGTAACTATGGATTTTATTACTAAGTTACCCAAGACAAGGAAAGGAAATGATACGATATGAGTTATAGTTGACAGACTGACTAACTCAGCACATTTCCTACCCATCAAGGAGACTTATAGCTCCGATATGCTAGCCCAGTTATACGTAGATAAGATTGTAGCCTTACATGGCATACCTGTAGCTATTATCTCTGATAGAGATACTAGGTACACGTCACATTTTTGGAAAAGCTTCCAGCAATCCTTGGGCACACGTTTGAACTTTAGTACGGCTTACCATCCTCAGAAAGACGGTCAGAGTGAGCGTACTATTCAAACGTTGGAAGACATGCTACGTGCATGTGCGATCGATTTGGGTGGTAGTTGGGATAAGAACCTACCATTACTCGAATTCTCCTACAACAATAGCTACCATACCAGCATTAAGGCCGCACCTTTCGAGGCATTATAAGGTAGAAAGTGTAGATCGCCCGTTTATTGGGCGGAAGTTGGAGATGTCCAGTTATCAGGACCAGAGATAGTGTTCGAAACAACGGACAAGATTGTCCAGATTCGTGACCGTCTCAAAGCTGCCCGAGATAGGCAGAAGAGTTACGCTGATCCTAAGCGTAAGGATTTCACTTCGAAGTAGGTGACAAAGTCCTACTTAAAGTGTCACCCTGGAAGGGGGTGATGCGGTTCGGTAAGAAAGGCAAGCTAAGCCCGAGATAAATAGGACCTTTCGAGGTTATCGAAAATGTTGGGTCAGTTGCCTATAAGTTAAACTTACCGGAAGAGCTCAGTGGAATTCACAATGTGTTCCACATCTGCAATCTGAAAAAGTGCTTCGCTGATGAATCACTGGTAATACCGCATACAGATGTGCACATAGATGAGAGCTTGAAATTTGTGGAAAAACCTTTGTCGATTGAAGATCGACAGGTGAAGAAGCTTCTAAGAAATCACGTACCTATTGTAAAGGTCAAATGGGATACCCGAAGAGGTCCCGAATTCACGTGGGAGGTTGAATCCACGATGAAAGAAAAGTACCCTTACGTATTTCAGTAAATCTCGGGTCGAGATTTATTTTAAGGGGGTGAGGATGTAACACCTCGAAAATTCACGTCCTATAATGTGTTGACACGTGTCATAAAGTTTGAACATGTGAAAGAATGTTATAAAAGGACTAAGGTTGACAAACATGGAAAGTATGTGAATATACGTATTCTAAGTGTCAACAGTGAATAAATATATTGTATATTAACCCTACGAGATGCTCATACCTTCAAACGAATAAATCATGGATCATACGAAGCAAAAAGTGAGAGATTACAAACTACAGGGGTTAAATGTGTCAACATGTTTAAAGATATACCTCTGAGTGACCTTTTGACAAACCCGAAGCTTTGTAACTATTAATTATGCTCACTAGGATGCACGATATAAATTTCATAAAGTTTCGTCATCGTTTGAGAAAGTTATGATCAAATTCGTGTGCGAGGGGTTAAAGTGTTAACAATGAAAGTTAAGACTTTTCGGATTAACCGGAAGTGTTCAGGGACTTGGCAAAGTGGGTATAAGTCCTAAAGCCCTTGTGGGTAAAGATAAGGGGGTCAAATTGCAAGAAATAATGCTAGTTGACTTTCCGAAGAGCCAAGAGACAATATGTGGAAGCTTGAAAACGTTTCTTGGATGATCAGAAGGGCCACGCGGCCCGCGTGGCAAATAACAGAACCTGAGGCGGGCCGCCTCAGGCGCCCAGAAGCAGAAAACGGGGACAGACCCCTGTATACGCGGAAATTCGACTTTTGAACGACATTTTTGCATTATGGGCGGCCCCTAAACTGTTCTAGGGCACTAGAGACACATGTTGAATGGTTGTGGTCGATCATAGAGCTATGTGTCAACCAATTGTGGTGTGTAAATCACTATAAAAGGCCACCTTGTGCAACACAACTCCTCACACCTTCATCTGCATAATTTGATCATTCCTGGAGCTCTCAAGCATGTCCAACTGATCTTAAGTCGTGCATAGGACTCTTGTAAGTCTACTAGTCCTTCTTTATTTGAGTTTAGCTTGGTTAATTAGCTAAAAGTCAAACCGTCGTAATTACGGTTTGACTTCGAGATTTGTCAATAATGGCTCAGTCATATCTCGAATTAAAAGTAGTTATGAGTTGGTATTTCTGTGGGTAATAAAACCTCAAAAGGGTTTCCCCTGATCACCACTCTAACCAGGTCAAAAGTCGGGTCAAACTTTTAATTAAAAAGTCAACAGGATGCTTAAAATGTCATTTATGCATAATTAGCTATCTAGAACATATATAACCTATTTGATCATTGTTATAACTTAGTAATTAGTGTAAGAACATGTCTAAACATGTTCAACCCGACTATTTCCTGTTTAGACCCGGTTCGGAACCGAAAGTCGCATAGTTTGACTTTCACTTTGACTTTAAGTTCTGACCCGTTTAGGCATGTTTTAGAAATGCCTCAGAGCTTTAATTGGATTAGGTTACTTGTTAGAACAACCCTCTGTGATTGCACACCTTGGTTCATTAGTTATCCAATTAATATGCATGTTTCCGTTAATTGCTCATACGTTGACCGTTATGCCCTTATTACCTTAAAACGTGATTTATGAAAATGTAAAAGTGTAGAAACCTTAGTTACTGATATATAAACTTGTATGCAAAGTTTGACATCAGTTTGACTTATAGATTAAGAGTTATGCTCAATATCGCAGAATTAAAGCTTTTTGTTAATAAAACGGCGTAATTAGCGTATAGCCTAGTTAAGCCTACTTTTTGGTATCAAACTTAATACCCACTGATATAATATATTATTTTGGGATTTTTAAAGATTTTTAATTAATTTTAGGCTGAGCATAACTAGTAGTCGTAGGCTTAATCCGGTAATTGTCGGTTTTGCCCTTACGGGCCATAAAATGAGTTTTACTTATCTAAACGACTCCAAACCTTTTGATACTGATCAAATTTGATAAATAAATTATTTTAAGCCTTCTAGAAATATAAAAATATCAGATTTAAGTATCAAACCCGGAAATGGCCTTTAATCGACTTATTTAGCGTTTTTAACGCATAGTATGTTTTAAAATCATATTGAACATGCCCGGGTTGATACCTACTGATATATGAGGCAAATTATGATATTTTAATAGTAAGCAAAGGTTGATAGACTCAGACTTCAGTTTTGAGCTTTTCGGCTTATGTGAAATTACCAAAATGCCCCTTCGGTGCATAGTTTGGTTATAAATGATATATTTCACATATATACTTTACCCTACTGTTATAACTCATCAAATTGAGTATGTTTTCTGTTTACATTAGACCTGTAACTCAATTAAACATTTAAACTCTTTTACAACCTTTAAAATGACCAAACTACCCCTACGGGGCATAGTTTGTGTTTAAGTTAGTTCGGGGCATAATGAAAGACATCCTACTGATGTCACTACATATTTGAAGCATATTAACTTAGGAAACCTGTATATGGCTCTTTCAGATACCCGTTACGCTTATTACGCATTCGGTTCGGTTTATGTAACAGGTTTACATAAAATAGCCGAAACGGGTCAAACCTTATCGGTTTTATCTCAAAATCCAGAATGTGCATGAAGGACCCATATTAAACAAGTCTCTGAACTTGTCGGGTCTAAATCACATTCTATCCGGTCCTCGCTTAATCGTGCGTACGAACCGTATCTTTGAAACTAGCCGGTCTAAGCTTAAGCTTAATTAAAGACCCGTTAGGATTCTAATAGGTTATTAAAAACCTTCGTTCCAGATTAGGAGCCCAGTAAAAGCTATCTGTACTTGCTGATTTGATATACGGCTGGGATTGAATTTATATTTAGCTCAGGTAAATACTTTTAACTTATTTTCCCTATACGGGCTTGGGTTACGGTATATAGCATACCGCTTGATCGGGCATCAAATCTCCACCGTTAAAGTGGGTAGTTGAATAATTTGATCGGCTCGTTTAAACAGTCTTGTTTACTTTACAGCCTTTGGGGGGTTAATGACCATGTCCCGGATATCCTTGGCATCATCTTACGAGATGGCCACGACCTGAGCACGGGGTGTAGGCGTACACTTGTCAGTGTATAACTCAATACTGTGGTGTGTCTATTGATCTTTAACCCGGACAAGATCCGGGCTACTGAACGCATAAGTAACATGTAATTCGTTCACAAGATTATAATATTAAATAATTCTCCCAAGTTAAAAAGATTAATTTTGCCTCTGTGCATTTTAATCAAATTATAAAATGTTTATGCCACGTGCATCCAAACCAATTTTCAATCATTTTCCAAAATGAGTCAGTTGATTGTATTTACCAGTGTAAACTGACGTATTTTCCAAAAAGGCTAAATGCAGGTACTATACGAAATTGGCTGGATATTTCTCCTTAGCATCAATAGAAGTCTCGCAAGCTTAAGATGCCTAAAAGTCTGTTGAACTATTGTTTCCATTTTATGTTCGATCCTTCTGTGGATAAACTTCCGAATATTGTGACTTTTGATATTACAATAATAAATTCGGTTGTATTATATTTTCAATTGCTTCCGCTGTGCAGATTAATATTTTGTTGTTTGACTATTACGTTGCCAACCACGTAACGATACTCCCCCACCGGGCCCACCGGTGACACCTGGAAATCGGGGTGTGACAATTACCCCCAGCGTGCCAAGTCGAGTTCCGTATTGATCTTGTACCTGGTGCAAATCCTATTGCCAGATCTCTATATCGTCTTGCACCGTCTGAGATACAAGAATTATCTAAGCAGCTTCAGGAGCTTACAAATAAAGGTTTTATTCGTCCTAGCTTTTCACCTTGTGGTGCTCCCGTTCTTTGTCAAGAAGAAGGATGGATCCTTCAGAATGTGCATCGATTACCGTGAGCTTAACAAGCTTACCATCAAGAATCGATATCCCTTACCTCACATTGATGATCTCTTTGACCAGTTACAGGGCGCTTCTTATTTTTCGAAGATCGATCTATGTTCTTGGTATCATCAACTTCGTGTGCATGAAGAAGATATTCCTAAGACAGCGTTCTGCACTCGTTATGGGCATTATGAGTTCACAGTTATGCCATTCGGGTTGACTAATGCTCCTGCGGTTTTCATGGACTTGATGAATAGGGTTTGCAAGCCTTATTTAGATAAGTTCATCATCGTTTTTATTGATGACATTTTGATATACTCTAGGACGCAAGCTGATCATGAGCAACATCTTCGTCTTACTGTGGAACTCCGAAAGAAAGAGCAACTTTTCGCCAAATTCTCCAAGTGTGAGTTTTGGCTTAAGGAAGTTCAATTTTTGGGTCATATTGTCAACGAACAAGGTATTCATCTAGATCCCTCCAAGATTAGTGCCATTAAGGATTGGGATACGCCTACTAATCCTACTGAGGTTCGTTCTTTTCTTGGTCTCGTGGGTTATTACCGCCGCTTCATCGAAAATTTCTCGAAGATTGCAGTTCCCCTAAATGCTCTAACTCCAAAGAATAAACCCTTTGAATGGGGTTCTAAACAAGAAGAAGCATTTCAGACCTTGAAGCAGAAACTTTGTGATGCGCCTATCCTATCTTTGCCCGAAGGCAATGATGATTTTGTCGTGTACTGCGATGCATCCAGTTTGGGACTTGGCTGTGTTCTGATGCAAAGGAACAAAGTCATAGCATATGCATCGAGGCAGTAAGCTTGTGCCAGCAACACAGAAATCAAAAACTTCCAATTCAGCAGCTGTCCTGGTTTTTAACAAATGTATGGTCAAGATTTAAGCTTCACAACACTTGGAATGATCTTAGAGCTCCATACTTCGTATAAATAGCAACCCCCACCTCACTTCATTCTCACACCTTGATCAGATTTTTCTCTAAGTTGTAGTGGAAACACCTCATACCTAAGAAAATTCTAGATCAAACATCCTTCTTGGACCCTTTGTAAGTCTCCTTCATGCTTGTTCTTGTATTTCAAGCATGAAAATCATACTATGTTTGACTTTCAGCTTTGACCAGTCAATGGTCAACACAAAGTTCTGTTGAACTTTGCAATGTGAGCGTAATCACGATGGTTATAGTCCCTTGTGACTATACCTACTGATTACCACCTTGACTAGGCGTAGTGACGAGTCGTAGTTTCGGCCAAAATGCGTATTTGAGCGTATTTTGTAACCAAACTACTATTGGATATCAAAACCATTTGTTTTGATACCAAAACCTGTCTTCTAACTTAACTAAACATGTTTTAGCATGTTTAGCTCGTCACTTTTAGTTTAGTGCTTATGTAGAGTCGTAAGTCAAGCGGACTAACACCCGCTTAGACTTTCGACCTCGACCCGTTTGGTCGATCATTAGGATCCGACCAAGCACATTAGGTGACCATAGTTGTATAGGGAATAACCTTCCGAGGTTATACCTTATGGTCACGACATTTAGTTAGTTGTATGATAGGTAGTTTATATGCCTTAGGTAAATTATCAAAATACCCTTTTTACGCCAAAATTCATTTTAAGCATATGTAACATAACTTTTGACATCTAAACTGATTTAACAACAATATTAGACATGTTAAGGCATATATTACTTGTCATAGGACTAGTTAGGCGGTCCGAATGCGTTTTACGCGAACGATTTAACTTGGGTTATACTGTGACATTTGACTATTGGTATGAACATGGATATTTTACATTGTCGGTTGGTTTGAGTGACTTAAATAACGAGGCGTGTGTAATATGATACAAGCATGGTGGATACGCCGCTGGTACTTCCTATATATAAGTGCTTGTATGAAATTACATATCGTAGTGTCATTTAAGCCACTTCAGTTTAGAGATATTACATTTACAACACATTTTCACTTAAACATTGCTTTACAAATAACTTGGTTTATTCAAACTCTTTTTTTTACTTGGTTATTCTTTTAACCATACACTATCCTTTTATATATACGTATCATCTGATTTTGCTATCATTTTTCAAATGATTTATAAAACAAAACAAATAACAAGGTTCATGACTGAATTTTTATTAAACATTTCTTTAAACTCAAGTCATGAATCCTATTTTCATAAAACCTATGTATCTCACATGCATTTTTATGCTGACGTATTTATTTTCACATGTGTTTTCAGGAGCTGTTGCTTAGGATGATCATGACACTAGGGCGGACCTGTGCCTTAGAGACTTAAAATAAAGACAGACTTAGTTTAATTATGTTGTGTACTCTTTGGTTCTTGTTTTGAAACAATGTATTCCACCTTTGGTTGTTGAATAAAATGTAATTTTAATTACCATGGTTGTGGAACAATAATTCTTTTACAACATTCCCCGACGTTTCCGCCACGATTTGATGTTTTAGGTGGTCGGGGTGTGACAATTCTCTGGCTCCTCATTTGCATCGTCATGAAGATAATCGTCAACATTTTATTCATTCAATGTTTTAGTAACTTTAATACCAGTACCACCTTGATTATCATCATCATTGTTATCATCATCATGATCACTACTTGCAGAGAACACATCATCTGCATCATCTTTTTCAACGTCATCATCTTCCTCATCTTCATCATCTTCCTCAACATCTTCCTCATCATCAATAATATCATCAATTAACACATCTTATTCAAATATACCAGAAACAGTAGAAATAGGACGAGGATTCTGAATAGGTGATTCAGGTACAGTTGATGGAACAATTGCTCTCTCAGTAACTTCAGAAATACCTTCAACACCTTTACCCTTATTCTTCATCTCAGCATTAATCGCAGCTTGACGATGAACTCTAACTTCTTCAAGTTTAATTTCTTCAAACTTTTGTTCAACAGACTTTCCAAGCAAATTCTCTAACACTTTGTTCATCATATATATCTCGTGCTCTTTCATTGCTTTGGCAGCCTCTAACTCTTTATTCTTTAGTTCAAAGTACTTGTTTTGTTCGTCTCTGCGAGCCTTTTCCTCTTCCAATTCAGCAATTTTAACTTTCATAATATCAATCTCAGCCTGATCAGCTTCAACTCTCTTCAGCAACGACGAGTTTTCAGCTTCAACAGTCTTAACACGCTTTTCAAGTTTCTTCTCATGATCTAACAACTTTTTGTTTTCAACTAACACTTCTTCTACCTTCTTTTCCAACTTCTTCACCAGCTCATCATTCACAAAACTGAAATCTCCGATGTCTTCAAGAGCAATATTCTCTGGTAACTTTGGAAAATCTTTAAGACCTGAAGAATCAGGAGTGGTTTGTACTTGTGGTTGGGTAGATGGTGGTGTTTGAAGTATATGTGGTGAAGTGATAATAGGTTGTTCATGTGGTGGTGATAGTTGTGGTGTTGGTGATGGTGGTTGTGGTGGTGATGAATGAATTGGTGGTGTAGGTTGTCTTGGAGGTGATTGATGTGGTGATTTAGGTGGTGATGGTTCAGATGGTGGTGATGGTGGTTGAATTGGTTCCTGAATAGGTTTCTTATTTAACAAAATCTTCACCCTTTTTTGCAACTACAGGAGATACGACACGCTTTCTAGCAGATTGCTTACTATTAGTGGGGGCTTCCCATGGTTGTATTTACTAGACGACTTGTACCATAAGTGTTCTTCTTGACCCGAGAACAGTAGTACGTGCGAGGTTCACGTAGGCTTTACGTAAGTGCCTTTCTCAACCTGAGGACAGTGGTACGCGGGGGTTTACGTAGGTTTTACGTAAGTGTCCTTCTTAACCCGAAGACAATAGTATGTATGAGTTTACGTAGGTTTTACGTAAGTGCCCTTCGCCACCCGAGGACAGTGGTAAGTACAGATATACGTAGGTTTTACGTATGTGTCCTTCGCATCCGAGGACGATGGTAGGTAGTCTAGTAATAGTGAAAATCCAAGTAATTGTTCAACCTCATTTCTTTCAATCCCATTCCCTACCATCCGGGAATCCCATGCCTTGGTAAGAGTGTGAACTCACCTTGGTTTGCTCGGTATGCTAATGTATGTGCTCACAAACAATCAGTCAAGTCCTAAAGTATGCACGTGTACATAATCAGTTTATGTTCGTAATGGTTCACATGCAACTAACATCACAGTATAACACAGAGTGTGCTTAGCAGTTAGCATCTTGTATCATGTAAACAGTAAATCAAACTCATGCAACTTCATGTTTCACATAACAGCTTTCTCAGTTAATTCCAACGTAGTTATCCATTGACATACCTAACCGAGTGAACACGTTTATTAGAGTAGCATAACTTAACAGAATTAATACAGTTTACAGAGTTAATAAACTTGACTCAGTTAACAGACTAAACATAGTTGATAGTTAACTGGATTAACAAACTAACAGATTCAACCAATTAACAGAGTTAACTAGCTAACAAAGTTAACTGTACAGAACACTACAACGAAGTCCCATAATGGCGAAATCCCTTAGGCGACGAAATCCCAAGGGATTTCATCGAGCTTGTGTTTTTGTCGGCCCATCATCATCATCAATAACAGTCAGAAGTGAGTTATTGAAATCATCAAGTATTATCTTGACCAACTATGACATGTAATATTTATTAATTTCATAAGTTGATAATTGAACTATAACAGGAATCACATGGCTGATTACATGCATAAGAAATAGTGTACTGACATTATCAAATCATTACCCCATGCAACCCTACTCCCCATACTCATTAGTATATTTATCACATGAGCAACTCATGTGATGCCATGTTCCAACAATAACAACCCAATAAGATACATACATGCACGAGACTTGTTGACTTAGTGTATACAATCATCATAACAATTCAGTCTCAACAGAAAACTATGCGACATAATGAATCAAACATTAACATCATGCATCATGATCATCAATCATTATACATCTAGTTTTTACATCCATCAGTTGAGTACCACAATGTGTTCATCATATACTCTATCGTTATGCGAACCCCAACAGTAAACATTAAGTATTAATAACATCAACAGTTCATAACATCAACAAATCATCAAGCATTTACAAGTGATTAAACCGAATAATGGGGATCATGCACAAACCGGATACTAGTTGAAGCCAGGGGGTTCTCGAGAGGGGTGAGACTGCCGTCAAGTCCGAAGAGAGGGAAAGAGAGAGTCTTCAAGAATCTGTTGCCGTCAAGAGGGAGCTTCGAAGGATAGGTGTTTAGGGTTTTGCGAGTTAGGTTATGCGTGAAGATTAAGAACAAACATTAAAACTAATCACTACTGGGCCTAAAGCCCATCTGATTTTCGTCAAGCAGTAGTGGACGAAAACACTAAGGTGTTTTCGCCACAGGGGTGTTTTCGGGTGGGGTTTTCGGCTAGAGGGTGTTAGGAACAGTTCCACATGATTTAAATAATTAAGCAATTCAAATATGTATAACATATACACACATATTACACATATTACACATATCACAAATAACATTTATTTTGCACCTCAATTGATTATTAAACACACTTAGCAAGTACATATGAATTTAAATCGGATAGAGATCTTGAAAACTCGGGTTGTCACATTATCCCCAACTTGAAAGAAATTCCGTCCCGAAATTTAGCATGCGGTTACTGAGGAAGCTAGGTAAGTTGTATCGTTTACTGGTTTTCCTGGGGTGTCACATCATCCCCCCGTTGATTTGGAATTTCGTCCCGAAATTCTGTAGTAGCTTCAGCCTCAGCAGTAGTTGCATTGTTTTCGAATAACTGGGGATACTTGAGTTTCATTTGATCTTCTCGTTCCCAGGTGAACTCTGGGCCACGACGGGAGTTCCAACGAACTCGAACAAGAGGTATTCCAGTGTGCTTGAGGACCTTAACATCCCGGTCCGTGATTTCAACTGGTTCCTCGACGAATCGCAACTGATCGTCGATAGTGAGTTCCTTCAAAGGAACTATCAGAGTCTCATCTGACAGACACTTCTTCAGATTCGACACGTGGAAAACGTTGTGAACTGCACGGAGTTCAGCTGGTAAGTTCAGTCTGTAGGCCACTTTTCCTATTTTCTCAATGATCTCGAATGGTCCGACGTATCGCGGATTGAGCTTGCCTCGTTTGCCAAAACGAACCACACCCTTCCAGGGTGAAACTTTGAGTAGCACTCGATCCCCAACCTGGAACTCGAGTGGTTTCCTGTCTTTATCGGCGTATGCTTTCTGACGGTCACGAGCTGTCGCCATGCGTTGCCGTACTTGAGCAATCTTTTCTGTTGTGTCTACTACCAGTTCTGGACCTGTGATCTGACTATCACCCACCTCTGCCCAACAAAGAGGTGATCGGCATTTATGCCCGTACAATGCCTCGAATGGAGCGGCTTGAATGCTGGTATGGTAACTGTTGTTGTACGAGAACTCCACTAATGGGAGATGTTTTTCCCAGCCGTTGCCGAAATCGATTACACATGCACGAAGCATGTCTTCTAAAGTTTGAATAGTGCGCTCAGTCTGTCCATCCGTCTGAGGGTGATAAGATGTGCTCATGTCTAACCGAGAGCCAAAAGATTTGCGCATTGCTTGCCACAGTTCTGAAGTAAAACGTGCATCACGATCAGAGATAATGGAGGTTGGCACCCCGTGCCTTGAAACCACTTCTTTTAAGTAGATGTCTGCTAATGTAGAGAACTTGTCTGTTTCTTTGATAACCAAGAAGTGTGCAGACTTTGTGAGTCGATCCACGATCACCCAAATAGTATCATTCCCACGTTGAGATCTAGGTAGGCCAGTAACAAAATCCATGGAAATTTGCTCCCATTTCCATTGTGGTATCTCTGGTTGTTGGGGTAGGCCTGATGGTTTCTGATATTCAGTCTTGACTCTCGCACAAGTCAAGCACTTGCTGACGTAAGTTGCTACGCGAGCTTTCATGCTAGGCCACCAATATGTAGTTCTGAGATCGTGGTACATCTTATCTGAACCAGGATGTACTGAGTAGCGAGACTTATGAGCTTCATCCATCACAAGCTCGCGTAAGTTGCCATAAAGTGGGACCCAAATGCGTCCTGTTACATAGTAGGCGCCGTCTGCCTTTTGTTCTAACCGTTGCCTTGAGCCGCGTAAGGCTTCAGCCCTAACGTTTTCTGGTTTCAATGCTTCTACCTGAGCATCTCGTATCTGTGAAGGAAGACTAGACTGAATAGTGAGTTGCAACGCTCGTACACGCCTAGGTGTAGTATCCTTTCGACTAAGGGCGTCGGCCACCATATTGGCTTTGCCCGGATGGTACTTTATAGTACATTCGTAATCGTTCAGTAACTCGACCCATCGACGTTGTCGCATGTTCAACTCTTTCTGCTTGAAGATATGCTCGAGACTCCTGTGATCGGTGTAGATGGTGCACTTGGTGCCATACAGGTAATGTCGCCATATCTTGAGCGCAAAAACAACAGCTCCCAGCTCAAAATCATGTGTAGTGTAATTCCGTTCGTGAATCTTAAGTTGGCGCGAAGCATAAGCAATGACTTTATCCCGTTGCATCAACACACATCCAAGACCTTGGATAGGTGCGTCGCAGTAGACTACAAAATTGTCCATGCCTTCAGGCAATGAGAGGATAGGTGCGCAACAAAGTCTATCCTTTAAGTGCTGAAATGCTGTTTCCTGTGTATTACCCCAACGGTAAGCAATACCTTTCTGTGTCAGTAGCGTAAGCGGTAGTGCAATCTTTGAGAAATCTTTGATGAACCGTCTGTAATAACCCGCCAAACCCAAGAATTGGCGTATTTCGGTTGGTGTATGAGGTGCAGGCCAGTTCTTGATCGAATCTACCTTGGATGGATCAACATGAATCCTATCCTTGTTTACCACATGGCCTAGGAAGTGGACTTCATGAAGCCAGAAGTCGCATTTTGAAAACTTGGCGTACAGCTGTTCCGTTCGAAGGAGTTCCAAAATAAGTCGTAGATGCTGCTCGTGTTCCTCCTGACTCTTCGAATAGATCAGGATGTCATCGATGAAAACAATAACAAACTTGTCAAGATAAGGTTTGCACACCCGGTTCATAAGATCCATGAAAACCGCAGGTGCGTTCGTTAACCCGAATGGCATGACCAAAAACTCGTAATGGCCGTAGCGAGTTCTGAATGCTGTTTTGGAGACGTCCTCATCCCGGACTCTCAGTTGGTGATAGCCTGACCTCAGGTCAATCTTCGAGTAATAGCTCGACCCTTGCAACTGGTCGAATAAGTCGTCGATACGTGGAAGAGGATAGCGATTCTTCACGGTCACCTTGTTCAGTTCGCGGTAATCTATGCATAAGCGGAAGGTACCGTCTTTCTTCTTCACAAACAATACTGGAGCTCCCCAGGGCGAAGAGCTAGGACGTATGAAACCCTTTTTTTCCAAGAGTTCTTGCAATTGCTTGGACAGTTCTTCCAATTCAGTTGGAGCTAAGCGATTAGGTGCTCGAGCTATGGGTGCTACTCCTGGAGCTAGCTCGATCTGAAATTCGACCTGGCGATTAGGCGGTAGCCCAGGTAAATCTTCAGGAAACACTTGAGGAAAGTCGCGTACTACTGGAATATCCTCTATCTTCTTCTCTTCCAATGATGCGTCAGTAACGAGTGCTAGGATAGCAGTGTGGCCCTTTCGCAAACACTTCTGGGCCCTAAGAAAGGAGATGGTGCTCACAATCGCACCACCCTTGTCACCATGAATTACCAAAGGTTCTTCACCAGCACGAGGAATGCGGATGATCTTTTCTTTGCAAAGAATCTCTGCTCGATGTTGAGGTAGCTAATCCATACCAATAATGATGTCGAAACTATCACAACGTTGGGGTTATCCCTCGCATCACCACTGGCAACGACCCCTGTTGCACTGACCACTGTGGTGCCTGTTGCATCTATTGCACTTTGGGTGATTTCCTCGATATCCACCATGCCTTTGACTACCAGACGACTGCTGACTGGGGCTCTGGTAGTTATCTGTCTTTCACTGCTGTGCCTGGGACTGAACCGAAGTTGAACCCTTGCTGGAGGTTCCATCCCATTTTCGTTTATTGCCACAAGGAATAGCAGAAGTAGTAGTAGCAGTAGCACCAATACGTTTATGCAGCTTGTTCTGTTCCACTGCCTGATCTGTGAGACGATGCGCAAGACGGGTAACATCCTGGATGGTAGCAAGGTTGGCAGAAGTCACATGACTCTGAATCTCTGGTACTAAGCCTATAGCTCAATGCGTTTGATGGGAGGATCCACCATAGTTGGACACAACACTGCCTGTTCGTTGGATCGTTTCGTGTACGCATCTTTCTCTGACCCCGTCATCTTCATGTTAAAGAACTCCACTTCCAGCTTGTGGATGTCATCACGACTATAGTATTCACGTTTGATCAGTTCCTTAAAATCATTCCATGGGGTGACATTAGCAGCCGCCAGCCCCAGCATCTGAACTTGCGCGTTCCACCAAGTTAGCGCAGTGCCTTCCGGAGTACCAGTGGCGTACTTCACCCTACGAGCCTCAGGGCATTCACACTTCTCGAAGACCGATTCGAGCTTCTCAAACCAGTGGAGGAGTCCAACGGCCCCTTCAGTGCCATTAAAAGTACTAGGACGACAGTCCATGAAAGTTTTGAACGTGCACGCAGGCGGCTGAGCATGCTAGCCTGTTGTGTGCGTAAGAGTAAACATACTTAAGCACGAGTGTTGGTTTACGAGAGTAGGATCTAAAGATCCTAGAGTAAGTGGTGATGGCAGGTTATACCTCCTGCCTAGGCAGCTGCGAGTGCTGCAGTAACTTGTTCAGTGATCAAAGCCGCCAACTGGGCTTGTGTCATGTTAATACGTCCAACCATGATCTTCATAGCAAAGGTAACATAAGTAAGAGAGGTTCGCGAATAGTGCGATGACAGAAGAGAGTGAGCACACAAGAATTCTCAAGCAATAGGGGTTATGTGTATCTAAGCATACCATGAGCAAAGTTCTATGTAATTCTAGCAAGTAGGCAATAAAACATATACCATATTACCTAGAATGTTGAGTCTTGCACGTGGAGCGAGGCGTCGTTGTGGATCGTTGAGCACTGTACAGGTTATAGTCTGGTTTTAATAAAAAAAATTCCCCTTATTTAAAACCAAGTTCACTATAACCAATGGCTCTGATACCAATCTGTCACACCCCCAAAATCCACACGCGGAGTAACACCGCTTGGAGGCGTGACTGACCAGGATCAAGCCACCAATCATATTGAACAATGTAAATATTAGGTGTAACTCAACCAAACAATATGAAAAGTGTTCCAAAAACCCAAAGTATAGTATCAATGTTTAGCGGAAGCATAAATGTAAAAACCCAACATAAGTATTAAGTTAACAAAGTGTAAATGTTTATCATGGAACTCAACAGTCCATGTGCCCACAACGATCGCGCCTCCCGTGCAAGCTCCATGAGTACCTATGGTCCTGCAAGGCATGTAACAGAAAGTCAACAACTAGTTGAGCGAGTTCACAGTAAGTAAGTTCGTTGTATAACAGTGCGTTATTAACTAAACCGTTTGTATGTTCAGTAGGTGCGGGCTTCCCATGTTGTATGTACTATCAGTGGGGGCTTCCCATGTTTGTATTTACTATTAGTGGGGGCTTCCCATGGTTGTATTTACTATCAGTGGGGGCTTCCCATGTTTGTATTTACTATTAGTGGGGGCTTCCCATGGTTGTATTTACTAGACGACTTGTACCATAAGTGTTCTTCTTGACCCAAGAATAGTAGTACGTACGAGGTTTACGTAGGCTTTACGTAAGTGCCCTTCTCAACCTGAGGACAGTGGTACGCGGGGGTTTACGTAGGTTTTATGTAAGTGTCCTTCTTAACCCGAAGACAGTAGTATGTATGAGTTTACGTAGGATTTACGTAAGTGCCCTTCGCCACCCGAGGACAGTGGTAAGTACCGGTATACGTAGGTTTTACGTATGTGTCCTTTGCATCCGAGGACGATGGTAGGTAGTCTAGTAATAGTGAAAATCCAAGTAATTGTTCAACCTCATTTCTTTCAATCCCATTCCCTACCCTCCGGGAATCCCATGCCTTGGTAAGAGTGTGAACTCACCTTGGTTTGCTCGGTATGCTAATGTATGTGCTCACAAACAATCAGTCAAATCCTAAAGTATGCACGTGTACATAATCAGTTTATGTTCGTAATGATTCGCATGCAACTAACATCACAGTATAACACAGAGTGTGCTTAGCAGTTAGCATCTTGTATCATGTAATTAGTAAATCAAACTCATGCAACTTCATGTCTCACATAACAGCTTTCTCAGTTAATTCCAACATAGTTATCCATTGACATACCTAACCGAGTGAACACGTTTATTAGAGTAGCATAACTTAACAGAATTAATACAGTTTACAGAGTTAATAAACTTGACTCAGTTAACAGACTAAACATAGTTGATAGTTAACTGTATTAACAAACTAACAGATTCAACCAATTAACAGAGTTAACTAGCTAACAAAGTTAACTGTACAGAACACTACAACGAAGTCCCATAATGGCGAAATCCCTTAGGCGACGAAATCCCAAGGGATTTCGTCGGGCTTGTGTTTTTGTCGGCCCATCATCATCATCAATAACAGTCAGAAGTGAGTTATTGAAATCATCAAGTATTATCTTGACCAACTATGACATGTAATATTTATTAATTTCATAAGTTGATAATTGAACTAAAACAGGAATCACATGGCTGATTACATGCATAAGAAATAGTGTACTGACATTATCAAATCATTACCCCATGCAACCCTACTCCCCATACTCATTAGTATATTTATCACATGAGCAACTCATGTGATGCCATGTTCCAACAATAACAACCCAATAAGATACATACATGCACGAGACTTGTTGACTGAGTGTATACAATCATCATAACAATTCAGTCTCAACAGAAAACTATGCGACATAATGAATCAAACATTAACATCATGCATCATGATCATCAATCATTATACATCTAGTTTTTAGATCCATCAGTTGAGTACCACAATGTGTTCATCATATACTCTATCTTTATGCGAACCCCAACAGTAAACATTAAGAATTAATAACATCAACAGTTCATAACATCAACAAATCATCAAGCATTTACAAGTGATTAAACCGAATAATGGGGATCATGCACAAACCGAATACTAGTTGAAGCCAGGGGGTTCTCGAGAGGGGTGAGACTGCCGTCAAGTCCGAAGAGAGGGAAAGAGAGAGTCTTCAAGAATCTGTTGCCATCAAGAAGGAGCTTCGAAGGATAGGTGTTTAGGGTTTTGCGAGTTAGGTTATGCGTGAAGATTAAGAACAAACATTAAAACTAATCACTACTGGGCCTAAAGCCCATCTGATTTTCGTCAAGCAGTAGTGGACGAAAACACTAAGGTGTTTTCGCCACAGGGGTGTTTTCGGGTGGGGTTTTCGGCTAGAGGGTGTTAGGCACAGTTCCACATGATTTAAATAATTAAGCAATTCAAATATGTATAACATATACACACATATCACAAATAACATTTATTTTGCACCTCAATTGATTATTAAATACACTTAGCAAGTACATACGAATTTAAATCGGATAGAGATCTTAAAAACTCGGGTTGTCACAGCAGACCTTCAAGGGACTGAAGGGGCTGTAGGACTCCTGCGTTGGTTCGAAAAAGCGGAGTCTGTATTCGCGATGTGTAACTGTCCTGTTGGGCACGGAGTGAAGTATGCTACGGGCACACTAGAGGATGGTGCCCTGACATGGTGGAATGCCCAGGTTCAGCTGTTGGGCATCGAGGCGGCGAACGCCACTACTTGGGACGACTTTAAGGAGTTGATCAGGGAGGAGTATTGTCCTCGCGATGAGATACAGAAACTGGAAAATGAGTATTATGATCTGAAGATGGTGGGATCTGAGATTGAAGCATACGTGAAGCGGTCTCATGAGTTGGCTATCATGTACCCGAATTTGTCCCGACCTCCGCATCGAAGAATTGAATTGTTCATCAAGGGATTACCTTCACGAGTGAAGGGTTTGGTTACTGCAACAAACCTCAACGACTTGAATCAGATTTTCCGTTTGGCTCGCAAGATCACCGACCAGGAGGTGGAGAGCGGGTCGCTACCACCGCGTGTTTCTATTGCTACAACTACTGCTGTCGCTACTACGGCTACTACTCCCGCCACTGAGAGCAAGCGCAAGTGGAACGACTCTTCCAATTCAGTGCAGTCACAGAAAAGGCTGGACACTGGCAGCAATCGTAGTTTCAGCCAGTCGTCTTTAGTGAATCAGAATCAGGGTAACAGTTCAGGTCAGGGTTCCTATGCGGGAAAACTACCAAAGTGCAGTAAGTGAAACTATCACCATCGGGGGCAGTGTACTCGAGTATGTAACAGGTGCAACAAAGCGGGACATATGGCCAAAGATTGTAGTGTTTCACTTCCGAGACAGCAGCAGCAGCAGCAGCAACCACAACAACATGACAGACAGCAACCTCAGCAGAATCAGGGTAATCGCAAGATTTGCTTTCAGTGTGGTGACGAGGGTCATTTCAGGCAGGATTGCCCTCAGTTGAATAAGAATGCGGGTAATAACAACAATGGGAACAACAATGGGAACAACAGGGGAAACGGTGCGCATGGGCGCGTGTTTACTATTGGAGCTGGGGAGGCTCGGAATGATGGCAACGTAGTGACCGGTACGTTCTCAATAAATGGTATATTTTCTTCTATATTCTTCGACTCTGGTGCCGATTAGAGTTATGTATCTTTGGGGTTCAGTCGTCAGTTAGGGTTGAGTCCTACACCACTTGTAACTAAACACATAGTAGAGATAGCTAATGGTAAGATAATTGAGGCTTCACACGTTCTTGTTGGGTGCAAACTCGACCTCATGGGTCAAGTGTTCGATATTGATCTACTCCCTGTTACTCTTGGAAGTTTTGATGTGGTTATCGGCATGGACTGGTTGTCCAAGCATCAGGCGGAAATTCTCTGCAAGGAGAAAATCGTGCGTGTTCCTCTCCCTAGCGGAAATCTTTATCGGTTCAGGGTCATCGTAGTGGTGCCACAGTTAGCATTATTTCGGCAATGAAGGCTCAGAAGTGTTTGCGTAAGGGCTATCCTGCTATCTTAGCTCTTGTTACTGATTCGCAGTCAGACGAAAGGAGGATCGAGGATCCTCCAGTTGTTTGTGAATTCCCTGATGTATTTCCTGAAGAACTTCCTGGTTTACCTCCACACCGTTAGGTGGAATTTCAGATTGAACTTGCGCCAGGAGCAGCCCCGATTGCTCGTGCTCCTTATCGTCTTGCGCCAGGAGAGTTACAGGAGTTGTCGAATCAACTCCAAGAGCTGTTGGATAGAGGTTTTATCCTACCTAGCTCTTCGCCTTGGGGAGCCCCAGTACTATTTGTAAAGAAGAAGGATGGATCCTTTCGGATGTGTATAGATTATCGCGAGCTCAACAAGGTGACGGTCAAGAACCGTTATCCTTTGCCACGTATCGACGACCTGTTTGACCAGCTGCAAGGGTCAAGTTTTTATTCCAAGATCAAGTTAAGGTCGGGTTATCATCAGGTACGAGTTAGAGAGGAGGATGTTCCCAGAACAGCTTTTCGGACGCTGTATGGCCACTATGAGTTTTTGGTTATGCCGTTTGGGTTGACCAATGCACCAGCGGTCTTCATAGATCTCATGAACCGCGTGTGCAAACCGTATCTTGACGACTTCATTATTGTTTTTATCGACGACATCTTGATTTACTCCAAGAGCAAGGAGGACCAAGAGTGGCATCTACGTCTTATCTTGGAGCTCCTAAGGAAGGAGCAGCTTTACGCGAAGTTTTCTAAGTGTGATTTCTGGATTCGTGAAGTACACTTTCTTGGGCATATTGTCAACGAGATGGGGATACATGTGGATCCTGCCAAGATTGATGGTATTAGGAATTGGGTGGCACCGAAGAATCCTTCAGAGGTGCGGCAATTTCTTGGTCTTGCGGGGTACTATCGTCGGTTTATTCAGGATTTCTCGAAGATCGCTTAACCTCTCACCTCTCTGACACAGAATAACATTGTTAATTCTTGGGCAACGAAACAGGAGGATGCTTTCCAGCTGTTGAAGCAAAAACTGTGCAGCGCACCGATTTTGTCTTTACCAGAGGGTACCGGAGATTTTGTGGTTTACTGTGATGCTTCGATTCAGGGTCTCGGTTACGTGTTGATGCAACGCGAGAAAGTGATAGCTTATGCTTCTCGTCAGTTGAAGGTGAACGAGAAGAATTATACGACTCACGACTTGGAGTTAGGGGCTGTGGTATTAGCGTTGAATATTTGGAGACATTATCTGTACGGTACCAAATGCACAATCTACACCGATCACAGGAGTCTCCAGCATATCTTCGATCAGAAGGAGTTGAATATGCGGCAACGTCGTTGGATAGAGCTTTTGAACGATTATGAGTGTGCCATCAAGTATCATCCCGGGAAAGTTAATGTTGTGGCTGATGCACTTAGCCAAAAGGAGACGAAACCTAAACGTGTTCACGCTCTACAGCTTATTATTCATTCTGGTTTACTTGCTCAGATTCGTTCCGCTCAGATTGAGGCCTTGAAGGAAGAGAACCTCGAGGCCGAGTACTTCATGGAAAAACGTCTGGTGGAGAGATCTGGCGGCATTCATTATTTCATGGAGCGGGTATGGGTTCCTTTGTATGGTAATCTTCGAGAGCTTGTGATGGATGAAGCGCACAAGTCTCGGTATTCTGTTCACCCGAGCTCAGACAAGATGTATCAGGATCTTAGGGTTATGTATTGGTGGCCAAAGATGAAGGCTCACATTGCGACGTACGTGAGTAAGTGTTTGACTTGTGCTAAAGTCAAAGCAAAGCAAAGCATCAGAAACCCTCGGGTCTACGTCAGCAGCCAGAGACACCCACGTGGAAGTGGGAGCAGATCGCCATGGATTTTGTTACAGGGTTACCGAGGACTCAGGCTGGGAACGATACTATATGGGTGATTGTGGACCGCCTTACGAAGTCTAAGCATTTTCTGGCAAACAAGGAAACACATAAGTTTTCACAGCTTGCAGCAGTTTATCTTAAGGAGGTGGTTTCTAGGCACGGGGTGCCAACTTCTATCATCTCAGATCGAGATCCGCGTTTCACTTCTGAATTATGGCAGTCAATGCATAAGTCGTTTGAATCACAACTCGATATGAGTACCGCTTATCACCCACACACGGATGGTCAGAGCGAGCGCACCATTCAGACACTTGAAGACATGCTGCGGGCATGTGTGATTGATTTTGGGAAAGGATGGGAGAAACACTTGCCGTTGATAGAGATCTCCTACAACAACAGTTACCACACTATCATTCAGGCAGCTCCGTTTGAAGCATTGTACGGGCAGAAATGTCGTTCTCCTCTTTGTTGGGCTGAGGTGGGTGATAGCCAGATTACAGGTCCTGAGCTTGTTCCTGAAACTTCTGAAAAGATTGTTCAAATCAGGAATCGTATGGCGGTAACACGTGATCATCAGAAAAGCTACGCTGACAAGCGTAGAAAACCTTTGGAATTTGAAGTTAAAGATCGTGTCATGTTGAAGGTCTCACCCTGGAAGGGTGTGGTGCGTTTTGGCGAAACACGGCAAGCTAAATCCACGTTACGTTGGGCCATTAAAAATCTTGGAGCGTATCGGTAAGGTGGCCTACAACCTTGAGTTACCTGCTGAATTGGGTAATGTTCACGATGTCTTCCATGTTTCGCAGCTCAAGAAGTGTTTGTCTGATGAAACATAGATTGTGCCATTCCAAGAGTTGAAGATCGACGATAAGTTGCAGTTTGTCGAAGAACCTATCGAGATCATGGACCGGGAGGTCAAGGTTCGTAAACATAGCCGTATCCCGATTGTGAGAGTTCGTTGGAACTCAAGACGTGGACCGGAGTTCATGAGGGAGCGAGAGGACCAGATGAAGCTTAAATATCCTCAACTTTTTTCCTGAAGACAAGTCTAAATCTAGTAAAGCTGGTGAATTTCGGGACGAAATTCCGCTTCAAGCTGGGGATGATGTGGCACCTGAGCAAAATCCGCAGCAATCTTGATTCCCCACTTCACTCGTTTGCGTTTACTTGCCAAATTTCGGGATGAAATTTCTTTCAAGTTGGGGATGATGTGACAACCCGAAATTTACGGTTAGTGTCTTTCAATCTTGTGAATCCGATTCCTCGCTAATAGTACTTCCTTGCATGCTAATCGTTCGGGGTGTGGTTAGACATAAATAATTCTTTATTGTGTGTGACGGTGCGGGTGTGTTTTATTGTATCGCATGACTAGTGTTGGGCCGCCTAGACTATAATTGTCCTTAATACACATTGGGCCGTGAGTGGGTCGGGTCACACTCACATGCACATAGGTTAGTTTAGTTCATGGCCAGCCCGGTTGTTGATATTTTAAATGTTAGCAACTGTCAGGTCCCCTTAGCCCACTAAAGTTTTTATGGACCTTGGGCCCAGTTCGGTCAAAAGAAGTAACCGCCTCAAAACCTAACCTACATCTAGTGGTGTACGTAACATGTGTTGCTGCTAAAATATATATATATATATATATATATATATATATATATATATATATATATAAATAAACTCAACAAACCCTACCCCTTTTCATATTTGCGTGCGGCAGTGGACCCCCTCTTCGAAGCAGCCTTCTATTGAATCAGAACTTGTGGTTAGTGATTTGTGTTATATTAAATAGTTAATTGTTGATCTTGTTGATATGTATTCATACTTGTGTGCATGATTAACACGTAGTGACTATGTGTACCCTATGATGACTATGATCGCTAGAGTGATGATGTGATGTTTGTTTTGTTGAGATGGGAATATGTGTATGCAGATTATAGAATTGATAGTTCTTAGGTTTTCATAAAATAATGGTTATGACTTTAACGATGGAATAATTTAGGGCCGCAAGTCCAGCCGGTTATATTATTGTTGTGGGCCGTAGACACTAGGATGCATGAATCATTGGACATATGTTGATATGAATGGGCCGGGTATGCTGTTTTATCCGAACTACAGGTTTGACCAATGGACCAATTCTTTGGATAGCTCACTATTATAAGTGCTAAGATGCATTGTCAGGTTGTTTTTTTAAAGTCTTAATATTAATAGCTTAGCTTTATTTGATTTGGGTTTTGGGTAGCGGGTTGGACCACTTCTCGAATGGGCTGCATATAATCCAGTGAATATGTAGGCATATGGGGATTTGAGTAATGTACTGAACATGGGCTATGAAATAGAAGTTTTACAAACTAATAGGGGCTTAGGGGGTAGACAGTGGACTGTTGACTAATGTGGCATATGTGAGTATTTAATTTGGGTGAAGCATGTATTAGTGAAATATGTATGTTTGTAGTGTGGTTGAATGATTAAATGTGAAGCAACCGATCGGTAACTTTAGAAGAATGAATGAACTGTCGTGATTTGAATTATGTGTGTGCATTACATGTGCAATAAATGTGTCTGATATGGACAATGATTATGTGAATTACTTGTACGTGAAGGGTGTGGTTCATGTGCATATAGAACAAACTAGTATCGGTAATCCTCTTAGGGCGTGTTTGAACAACTGTTAAACGAGCTTTTAGTCTAACTGAGCAAACCCAAGGTGAGTTCACTACTTTGAGCATGCGTCCCGGTGGTTTGGGACAGTCAGTGGGTATCCCGGGAAGGGATAAGTCTTTTGGGTAAAACTGGGATGTTGGATAATATTCTCACTCTCTATCTCTTAAGTCCCATCTTTTGCTATCGTGGGTGGTAGCGGGGTATTAGTTGGTAGCACTACTTAGGTTTGGCACCCTCACCCCGTTCCTGAGAGAGGGCGGGTGTGAACTAATGATCAAGTCGGGCCCAGTGCTTTGATAGGAGCACTGGGGAACGGGCAAAACATACATCAGGAGCCGTCTTGTTCAGTATCGAGATATTATCAACATTGCTTTTGTATTTGTTTAACAAACTGGACTAAATACTTGGTAACTAAAGTTTTATTAAAACTGTGAACTCGCCAGCTTTGTCTGATACACTTGTTGCATGCTCGTAGGTCGTTAGGTATACTGGATTTGGAAACTTGCTGTCTGGAGGAGCAGGAGAGGTCATGGGTCGGCTGGAGGGGCTCATGTGATTATTGCTTACTATTAAACATTGGTTTTGAACAACTTATCTATGGTTTATTATTTGCTTCCGCTAAACATATTGGTTTTCGTAAAAACTTGTGATAGTATTTTATTAATGATTGAAAACTTTGTTTTGAAACTTATGTGGGTTCAATATAATTAGTGGCTCATTGTCAGTACGTCACACGCCTATCAGGGACACTCCCTAGGTAGTATTTTGGGGGTGTGACACATTTCTCCATCAATTAGGAATCTGATGCCGTCACTAAACACATTCCTTAAATTGTAGCCATTTTTTGAGTGTTTATTTTTTATGTCTAATCCGCATATATATCACTATTGCTCTTGATTTTCTTGACTGTTTATCTCTTAAATGTCAACATATACATGTGTGCTTTAGTTTACGAAGATTTTTCTATGCCAACAACCTCGATCAGAGAGTAAAAAAGGCGAAAGGTTCTTAATGATGTAAAACTAAAATGAGATATATCGGGCTAGGATTCGAGTTACAGGAACAAGGGCCAAACCAACCACCCAACATTGGAATCGTCGAGCGAAAACACTTGGCAACCTCCTAGAAGCAGCTTTTCTTGCCACTAGACCTTTCTCCATCGATTAGGAATCTGATGCCGTCACTAAACACATTCCATAAATTGTAACAATTTTTTGAACGTTTATTTTTGGGTGTCTAATCTGCATATGTATCACCATTGCTCTTGATTTTCTTGACTGTATATCTCTTAAATGTCAACATATACACGTGTAATTTAGTTTACGAAGATTTTTCAATGCCGAGAACCTCGATCAGAGAGTAAACAAGGCATAAGGTTCACAATGGTGTAAAACTAAAATGGGATATACTGGGCTAGGATTCGAGTTACAGGAACAAGGGACAAACCAACCACCCAAGAATGGAGTCGTCGAGCGAAAACACTAGACAACCTCCTGGAAGCAACTTTTCTTGCCACCAGACCTTTCTCCATCAAGTCGAAATCTGATGCCGTCACTAAACAAATTCCATAAATTGTAGCCATTTTTTGAGTGTTTATTTTTTAGTGTCTAATCCGCATATATATCACCATTGCTCTTGATTTTCTTGTCTATATATCTCTTAAATGTCAACATATACACGTGTGATTTAGTTTACGAAGATTTTCAATGCTGAGAACCTCGATGAGAGAATAAAAAAGTCGTAAGGTTCACAATGGTGTAAAA
Organism: Helianthus tuberosus; assembly: GCA_030545235.1. NCBI lineage: Eukaryota > Viridiplantae > Streptophyta > Magnoliopsida > Asterales > Asteraceae > Helianthus > Helianthus tuberosus. The sequence continues at coordinate 471,217 of JARYGA010017211.1, read as the reverse complement.
CTAAAATGGGATATACCGGGCTAGGATTCGAGTTACAGGAACAAGGGCCAAACCAACCACCCAAGAATGGAATCGTCGAGCGAAAACTCTTGACAACCTCCTAGGAACAGTTTTCTTGCCAACAGACCTTTCTCCAACAATTAGGAATGTAGGATCGGTTTGCGACCTATATGAGTCGTTCAGAGTCAAAACTAAGCTGTTTGAAAGGCGGAAACAGTCAAACAACTGAGAATCAGTGATAGAACGTTGTAGAAACAGAGAATTATACTTAAAACAGGTTTTTCATTGATATCCAACTTGATTACACGGTGAAAATTGGGCAGCACTTCGTTACACGTTCACCTATTTCGTACCAAATGAAAAACCAACACTGCCTATTTATAGGCAACTGATTTCGCACGAAATAGCAACATGCTATTTCGTACGAAATAGCCAACTTTGATTTCGTACGAAATAGCCAATTACTATTTCGTGCTAAATGACTTCTAACACACATAACATTACATATTTCGCCCTATTACAAGCTACCGACATGACCTAGACTGTAGACGTAGGCTATAGACATTATGCACCAACAAACTCCCCCTTGGATATTGTCGGAGTCTTCAGTCAGGTCTTCAGCGCATTCTTCATAGAGACTTAAACTTTTCTTCCCTCTTTTTCGGCTTTCTTCTCAATGCACTTTTCAGCTTCTCGTTCTCTTTAGCAGCTTGTAGCTTTTCTTCAGCTTGTAACCTCATCCATTTACCCCTATTCGCTTCAAGTTTCTTCTTTTCTTTCTCAGCTTTCAATGCTTCCTCTTTCTCAACACTTTGTCGACCATTTATTCTCAGCATTCATTCCATTCTGGAAACAATTAGATACAACCTTCTGAAACTGCATAGCCTGTTCTTTGTCTTCAGCTTTATAGCAGATCTTGTTTACAAACAAACATTCAATGTCTTTTGCTGAACAGTTAATAATCCACATTGGATCATACAAGTGGATATGTCTAATTTCATTTTCCACCTTGTATGTGATTATAGCTTCAGTCGACAAGCAGCTGTACACCCAACACACAAACCCTTTGTTAAACTCTTGCTCCATCTTTGGCAAAGGAATGTTCTTGATTACTCTGGGTTTCTTTATCTGCAAGATGGTTTCTTCATTGCCAGTCACTGGATTTGTATTCCTCACTTTCTTTGGATAATGAGGCTTCCAGTGTTTGAATTCTTTGTAAGCTTCAAACTTGATTAATCCCCAAACAGGCACATCATGCTTTCTGATAGAATAATCCAAAGTTCTGACTTTTGCAAGCTCTTTCACATCCCACCATGGTAACAACATGATATCCTGGATGTATGAAAAATACTGAACACCATATTCTCTTCTGATCGCATATGCATTAACTTGTGGCAAAAATCCCCAACTAATAATATCACCCAGTGACACAACTCTATCTCTCTTGTAGAACATCAGTGGTCTTTTAAACTTACGTTCAGTACTCTTTCTAAACCATTTTTTCTTCTCTTCCCGCTGTTCATCTTTCAGTGTACCATCAAAGTTTTTATCTTTCAAACATTCTTCAACTTTTCTTCTCAATTCATCAATGTTTTCCTGACTGAAAAATTCAACAAGCGTTGGAAAATCAGAAGTATCAATATTCACAATTTCTTCATCGCTGCAGTCTTCAACCTCAACTCGATCATAGTTATCAGCCTCGTCAACATACTTATATTGATAATCAGGCTGCTGGTTGATATCGAATTGGTTCAGTTCTTCTTCATAGACAAACTTGAAGTTAGGATCATCAATATGCGTCATATTGATAATATCATCCATGGTGTAAGTATGCATGATTTCACCTTCCTCAACATCAGGTTCAAGACGCAAAATCAACTTTTCACTTTCATCAACATTTGTATTATCAACATTCTCCCCCTCTCCATCAGCATTCTTGTGACATCTGTGCTTGTAATCATTTTAAACCATTCAGTTATCAATGAAATAAACTTATTTAATCCCAATGTTTGTTTGTTTATGTTTTACATTTTTCATGTTTTCACTTTTATCCAATTTCAAACTCTATATCGCTTTCTAGAGAATTATACGCAAACTGGTGCGTAAACGTAATCAGTTTAACGCGAAAAATACTCCGGAACATCAACATATTCTTAACATACCTTAAATAACCTTTACATAACTTAGAAATAAGTTTTGAAGGCTTTGGTATGGCAAAATCAAGTTAATTCGCTTACAGGGACTAAAATTGACAAACTGTGAAAGTATGCTAAATTGAACTATAACGAACATTCCGGAACATGATCATAAGTTAAACACATCTTAAATATCCTTTACATAGCTTAGAAATAGGCTTTGAGGGGTTCAGTGTGCTAAAATAAACTTTTTGGTCATTCAGGGACTAAAAGTGTCAAAAAGTGCATAAGTTTGCATTTTCGAGCATAACTTACGTTCTGAATACATCCGGACATCCAAAAATTCATGTAATCATTAAAATATTATGTTTTAGTGATTGGCTTGTCAAAAATCCATTCGTCGCGCAATTTGGACAGTTTTTGCGTCCGTTCCGGCTTCCGTCGTAATTAACCAAACAACGCAATCCCTATATTATAAAATCCTTGTGGAGCTTGAAAATGGCTTTGATGGGTGTTAGCAGTGCTGAAACGCGACAAAATAAGGTGCAGGGGCTAAACTGTAAATAAGTGAAAGTGGCTGGTCTGCAGGTCCCTTACGGACCGTATGGACCATAGCTTATGGTCCGTAAGCTTGTGCCAGCAACACAGAAATTAGAAGCTTCCAATTCAGTAGCTGTCCTGGTTTTTAATCCCTGATTTCTCAATATTGTGGACTTGTTGCTGGTTTTGCTCATTGCCTCATCCATGTTTAACAAATGTATGGTCAAGATTTAAGCTTCACAACACTTGGAATGATCTTAGAGCTCCATACTTCCTGTAAATAGCAACCCCACCCCACTTCATTCTCACACCTTGATCAGATTTTTCTCTAAGTTGGAGTGGAAACACCTCATACCTGAGAAAATTCTAGATCAAACATCATTCTTGGACCCTTTGTAAGTCTCCTTCATGCTTGTTCTTGTATTTCAAGCATGAAAGTCAAACTATGTTTGACTTTCAGCTTTGACCAGTCAATGGTCAACACAAAGTTCCGTTGAACCTTGCAACGTGAGCGTAATCACGATTGTTATAGTCCCTTGTGACTATACCTACTGATTGCCACGTTGACTAGGCGTAGTGACGAGTCGTAGTTTCGGCCAAAATGCGTATTTGTGCGTATTTTGTAACCAAACTACTATTGGATATCAAAACCGTTTGTTTTGATACCAAAACCTGTTTTCTAACATAACTAAACATGTTTTAGCATGTTTAGCTCGTCACTTTTAGTTTAGTGCTTATGTAGAGTCGTAAGTCAAGCGGACTAAACACCCGCTTAGACTTTCGACCTCGACCCGTTTGGTCGATCATTAGGATCCGACCAAGCATATTAGGTGACCATAGTTGTATAGGGAATAACCTTCCGAGGTTATACCTTATGGTCACGACGTTTAGTTAGTTGTATGTTAGGTAGTTTATATGCCTTAGGTAAATTACCAAAATACCCTTTTTACGCCAAAATTCATTTTAAGCATATGTAACATAACTTTTGACATCTAAACTGATTTAACAACAATATTAGACATGTTAAGGCATATATTACTTGTCATAGGACTAGTTAGGCGGTCTGAACGCGTTTTACGCGAACGACGCGTTAAAGTAGTATAAGCTACCTAAACGGGTCGTGATAGGTCGTAAGCACTTAGGTTAGGTTTCATTTTGGTATGTAGGCCTTTTTAAACCATATTACATGGGTCCTTACACTCATTTGGTTTACGAACCGTCATACTACCCGATCCTCCGAATAAGGTCCGTTTATTAATGTAGTTACCTATATTAGGTGCCGTTTGATTCTGTGATCTTCTAGCTTTGCTTGGTGGTTATCCTAGGACTTCTAAGCAATCTCAAGTGAGTACATAGACCCCTCTTTTACTGTTTTCCAAAAATTTTGGGGTGAAACACATGTGCCTACTTGTTACATTCAAACTTTCCATGTTTTCATATCATATACTTGTTATGTTCATTAGTACACTATTAGTACATGATTTCATTTTGTTTTGCTATGTATGTCTACTTAGCATATTTAGCACATTGTTTTACATTTCATCTTCTTTTGCTATGTATGTTTAATTGACATGATAACACATTGTTTTACATTACATTTTCTGCTTTGTATGTTAACTTAGCATATTTAGCACGTTGATTTACATGACTTTTTCTACTTTGTATGTTAACTTAGCATATTAGTACATTACTTTCATTACATGTTTATTTTGGTATGACATTTGGTTTGTACAACGGGACTAAACTACATTCATTAACATTAGCTACGCCGCTCGGTAGTAAGTAATGGTACCATAGGACTTGACAAATCCCGTTCCTGACATCCTAGGTTTGTTTGGATGAAAGGAATGACTGAATCCGAAAACATTCTTCTTTGATAATCTTTACTCTAAGATTATCCTGCTGTCTCAAGGCTTGAATGTATGCGTTAACTTACCGCATAAGTGTCTGTATCACTAAAACATGCATTTATTTTACAAAACATAACTTTTGACTTATTCAAAATACTTTGTTTTGTACATTTTTACTTGTGGTTTAAGTAGTCTCATTTTACTTACCATACATAACTTTTGTTTACACATTACATGATTTAACTGGGGTTATACTGTGACATTTGACTATTGGATTGAACATGGATATTTTACATTGTCGGTTGGTTTGAGTGACTTAAATAACGAGGCGTGTGTAATATGATACAAGCATGGTGGATACGCCACTGGTACTTCCTATATATAAGTGCTTGTATGATATTACATAATGTAGCGTCATTTAAGCCACTTCAGTTTTGACATATTACATTTACAACACATTTTCACTTAAACATTGCTTTACAAATAACTTGGTTTATTCAAACTCTTTTTTTTACTTGGTTATTCTTTGAACCATACACTATCCTTTTATATATACATATCATCTGATTTTGCTATCGTTTTTCAAATGATTTATAAAACAAAACAAATAACAAGGTTCATGACTGAATTTTTATTAAACATTTCTTTAAACTCAAGTCATGAATCCTATTTTCATAAAATCTATGTATCTCACAGGCATTTTTATGCTGACGTATTTATTTTCACATGTGTTTTCAGGAGCTGTTGCTTAGGATGATCATCACACTAGGGCGGACCTGTGCCTTAGAGACTTAAAATAAAGATAGACTTAGTTTAATTATGTTGTGTACTCTTTAGTTCTTGTTTTGAAACAATGTATTCCACCTTTGGTTGTTGAATAAAATGTAATTTTAATTACCTTGGTTGTGGAACAATAATTCTGTTACAACACTCCCCGACGTTTCCGCCACGATTTGATGTTTTACGTGGTCGGGGTGTGACAGAAGAGTTGGTATCAGAGCCAATGGTTATAGGGAATTAGGTTATTAGTAATGCTTTGACCTAGACTATAACCTTTCTAGGACCCCAACACAAGTTGTCTTGTGTTTAGATCTTAAAACATGCACTTCACCTATCCTTAGTTGATCACCAAAACAAGAACCCAATTTTCCAAAACGATTTTTGAAAATCAATCATCTGTTTTTAAATGATTTATTATATGGTTTTGAACTCTTTGATTTTTCAAAATGATTTTGAAAATTTATCATTTGTTTTTGAATGATTTCTTACAACGTTTTGAACCCTTCCAGTTTAATTCATTTTTGGCCTTGTGCCTTCCAAGTTTTCAAAATCTCGTCAAAGTTTTGGGTTCTAAATAGTGTGAACACGTGCAAACTGGAAGAGTGAATGCCTGTACCCTGGGTTGTCTGCCTAAGGCTAGAGTGTTCGTACAAATCCACATAATCAGACCAGTCACTCTTACCTGGGAATTCTTGGGATGAGTGTTCACTTATAGGCGAGCATGTCTTCGCGATACATTATTTTTTAGCCATTTACTTTGATTAGTCACTGTGAGTCGTTTGTTTGCTTTGTGATACGGACAAATGACCACCATCTTTGCCTTTATTGATTTAGTTTCATCTCGTTCTTTTCATCTAATCATCTCACTCGTTCCTTTCATGTTTCCTCTTTTAGAATGCCTCCTCGACGCGAAAATAGACTACCAAATGCCGAACTGGCAGAAATCATCACGCAGCAAATGGCTGCTGCGTTCCCAAATCTTATTGCTCAATTGAACAAAGCCAACAATAACAATAATGCTCCATGCAATTTCGAGAGTTTTAACTCGGCTAAACCACTCAAGTTCAGTGGTTCTGAAGGGGCAACTGGGCTCCTTCAATGGTTCGAGAGCATTGAGAATACATTCCGTCACGTTCAGTGTCCTGATAATCGCAAAGTTGAGTTTGCTTCCAGTGTGTCTCAGAAGAGGGCTCTTACATGGTGGAATGGGGTTATGAGAGATCGTGGTGCTGAGGTTGCTTTGGCACAAACATGGGCTGAACTTAGGACTCCTATGATGAGGGAGTTTTGTCCTCGTCATGAGCTGGGAGCTCTAGAAAGGGAGTTTGATGATCTGAAACAGGATAGTGGAGAACACTGGGCGTATACTGATAGGTATGAGGAGTTGAGTTTGTTATGCCCAACAATGGTTGCCCCACTCGAGAAGGCTATCGAGAGGTATATCGATGGCCTACCTGACTCCATACAAGACATCGTTACTGGTAGTAACCCTACCACAGTCCGTCAGGCAATCGAGCTATCTGCGACATCGACTGAGTCGCAGTTTCGGAAGGGTAAGCTGCATAGAAAGGGTGACAAGGGAAAGAAGCAGGCATCTGATAAAAGTGAAAGCAAGAAGGGAAGAACAAGAAGGGTAAGGATTCTGGTTCCTCGAAGGGTTCTAGGAAGCATAACGCTTCTCAAAATTTTACCGTTACTGCACAAGCTGCACCAAATCAGCCTGCGCAACCACTTGCCAAGAAACCTTATCTTGGCAATGCACCTTTGTGCAACAGGTGTAACGGTCATCATCAACCGCACCTCCAGTGTCGTCATTGCACTAACTGTGGTAGATCTGGTCATCTTGCTGATACATGCCGCATTCCTGCCAATCAGAATCAGGCAATTCAGAATCCGGCTCAACAAGTTGCTCAGCCACAAGGTCAAGCTGCACGACCTCACTACCCACCAAGTTCTTGTTATAACTGTGGGGATCTGACCCACTACCGTAATCAATGTCCAACATTGGTGAATGCGAATCCAGCTCAGGCTCAGGCTCGAGGTCGAGTCTTCAACATGAATGCACAAGAGGCGCAAGCAGACAATGAAGTGGTTAACGGTACGTTCTTTGTCAATAATCAACCCGCATCTGTTCTTTTTTATTCTGGTGCCGATAAGAGTTTTGTGACGTTTTCTTTTGAGCCATTGCTTCACGTGTCTAGAACGAAACTAGGTAAGCCTTTGACACTAGAAGTTGCTAGTGGTGAACCCATTGTTCTTGATTCTGTTCTTCGCAACTGCCAGTTAAACCTTAACAACCATCTTTTTCCCATTGACCTCACGCCAATTAAAGTTGGGAGCTTTGACATTATTGTGGGTATGGATTGGTTAGCCAATCATCACGCAGAGGTAGTATGTTTTGAGAAGATCGTCCGTGTGCCGCTTTCGTCAGGTGAGATCCTACAGGTTCGTGGTGAGAAACCTGTTAGTAGTCTGAAGCTTATGTCTTGTTTTCAAGCTCGGAAGTATCTGCGTAAGAACTATGTGGCCTTCTTGGTGCATGTTGTAGCAGATAAAGGCAAAAGTTAGTCTATTCAAGATATCCCGATTGTTCGGGATTATATGGAGCTGTTTCCTGAGGAGTTACCTGGATTACTGTAACACCTCGAAAATTCACGTCCTATAATGTGTTGACACGTGTCATAAAGTTTGAACGTGTGAAAGAATGTTATAAAAGGACTAAGGTTGACAAACATGGAAAGTAGGTGGATATACGTATTCTAAGTGTCAACAGTGAACAAATATATTGTATATTAACCCTACGAGATGCTCATACCTTCAAACGAATAAATCATGGATCATACGAAGCAAAAAGTGAGAGATTACAAACTACAGGGGTTAAATGTGTCAACATGTTTAAAGATATACCTCTGAGTGACCTTTTGACAAACCCGAAGCTTTGTAACTATTAATTATGCTCACTAGGATGCACGATATAAATTTCATAAAGTTTCGTCATCGTATGAGAAAGTTATGATCAAATTCGTGTGCGAGGGGTTAAAGTGTTAACAATGAAAGTTAAGACTTTTCGGGTTAACCGGAAGTGTTCAGGGACTTGGCAAAGTGGGTATAAGTCCTAAAGCCCTTGTGGGTAAAGATAAGGGGGTCAAATTGCAAGAAATAATGCTAGTTGACCTTCCGAAGAGCCAATAGACAAGATGTGGAAGCTTGAAAACGTTTCTTGGATGATCAGAAGGGCCACGCGTTACGCTTATTACTTTACCCTACTGTTATAACTCATCAAATTGAGTATGTTTGCTGTTTACATCAGACCTGTAACTCAGTTAAACATTTAAACTCTTTTAAAACCTTTAAAATGACCAAACTACCCCTACGGGGCATAGTTTGTGTTTAAATTAGTTCGGGGCATAATGAAAGACATCCTACTGATGTCACAACATATTTGAAGCATATTAACTTAGGAAACCTGTATATGGCTCTTTCAGATACCCGTTACGCTTATTACGCGTTCGGTTCGGTTTATGTAACAAGTTTACATAAAATAGCCAAACGGGTCAAACCTTATCGGTTTTATCTCAAAATCCAGAATGTGCATGAAGGACCCATATTAAACAAGTCTCTGAACTTTTCGGGTCTAAATCACATTCTATCCGGTCCTCGCTTAATCGTGCGTACGAACCGTATCTTTGAAACTAGCCGGTCTAAGCTTAAGCTTAATTAAAGACCCGTTAGGATTCTAATAGGTTATTAAAAACCTTCGTTCCAGATTAGGAGCCCAGTAAAAGCTATCTATACTTGCTGATTTGATATACGGCTGGGATTGAATTTATATTTAGCTCAGGTAAATACTTTTAACTTATTTTCCCTATACGGGCTTGGGTTACGGTATATAGCATACCGCTTGATCGGGCATCAAATCTCCACCGTTAAAGTGGGTAGTTGAATAATTTGATCGGCTCGTTTAAACAGTCTTGTTTACTTTACAGCCTTTGGGGGGTTAATGACCATGTCCCGGATATCCTTGGCATCATCTTACGAGATGGCCACGACCTGAGCACGGGGTGTAGGCGTACACCTGTCAGTGTATAACTCAATACTGTGGTGTGTCTATTGATCTTTAACCCGGACAAGATCCGGGCTACTGAACGCATAAGTAACATGTAATTCGTTCACAAGATTATAATATTAAATAATTCTCCCAAGTTAAAAAGATTAATTTTGCCTCTGTGCATTTTAATCAAATTATAAAATGTTTATGCCACGTGCATCCAAACCAATTTTCAATCATTTTCCAAAATGAGTCAGTTGATTGTATTTACCAGTGTAAGCTGGCGTATTTTCCAAAAAGGCTAAATGCAGGTACTATACGAAATTGGCTGGATATTTCTCCTTAGCATCAATAGAAGTCTCGCAAGCTTAAGATGCCTAAACGTCTGTTGAACTATTGTTTCCATTTTATGTTCGATCCTTCTGTGGATAAACTTCCGAATATTGTGACTTTTGATATTACAATAATAAATTCGGTTGTATTATATTTTCAATTGCTTCCGCTGTGCATATTAATATTGTGTTGTTTGACTATTACGTTGCCAACCACGTCACGATACTCCCCCACCGGGCCCACCGGTGACACGTGGAAATCGGGGTGTGACAGGTTGGTATCAGAGCCAACACTGAGTGAATTAAACACTAACCGTTCGTGTTTAATCTCAGTTACACAATTGCACATATCTAAACTTCTGAGTCTAGACTTAACTTAGGAATATTCTCAATCCTAATCTAGAAATTTTACTTCCAAATTTTTATTGGATACGTCGCCAAGCGAAGAAGCCGTAATAGGAGTTCTCCACACCCGGAGCCCTGAGATGCTGAGCTTCGTACCGCGGCTAGAATGAAACGAGCATCTGAGGAGAAAGCATTCAGAAATAAAATGAAGAAGGAACTCCTTTTACTGAAGATCATTTCCTTATTAGTCCTTATAAGGACATAATTATCTTTCAGTCCCTCCGAGGACAACATTATTTCTTTCAAGTCCCGCTTAGGGCAACTTTATACTTTTATTTTTATATAATGGAATGATTAAGTTTAAACTTTCATTCTAAACAAGAAATATTAAATAAATGGAAAATATAATTTCCTTTTTGCAAGGTCTACCATTATAATAAAATGGCAAAATCTAAAAAGGACAAGACCTAGCTTTGGGTCATTATAAGACCGGGCCAAGATGGTAGTTCCATAATTAGATTCAGATCCATATTAACACCTCAATTTAAAATTGTTCTGCGTTAATTAAATTAAGAATCTTAAGTGTGAAACCTAGCCTTCGGGTCAATTATAAGACCGGGCCAAGATGGTAAGACCTGTTAAAAAGATTCAAACCATTAACTAAGAATCTTAAGAGTGAAACCTAGCCTTCGTGTCAATAATAAGACCGGGCCAAGATGGTAAGACCTGTTTAAAAGATTCAAATCCCTGTTAACATCTTAAAACATGTTAACACTCCTGGCAGATGTGATTCATTTAAAATCACACACGTTATTATTATATAAGGATCTTTCTAAAGATTCCTAACCCAGTTTAATGATCTCTGAATCCTGGGTTCACATCATCAATTAAGATGATCATATTTTAACCATACGTGGTAATATAGTGCCTACGGGCCTTGCTCATTTCTACATGAGCCAAAATACAGTGGTAGCTATGACTCCCCGTCAGAAAAAGGTAATGAACTAGGTTCAAACCTCAAATGCTTTGATTCTCTGAAAATCCTAGCATATAATTTATAATTGTCCTTGTGACTAGGCCTATTGTGCCAATGTACTTTCATGCTTTGATTCTCTGAAATCATAGCTTAAAATTTATAAATGTCCTTGTGACTAGGCCTATTGTGCCAATATACTTTCATGCTTTGATTCTCTGAAATCATAGCTTAAAATTTATAAATGTCCTTGTGACTAGGCCTATTGTGCCAAGATACTGTCATGCTTTGATTCTCTGAAATCATAAGCTTATAATTTATAAATGTCCATGTGACCAGGCCATTGGGTGCCACTAATAAAACTATTAATGTTTTATAAGTAGGATAAATTACAATAGAAATCCTAAATGAATATATGATTAATAAATTAACCAAATATGGTCTTTGTTTACCATGGTTAATGAATTTCCCTAAGGGGCAATTCAGTAATAAACTTCCCTTATAAGGGAAGTGCCTACGGGCAATAGTTAATGTCCTCTGAGACTGAAGACAGTGGCAGCCTACAGCTCCCTGTCAGGAAAAGGTAATGAACTTTGATTCAAACCTTAATGTCGCGATTCTCTGAAATCATGGCTTATAAATTTAACTTGTCTACGCGACTAGGCCATTTGTGCTATTATTATTAACTTATGAATTAGGATTTATGATAAAAATCCTGAATAAAATAAACATCCTTCCTTCCCTGTCAGTATACATTTTAACAGGAAATCTTAAAGGTGAAACCTAGCCTATGCGGCCAAGATGGTGAAACCTACTCAAGGGATTCAGATCCTTGTTAACATCTAAGAACGTGTTAGCACCCTTGACAAATGTGATTCGAGAAAATCACAACAGTCATCCTTATATTGGATTCTTCCAATTCCCATATCTAGCCTAGTGAATTAGGAATCATGGCCTATATCATCCTATAAGATGATCATATTATGAACCTCCTGTCTAAAATATTGGACTATGTCCAAACATAATAGTCTATATGATCAATGCGATCATGACTAATATCATCTAATATGATGATAATAATATTTAACATCCTTTAGTGATGTTTTGCCTACGGGCTATAATATATTGTCCATTTGAGACATTGACATTGTTATCTTTATGATTCCTTGTCTGAGGTGGTGAGCTATGCTCAAGCCAAAATAGTCAATATGATTAATGCAATCAAGACTAATATCTTCTAATAGGATGAACATATTATAAATCTCCATTAGTGATGTTTCGCCTATGGGCCATATTATATTGTCCATGCATGACAAAGACATTGTGATGTTTACGATTCCCAGTCCAAGGTAGTGAGCTATGCTCAAACCTAATAGTCTATATAATCAATGCGGGCATGACAAAAATCATCAATACGATGATTAAAGCATTTTTCAACATCCTTAATGATGTTTTGGCCTAAGGGCTATATTATATTGTCCAATTGAGACGAGGCAATTGTAATCTTTTGTGATTCTTTGCCAAGGGGGTGAGCTATACTCAAATCCCATAGTCTATACTCGTTGCGATCCTGACTAGTATCATCAGTATGATGATCATAATATTAACATCCCTCGCGATGAAATGCCTACGGGCTATACCCTATTCTAGTGTCGGTAAGACAAGGATAGTAGTAATCTTTATGATCCCCTGTTCAGAATGGTGTGATTATACCCAAACCAAATAGTCAATATGATCGATGTGATCATGACTAATATCATTAGATACGATGGTTATATATAAACATCCATTAGTGAAGTTGAATTGGCTTACCTTTCTGCCAAAGGAATCGTCTTTCAAAGACAATGACAGTTGTAGTCTATGACTCCCTGTCCAAAGGTGAAGAACCACGTTCAAACCTTGAAGCCCTAATCTAATAAGATTGCGGCTAATAAATAAAGGTCCTTGATGATAGACCATCGAGTCATGTTTTAAAGTCATTCATGACAAGCCTATGTGCTATAAATTGTCATTCAAGACAAGCTAACATATTAAAATGTTAACATTCCTGGAGACATGCCTTTGTGCCAGATTTGATAAATGTCCTTATGACAAGGCCGTTTGTGCCATATCTAAATGTCCTTTGTGACAAGGCCTTCGTGCCGTATTATCTTTCTACGTCCATCGAGACAGGCTTCTATGCCATACATGTATATATGATAAAAAGTCTTGTAAGACTAGCCTTCGAGCTATTTATAATCGTCCTTGTGACAAGGACAGTTGTGGCATTAAGATCCCCTGTCAAGCAGGTATTGGACTCGCTCCAAACCTTAAATTCCATTGTTACTCCTTTTGTGACCTAAGCTAAATGTAATAGATAGACATTCAAATAGCACTCATTAAGAATGTTCAGAACAGAATAGCCCATACAGTTTATGAATGCCGTGGCTAATCTAAGTCAGGTCATCAGGATGATGACTAATAATTGTTAATCTTGGTGATTAGTACCAAGTTTCGAGTATGGAAAACTCGGATGGGGTAGACGACAGTCGCAATACTATTAATGCGACGAAAGTTAATAAAACTACAAACGTAAACCTCAATATTAATGGAGTTAATCTCCAGGCTGTGGTTGACGCAACAATTGAAAAGGTCATGAGACAATACAAAGAGCTGAATACTTCTCGCTCTAAATCTCATTCAAAACCATGTTAAATTGCTCATGAGGAGAGCTATGTTTACACTTCAAAATATGAAGGATGAACCAAAGAAGGAGGATAACTCCCAGAAATCTGAGAAAGAGAGCGAGTACAGGCTTAATAAAAAGCAATGGAAGTTCAGTAAGAAGCCTGTATACCTCTGAGACTGCTTCAACATTATTAGATGGATGTTTTATATCCATTAGGAATCATTTTTCCGATGTCCTAGTTCCGTTAAATATAAGGACTCAATAAAGTGATAAAAATCGATTGGTTGCCTTAAAAACCAAGCCCATATTGTGGGTGATAAGGAGCAATTAATTATCAAGACTCCTTATGAGACAACCCTCGTAATTACACGTATCCGTACGATTAATAAATATTAAACATAAAAAAATGGTGGAATTGGCCGTCCCCGGAATCGAACCTGGGTCTAGGCCGCACCCTTTCGCGCGCCTAGCCAACTGAGCTAGGTGCCTAGTTTGTGAAACTTCCATTATTGATTAAATATAAGCACTTGTACAATAAACTTCCTTATCATTTATCAATGATAATTTCTGCTAAGTGTCCTGTTTTTAATACAGGCAATAATAAATCTTCATGAACCATAAACTTAGCAAATTTTTATTATCATCCACAAGGTATAACTACCAAGGAAACCATAGTAACCGATTCTTCTAGATCGGCAAGGAATCCTTCCGAAAATCAAAGTACTTTTTCTTTGCATAGAGTACGACAACATATGTTATTGTAATTATTTCTCTCATTGTTTTTCTATCGCCTAGGAATGCCAAACTATGTTTGATAAAAGTGCCATATGAGGATTGGCGTATCCTAGTGTGTCCCATAGATTACGTCCATGCCTGATCAGTATGGAGGTTTAATACATGGAACCCCTAAGATATCCCAATGATCATATTGTACTAAAGTCGACTAGTAGTATTCAAGGAAGATATCCAGAATGGAATTGTCCAAGTAAATGTTCCCGATCAAGGAATTCGTGGACTTATAACATAAAGGTGTCACTTATTTGACACGAGCAATGATGGATGAACTGGAGCCTGAGATATGGAAAATCTCTGTAGCCTTCTTGCATCTTGATTATCTTCTCATAAGTTTTCCCTGCTTACCTCCTGGAAGGCAGGTAGAATTAAGATTTGCATCCCGCTGTGGGAGGGAGTATTGTGAAAACTCCATATTGATTATGGAATAATCGAAACCTTGATTGAGTAAGTTTTAAGACATAGGCTCATATAACCTGACTCAATATTCTGGGGGTTTTATGTTATTAAATAAGAAAGACGGTTCATATTACTCATGCATACATGCCGCAACCCTAATTAGGCAACAATTAAGAAATTGCCATCAACTACCCAGAATCTATGGGCAAACTACTGGTGGATAGGCTTGAAGAAGTCTGTGGCCACCTATGTAGCTAAATGCTTGACATGTGCGCAAGTCAAATCCGAGCATCAGAAACCATCAGGTTTGCTACAACAGCCTGAACTTCCTACGTGGAAGTGGGAAATGGTAACTATGGATTTTATTACCAAGTTACCCAAGACAAGGAAAGGAAATGATACGATATGAGTTATAGTTGACAGACTGACTAACTCAGCACATTTCCTACCCATCAAGGAGACTTATAGCTCCGATATGCTAGCCCAGTTATACGTAGATAAGATTGTAGCCTTACATGGCATACCTGTAGCTATTATCTCTGATAGAGATACTAGGTACACGTCACATTTTTGGAAAAGCTTCCAGCAATCCTTGGGCACACGTTTGAACTTTAGTACGGCTTACCATCCTCAGACAGACGGTCAGAGTGAGCGTACTATTCAAACGTTGGAAGACATGCTACGTGCATGTGCGATCGATTTGGGTGGTAGTTGGGATAAGAACCTACCATTAGTCGAATTCTCCTACAACAATAGCTACCATACCAGCATTAAGGCCGCACCTTTCGAGGCATTATAAGGTAGAAAGTGTAGATCGCCCGTTTATTGGGCGGAAGTTGGAGATGTCCAGTTATCAGGACCAGAGATAGTGTTCGAAACAACGGACAAGATTGTCCAGATTCGTGACCGTCTCAAAGCTGCCCGAGATAGGCAGAAGAGTTACGCTGATCCTAAGCGTAAGGATTTCACTTCGAAGTAGGTGACAAAGTCCTACTTAAAGTGTCACCCTGGAAGGGGGTGATGCGGTTCGGTAAGAAAGGCAAGCTAAGCCCGAGATAAATAGGACCTTTCGAGGTTATCGAAAATGTTGGGTCAGTTGCCTATAAGTTAAACTTACCGGAAGAGCTCAGTGGAATTCACAATGTGTTCCACATCTGCAATCTGAAAAAGTGCTTCGCTGATGAATCACTGGTAATACCGCATACAGATGTGCACATAGATGAGAGCTTGAAATTTGTGGAAAAACCTTTGTCGATTGAAGATCGACAGGTGAAGAAGCTTCTAAGAAATCACGTACCTATTGTAAAGGTCAAATGGGATACCCGAAGAGGTCCCGAATTCACGTGGGAGGTTGAATCCACGATGAAAGAAAAGTACCCTTACGTATTTCAGTAAATCTCGGGTCGAGATTTATTTTAAGGGGGTGAGGATGTAACACCTCGAAAATTCACGTCCTATAATGTGTTGACACGTGTCATAAAGTTTGAACGTGTGAAAGAATGTTATAAAAGGACTAAGGTTGACAAACAAGGAAAGTATGTGAATATACGTATTCTAAGTGTCAACAGTGAATAAATATATTGTATATTAACCCTACGAGATGCTCATACCTTCAAATGAATAAATCATGGATCATACGAAGCAAAAAGTGAGAGATTACAAACTACAGGGGTTAAATGTGTCAACATGTTTAAAGATATACCTCTGAGTGACCTTTTGACAAACCCGAAGCTTTGTAACTATTAATTATGCTCACTAGGATGCACGATATAAATTTCATAAAGTTTCGTCATCGTATGAGAAAGTTATGATCAAATTCGTGTGCGAGGGGTTAAAGTGTTAACAATGAAAGTTAAGACTTTTCGGATTAACCGGAAGTGTTCAGGGACTTGGCAAAGTGGGTATAAGTCCTAAAGCCCTTGTGGGTAAAGATAAGGGGGTCAAATTGCAAGAAATAATGCTAGTTGACTTTCCGAAGAGCCAAGAGACAATATGTGGAAGCTTGAAAACGTTTCTTGGATGATCAGAAGGGCCACGCGGCCCGCGTGGCAAATAACAGAACCTGAGGCGGGCCGCCTCAGGCGCCCAGAAGCAGAAAACGGGGAGAGACCCCTGTATACGCGGAAATTCGACTTTTGAACGACATTTTTGCATTATGGGCGGCCCCTAAACTGTACTAGGGCACTAGAGACACATGTTGAATGGTTGTGGTCGATCATAGAGCTATGTGTCAACCAATTGTGGTGTGTAATTCACTATAAAAGGCCACCTTGTGCAACACAACTCCTCACACCTTCATCTGCATAATTTGATCATTCCTGGAGCTCTCAAGCAGGTCCAACTGATCTTAAGTCGTGCATAGGACTCTTGTAAGTCTACTAGTCCTTCTTTATTTGAGTTTAGCTTGGTTAATTAGCTAAAAGTCAAACCGTCGTAATTACGGTTTGACTTCGAGATTTGTCAATAATGGCTCAGTCATATCTCGAATTAAAAGTAGTTATGAGTTGGTATTTATGTGGGTAATAAAACCTCAAAAGGGTTTCCCCTGATCACCACTCTAACCAGGTCAAAAGTCGGGTCAAACTTTTAATTAAAAAGTCAACAGGATGCTTAAAATGTCATTTATGCATAATTAGCTATCTAGAACATATATAACCTATTTGATCATTGTTATAACTTAGTAATTAGTGTAAGAACATGTCTAAACATGTTCAACCCGACTATTTCCTGTTTAGACCCGGTTCGGAACCGAAAGTCGCATAGTTTGACTTTCACTTTGACTTTCAGTTCTGACCCGTTTAGGCATGTTTTAGAAATGCCTCAGAGCTTTAATTGGATTAGGTTACTTGTTAGAACAACCCTCTGTGATTGCACACCTTGGTTCATTAGTTATCCAATTAATATGCATGTTTCCGTTAATTGCTCATACGTTGACCGTTATGCCCTTATTACCTTAAAACGTGATTTATGAAAATGTAAAAGTGTAGAAACCTTAGTTACTGATATATAAACTTGTATGCAAAGTTTGACATTAGTTTGACTTATAGATTAAGAGTTATGCTCAATATCGCAGAATTAAAGCTTTTTGTTAATAAAACGGCGTAATTAGCGTATAGCCTAGTTAAGCCTACTTTTTGGTATCAAACTTAATACCCACTGATATAATATATTATTTTGGGATTTTTAAAGATTTTTAATTAATTTTAGGCTGAGCATAACTAGTAGTCGTAGGCTTAATCCGGTAATTGTCGGTTTTGCCCTTACGGGCCATAAAATGAGTTTTACTTATCTAAACGACTCCAAACCTTTTGATACTGATCAAATTTGATAAATAAATTATTTTAAGCCTTCTAGAAATATAAAAATATCAGATTTAAGTATCAAACCCGGAAATGGCCTTTAATCGCCTTATTTAGCGTTTTTAACGCATAGTATGTTTTAAAATCATATTGAACATGCCCGGGTTGATACCTACTGATATATGAGGCAAATTATGATATTTTAATAGTAAGCAAAGGTTGATAAACTCAGACTTCAGTTTTGAGCTTTTCGGCTTATGTGAAATTACCAAAATGCCCCTTCGGTGCATAGTTTGGTTATAAATGATATATTTCACATATATACTTTACCCTACTGTTATAACTCATCAAATTGAGTATGTTTGCTGTTTACATCAGACCTGTAACTCAGTTAAACATTTAAACTCTTTTAAAACCTTTAAAATGACCAAACTACCCCTACGGGGCATAGTTTGTGTTTAAATAAGTTCGGGGCATAATGAAAGACATCCTACTGATGTCACAACATATTTGAAGCATATTAACTTAGGAAACCTGTATATGGCTCTTTCAGATACCCGTTACGCTTATTACGCGTTCGGTTCGGTTTATGTAACAGGTTTACATAAAATAGCCGAAACGGGTCAAACCTTATCGGTTTTATCTCAAAATCCAGAATGTGCATGAAGGACCCATATTAAACAAGTCTCTGAACTTGTCGGGTCTAAATCACATTCTATCCGGTCCTCGCTTAATCGTGCGTACGAACCGTATCTTTGAAACTAGCCGGTCTAAGCTTAAGCTTAATTAAAGACCCGTTAGGATTCTAATAGGTTATTAAAAACCTTCGTTCCAGATTAGGAGCCCAGTAAAAGCTATCTGTACTTGCTGATTTGATATACGGCTAGGATTGAATTTATATTTAGCTCAGGTAAATACTTTTAACTTATTTTCCCTATACGGGCTTGGGTTACGGTATATAGCATACCGCTTGATCGGGCATCAAATCTCCACCGTTAAAGTGGGTAGTTGAATAATTTGATCGGCTCGTTTAAACAGTCTTGTTTACTTTACAGCCTTTGGGGGGTTAATGACCATGTCCCGGATATCCTTGGCATCATCTTACGAGATGGCCACGACCTGAGCACGGGGTGTAGGCGTACACTTGTCAGTGTATAACTCAATACTGTGGTGTGTCTATTGATCTTTAACCCGGACAAGATCCGGGCTACTGAACGCATAAGTATCATGTAATTCGTTCACAAGATTATAATATTAAATAATTCTCCCAAGTTAAAAAGATTAATTTTGCCTCTGTGCATTTTAATCAAATTATAAAATGTTTATGCCACGTGCATCCAAACCAATTTTCAATCATTTTCCAAAATGAGTCAGTTGATTGTATTTACCAGTGTAAACTGACGTATTTTCCAAAAAGGCTAAATGCAGGTACTATACGAAATTGGCTGGATATTTCTCCTTAGCATCAATAGAAGTCTCGCAAGCTTAAGATGCCTAAAAGTCTGTTGAACTATTGTTTCCATTTTATGTTCGATCCTTCTGTGGATAAACTTCCGAATATTGTGACTTTTGATATTACAATAATAAATTCGGTTGTATTATATTTTCAATTGCTTCCGCTGTGCAGATTAATATTGTGTTGTTTGACTATTATGTTGCCAACCACGTAACGATACTCCCCCACCGGGCCCACCGGTGACACCTGGAAATCAGGGTGTGACAATTACCCCCAGCGTGCCAAGTCGAGTTCCGTATTGATCTTGTACCTGGTGCAAATCCTATTGCCAGATCTCTATATCGTCTTGCACCGTCTGAGATACAAGAATTATCTAAGCAGCTTCAGGAGCTTACAGATAAAGGTTTTATTCGTCCTAGCTTTTCACCTTGTGGTGCTCCCGTTCTTTGTCAAGAAGAAGGATGGATCCTTCAGAATGTGCATCGATTACCGTGAGCTTAACAAGCTTACCATCAAGAATCGATATCCCTTACCTCACATTGATGATCTCTTTGACCAGTTACAGGGCGCTTCTGATTTTTCGAAGATCGATCTATGTTCTTGGTATCATCAACTTCGTGTGCATGAAGA
The DNA here is from genome assembly GCA_030545235.1 of Helianthus tuberosus. Taxonomy (NCBI): domain Eukaryota; kingdom Viridiplantae; phylum Streptophyta; class Magnoliopsida; order Asterales; family Asteraceae; genus Helianthus; species Helianthus tuberosus. The sequence continues at coordinate 450,970 of JARYGA010017211.1, read as the reverse complement.
AGATATTCCTAAGACAGCGTTCTGCACTCGTTATGGGCATTATGAGTTCACAGTTATGCCATTCGGGTTGACTAATGCTCCTGCGGTTTTCATGGACTTGATGAATAGGGTTTGCAAGCCTTATTTAGATAAGTTCATCATCGTTTTTATTGATGACATTTTGATATACTCTAGGACGCAAGCTGATCATGAGCAACATCTTCGTCTTACTGTGGAACTCCGAAAGAAAGAGCAACTTTTCGCCAAATTCTCCAAGTGTGAGTTTTGGCTTAAGGAAGTTCAATTTTTGGGTCATATTGTCAACGAACAAGGTATTCATCTAGATCCCTCCAAGATTAGTGCCATTAAGGATTGGGATACGCCTACTAATCCTACTGAGGTTCGTTCTTTTCTTGGTCTCGTGGGTTATTACCGCCGCTTCATCGAAAATTTCTCGAAGATTGCAGTTCCCCTAAATGCTCTAACTCCAAAGAATAAACCCTTTGAATGGGGTTCTAAACAAGAAGAAGCATTTCAGACCTTGAAGCAGAAACTTTGTGATGCGCCTATCCTATCTTTGCCCGAAGGCAATGATGATTTTGTCGTGTACTGCGATGCATCCAGTTTGGGACTTGGCTGTGTTCTGATGCAAAGGAACAAAGTCATAGCATATGCATCGAGGCAGTTAAAGGTGCATGAGAAAAACTACACCACTCATGATCTTGAGTTGGGTGCAGTTGTGTTCGCTCTTAAGATCTGGAGACACTATTTGTATGGTACAAAATGTGTGGTTTTCACTGACCACAAAAGTCTTCAGCATATCTTTAATCAGAAAGAACTCAACATGAGGCAAAGATGTTGGGTTGAACTTCTAAACGACTATGACTGCGAAATTCGCTACCATCCTGGTAAGGCGAATGTCGTGGCTGACGCATTGAGTCGTAAGGAACGTACTAAGCTTCATTGTGTTCGTGTTCAATATGATATTCAAGCTCGATCTGATATCCAAGCCCGCATTTCTCAGGCTCAACATGCTTGTGTTTCACAAGACTTGATGGGTAAGGAATTTCCCTATCACATTAAGCCTGATCTTGAACTGATGGACAATGGATGGTATTATTTCATGGATCGTTTGTGGGTCCCAAGCCTAGATGATCTCCGCACTTTGCTTATGGATGAAGCTCATAAGTCTCGTTATTCTATTCACCCTGGCTCGGATAAGATGTATAAGGATCTTCGTACTCAGTATTGGTGGCCTAGCATAAAGAAAGACATTGCCTTGTACGTTTCAAAATGCCTTACGTGTCTTAAGGTTAAGGCTGAACACCAACATCCTTCTGGTTTACTGGAGCAACCAGAGATCCCAGTTTGGAAATGGGAAAACATCGCTATGGATCTCATTACTAAACTTCCGCACACTAAGAAGGGTCATGATGCCATTTGGGTAGTTGTTGATTGTCTTACTAAGTCAGCGCATTTCTTGCCAATCCATGAGGATTTTTCTGCTGAAAAGCTTGCAAAAATTTAGGTGGATGAAATCGTAACTCGACATGGTGTTCCTTTGAACATTATTTCTGATAGAGATGCTTGTTTCCCTTCTCATTTTTGGAGAACCATGCAAACTGCTATGGGGACCCAACTTAATCTGAGCACTGCTTATCATCCACAAATAGATGGCCAAACTGAAAGAACAATCTAGACTTTGGAGGATATGCTTAGAGCTTGTGTGATCGATTTTGGTGGTAGTTGGGATTCACATCTTCCATTGATTGAATTCTCCTACAACAACAGTTATCACTCCAGCATTAACATGGCTCCTTTCGAGGCTCTCTATGGTCGAAAATGTCGTTCACCAGTCTGCTGGAATGAGATCGGTGGGGCTCAACTTACTGGACCTGACCTCGTTCTAGAGACAACTGATAAGGTTAAGAAAGTTCGTGATAGCCTACAGACAGCTCGAAGCCGTCAAAAGAGTTACGCGGACCAACGACGCTAGCCCTTGGAATTTCAAATTGGTGATCGTGTATTACTTAAGGTCTCACCTTGGAAAGGTGTAATCAGATTTGGAAAGAAAGGAAAACTTGCACCTAGATATGTTGGACCATTCAAGATCGTTGAAAGAATCGGTAAGGTAGCCTACAGACTTGAGTTACCTCCTGAACTTGGAAATGTTCATCCAACCTTCCACGTATCCAATCTCAAGAAGTGTTTAGTTGATGAGAACCTCCACATACCACTTGACGAAATTCGTGTTGATAAAACGCTGCATTTTGTTGAGAAACCTGTGGAAATTATGGATCGTGAAGTCAAATGGCTTAAACGCAAGCGCATTCCTTTGGTTAAAGTTCGTTGGGAATCTAAGCGTGGACCTGAGTTTACTTGGGAACGTGAAGATCAAATGAAGGCGAAGTATCCGCATCTTTTCTCACGAGTTTCCTCTAAATAAATTTCGGGACGAAATTTCCACAAGTAGGGGAGACTGTGACATCTGTGCTTGTAATCATTGTAAACCATTCAGTTATCAATGAAATAAAGTTATTTGATCCCAATCTTTGTTTGTTTATGTTTTACATTTTTCATGTTTGACTTTTATCCAATTTCAAACTCTATATCGCTTTCTGGAGAATTATACGCAAACTGGTGCGTAAACGTAATCAGTTTAACGCGAAAAATACTCCAGAACATCAATATATGCTTAACATACCTTAAATAACCTTTACATAACATAGAAATAAGTTTTGAAGGCTTTGGTATGGCAAAATCAAGTTAATTCGCTTACAGGGACTAAAATTGACAACCTACGAAAGTATGCTAAACTGAACTGTAACAAACATTCCGGAACATGATCATAAGTTAAACACACCTTAAATATCCTTTACATAGCTTAGAAATAGGTTTTGAGGGGTTCAGTGTGCTAAAATAAACTTTTTGGTCATTCAGGGACTAAAAGCGTCAAAAAGTGCATAAGTTTGCATTTTCGCGCATAACTTACGTTCTGAATACATCCGGACATCCAAAAATTCATGTAATCATTAAAATATTATGTTTTAGTGATTGGCTTGTTAAAAATCCATTCGTCGCGCAATTTGGACAGTTTTTGCGTCCGTTACGGCTTCCGTCGTAATTAACCGAACAACGCATCCGTACGACCAAACGAGCCGACATCCGGGATATTTTCAAGCATATTTCATATTCCCTATGTTATAACATCCTTGTGGAGCTTGAAAATGGCTTTGATGGGTGTTAGCGGTGCTGAAACGCGACAAAACAAGGTGCAGGGGCTAAACTGTAAATAAGTGAAAGTGGCTGGTCTGCAGGTCCCTTACGGACCGTATGGACCATAGCTTATGGTCCGTAAGCTTGTGCCAGCAACACAGAAATCAAAAACTTCCAATTCAGCAGTTGTCCTGGTTTTTAACAAATGTATGGTCAAGATTTAAGCTTCACAACACTTGGAATGATCTTAGAGCTCCATACTTCGTATAAATAGCAACCCCCACCTCACTTCATTCTCACACCTTGATCAGATTTTTCTCTAAGTTGTAGTGGAAACACCTCATACCTAAGAAAATTCTAGATCAAACATCCTTCTTGGACCCTTTGTAAGTCTCCTTCATGCTTGTTCTTGTATTTCAAGCATGAAAATCATACTATGTTTGACTTTCAGCTTTGACCAGTCAATGGTCAACACAAAGTTCTGTTGAACTTTGCAACGTGAGCGTAATCACGATGGTTATAGTCCCTTGTGACTATACCTACTGATTACCACCTTGACTAGGCGTAGTGACGAGTCGTAGTTTCGGCCAAAATGCGTATTTGAGCGTATTTTGTAACCAAACTACTATTGGATATCAAAACCATTTGTTTTGATACCAAAACCTGTCTTCTAACTTAACTAAACATGTTTTAGCATGTTTAGCTCGTCACTTTTAGTTTAGTGCTTATGTAGAGTCGTAAGTCAAGCGGACTAACACCCGCTTAGACTTTCGACCTCGACCCGTTTGGTCGATCATTAGGATCCGACCAAGCACATTAGGTGACCATAGTTGTATAGGGAATAACCTTCCGAGGTTATACCTTATGGTCACGACATTTAGTTAGTTGTATGATAGGTAGTTTATATGCCTTAGGTAAATTATCAAAATACCCTTTTTACGCCAAAATTCATTTTAAGCATATGTAACATAACTTTTGACATCTAAACTGATTTAACAACAATATTAGACATGCTAAGGCATATATTACTTGTCATAGGACTAGTTAGGCGGTCCGAATGCGTTTTACGCGAACGATTTAACTTGGGTTATACTGTGACATTTGACTATTGGTATGAACATGGATATTTTACATTGTCGGTTGGTTTGAGTGACTTAAATAACGAGGCGTGTGTAATATGATACAAGCATGGTGGATACGCCGCTGGTACTTCCTATATATAAGTGCTTGTATGAAATTACATATCGTAGCGTCATTTAAGCCACTTCAGTTTAGAGATATTACATTTACAACACATTTTCACTTAAACATTGCTTTACAAATAACTTGGTTTATTCAAACTCTTTTTTTTACTTGGTTATTCTTTTAACCATACACTATCCTTTTATATATACGTATCATCTGATTTTGCTATCATTTTTCAAATGATTTATAAAACAAAACAAATAACAAGGTTCATGACTGAATTTTTATTAAACATTTCTTTAAACTCAAGTCATGAATCCTATTTTCATAAAACCTATGTATCTCACAGGCATTTTTATGCTGACGTATTTATTTTCACATGTGTTTTCAGGAGCTGTTGCTTAGGATGATCATGACACTAGGGCGGACCTGTGCCTTAGAGACTTAAAATAAAGATAGACTTAGTTTAATTATGTTGTGTACTCTTTGGTTCTTGTTTTGAAACAATGTATTCCACCTTTGGTTGTTGAATAAAATGTAATTTTAATTACCATGGTTGTGGAACAATAATTCTTTTACAACATTCCCCGACGTTTCCGCCACGATTTGATGTTTTAGGTGGTCGGGGTGTGACAATTCTCTGGCTCCTCATTTGCATCGTCATGAAGATAATCGTCAACATTTTATTCATTCAATGTTTTAGTAACTTTAATACCAGTACCACCTTGATTATCATCATCATTGTTATCATCATCATGATCACTACTTGCAGAGAACACATCATCTGCATCATCTTTTTCAACGTCATCATCTTCCTCATCTTCATCATCTTCCTCAACATCTTCCTCATCATCAATAATATCATCAATTAACACATCTTATTTAAATATACCAGAAACAGTAGAAATAGGACGAGGATTCTGAATAGGTGATTCAGGTACAGTTGACGGAACAATTGCTCTCTCAGTAACTTCAGAAACACCTTCAACACCTTTACCCTTATTCTTCATCTCAGCATTAATCGCAGCTTGACGATGAACTCTAACTTCTTCAAGTTTAATTTCTTCAAACTTTTGTTCAACAGACTTTCCAAGCAAATTCTCTAACACTTTGTTCATCATATATATCTCGTGCTCTTTCATTGCTTTGGCAGCCTCTAACTCTTTATTCTTTAGTTCAAAGTACTTGTTTTGTTCGTCTCTGCGAGCCTTTTCCTCTTCCAATTCAGCAATTTTAACTTTCATAATATCAATCTCAGCCTGATCAGCTTCAACTCTCTTCAGCAACGACGAGTTTTCAGCTTCAACAGTCTTAACACGCTTTTCAAGTTTCTTCTCATGATCTAACAACTTTTTGTTTTCAACTAACACTTCTTCTACCTTCTTTTCCAACTTCTTCACCAGCTCATCATTCACAAAACTGAAATCTCCGAGTGGTTTGTACTTGTGGTTGGGTAGATGGTGGTGTTTGAAGTATATGTGGTGAAGTGATAATAGGTTGTTCATGTGGTGGTGATAGTTGTGGTGTTGGTGATGGTGGTTGTGGTGGTGATGAATGAATTGGTGGTGTAGGTTGTCTTGGAGGTGATTGATGTGGTGATTTAGGTGGTGATGGTTCAGATGGTGGTGATGGTGGTTGAATTGGTTCCTGAATAGGTTTCTTATTTAACAAAATCTTCAACCTTTTTTGCAACTACAGGAGATACGACACGCTTTCTAGCAGATTGCTTCTTCCTACCACCAGATGATGGTGGTGTTTAAGATTCTTGAACGTGATCTGGAGATGGAATGTACAAATCATCCTCTTTTTCCTTTCTCCTCTTTCTTTTTAACTGTTTCTCTTTCTCTATTTTAGCTCTAATTCTTTCTGCACGTTCAGTTTCATCAATTTCTTCTTCAGATGAGCTTGATGAACTATTTTATATATCATCACCTTCATTTTCACCAGCTGCTTTAGCTGTTTCATCAGTTTTAAAACTTTCTTTATGGGCTTTCAATAAACAATCAGATTCTGGAGATAGACGAACTTGATCTCCTTCAACATTACCTTCACTTACAACTTCAGCTTCATCTTCTTTCTCTGATTCATCTACTAACATTGCCTCAACACTATTCTTTTGACGCTTTTGCTTTGGTTAAGAAGATGAACCCTCCTCTACTTGAACTTTAGGAGTTGTTTTTCTGCTCCTTTTTTTCTTTTCCTCTTTCAAGAACCACTCGTTTCGAGTTTCTTTGAAGTTTGCAAGTATTTTCAACTCCTCTACATAACTTGCTTCTTTCATTTCTTTGCCATTCCTCCACTTCTGATGATCAACTGGATCTGGATCTTGGTAATTTTTATCTTTGATAAACCCAAAGAATTCTGCTTTCCTTGATGGCTCTGGATGGTTTGGATGATATATGGCCAGTACTTTCAGCATATCATTATTCATGTGGTCTAAAGCCAACAAATCATTATTTTCATCTCTTTCAAGATCTGGATAAGCATGATCCAGTATCATCTGTACAAATCTTGGATAGATCCATGTTTTGCTCTTTGAAGTGATGTTCTCTTTCATGTAATGAAATACAATTCTTGAAAAATTATACTTCTTGTTTAACACAAGTGTCGTCACCATGTTCATTTGATAATCCCGCATCACATCATATCCTCCCTTTCGATGACTAAGAGCATGCAACACTGAATGTATAAGAAACTTGTAAGGCTTGGAAAAACATGCTTTCAAGTAGTTAGCCTTGTTCAATGGTCCACTGTACCCCATTCTTAGCATACAACCCTTCACCATCCTTTCTGGAAATTTTGTTGGAGAGTTTTCATCATCTGGAAAATCCAACACCTCTCGAACCTGTTGTTCTGTAATGATGATTGGTTTATTTTGGCCATTCAAGCTCACAATCGAATTTATCGTTTTGCTTTTTTCATCATAAGTTGCATTCTCCCAGAAACGTTCAATGTGAGACAGAAAAACAAGATGCTGATTTGTTAAAGCCTTCTGAATAGGTAATCTTTTCATAAACTCAAGAATCCCCTTGAATTATGCCCTCTTTGAAAGTTTCTCATCATATACAAAACAGATGTTGTGCAATGAATCAAACTGAACATTCGACGCCTATAAAACAACAAATTATTCAAGTTAAACACTTAGAAAATTTTTTCAACATGTTGAACATTCACATGAAATGAACATTTCATGCGAAATGTCATTCCAAATGAAATAACAGTTACAAACGAAATGAATTGTTCAAGCAAAATAGTTGTTTCGCACGAAATCAGTTTGAAACGAAATAGACTTTTGAAACGAAACACCCATTTGACACGAAATGACTATTTCGTGCGAAATACATCACCATGTCTATTTCGTGCGAAATACATCTTCGTTTCGTTTGAAATCTCAGTTCATGAACAAATTCTACAAAATCATGTCAGATGATGAAATTGATCTTCTGGGTTAGTTCTATGATGAATTCCGAGCACATGGGTGTAATTTTTATTCAATTTTGACCACAAACAAACCCTAGATCTAAGTTCGAAGATTCTGGTCTACCGACTTTATGCAAATCCATCAAATTGAAACCCTAAACTAGATCTACACCACATTCCGAGGTCATGGGTGTGTTAATCGTTCATTTTTATACACAAATAAAACCTAGATCTAAGTTTCAAGTCCTGTATTTCGCTGTTCATACGAAAACAGACAAATCCGGGTTAAATCATCATGATTCTCACCTTTCCCATGATTATAAGTTGAGTAAACTAACTTAAAATCAGATTATAAGAAACAAACAGGCAAGATCTTGGCTAGAAACGATGAACACACTGGTTTCGTGTGGAATCACTTTGAGAGAGTTTTGGAACGAAATGACGAAAATGATACCTTCAAGAGAAATACAGCTCCTATTTATAGAGCGACCTATTTCGAGCGAAATAGGCACTGAGGCATTTTCATGCGAAATCAATTTTCAAGCGAAATAGCTATTTCATGCGAAATAGTTATTTCGTTTAAAAACTCACTTTTTCAAATAAATTTCAACTTTTTAACATTTTGATTTTTTACCATCACACCCAGTTAACCAAGTCCAAGTTAATGACCCTGGTCAACTTTTTAGCCTACCAAGTCCAAGTTAATGACCTTGGTTAACCAAATTATGAAGTTTGCTGACTTTCTGAAACAATTTAAGTTCAAGTTAATGAAATTTAAACTTTCAAACATTTACCAACACTAATTCACAATTATCTGCCTATCCAACCCTCATGATCCAAACATGTTCAGCACATAAGACTTTGATCATCAGATCCCCAACGTCCACTGTCGAAAATAAGATGAAAAACAAATCTTTTTGGATTTTATAAGCAATAAACTATACAAACAATATTTTTTGTGAGTGTGTTAGGGGATCATATCAGGTGCCGACAAGATACAAGTACCGTTAAGCTTTGATATCATATTCAGCATTAAACAATTCACTGTGATTGTTGATATACTGATCCTCTTAAATTCTCACATAAATTTCAATCTGTTCAAGATACGAATTTAGTGTTTTAAAGGCTTAACTTATATGCGTGTACCACCTCAGAATATACTCCCGTTTCCAGATCCCAATGTTCAGTCTTACAGGTGAGTATACCTAGATGATATCTGTAAGGGGTTAAATGCGAGACCGTGAGAGTTCAGGCTATTGCTTCCGCAAAATCAGAGAGATGACGGTTCTACTTTAGGTGGGTTCCCTTTAGAGAATCTTTTCTTCAACAACACATTATTAGCATTTTGCAATGTTTCATCATTTTTTATGCTGAGGGGGGGCTTTTATTTCAAGCAGTGTAAAGTATTCTCCCGGGGCTAGGCCATTGCTTCCGCAAAATCAGAAGTCCCGGGATAATACCCCAGATATCACTAAGCATAAAGACCTATTATCTCAGAAAGAGGGATCTTTCAAACAAGATTTTGGGGGTTACCCATATATCCGAGAGATGTTCCCCACGTATAAGCAAGTAATGATTTTAGGTTTATATCCCGAACAAACCTACTAAATGTGTAAAAACCTATCGGCATATCATCTGCAAGATTGCTTAAAACTTTTAGACTTTACATTTCTTTAGCGTACTGCACCTGTCTAGCTGATGTACTATCATTTCCCCTTTTTACACAAACTCATTTTGACTTTTTCACTGTTTTTTTTTTAAATTTTATCATGTTTTTTGATTTTCTGCGAACTTTCTCCCCCTAAAAACAAGAACATATTTTTGTGTTTTTGGTTTTATCAAAAGCAGAAAATAAATTGTACAGAAACTTGACAAAATGACGTGGATCACTTCAGATCGCCGTCCACCTCGGCTTCACATTCTATTACCCTCCCAGAAAACAAAATTTTCATCCCGTTCAATTTTAAAAGATAGTTAAATCTTGATCTGTCAAACGGTTTGGTGTAAAAATCAGCCCTCTGATCATCGGTGTGTATATGTTCAATTCAAATCAATTTTTTCTCATGGCAATCACGAATGAAATGATGTCGGATTTCAATAAGTTTCGTTTTAGAATGGTGAACCGGGTTTTTAGTTATGTTTATCGCTGCCTCATTGTCCACATAAATGGGCGTGTCCAAGAACTGCAAACCAAAGTCCCTCATCTGCTGCTGGATCCAGAGGATCTGAGAACAACAGCTGGAGGCCGAAATGTATTCAGCCTCGCATGTAGAGAGAGCGACTGAGGTTTGTTTCTTGCACTGCCAGGTGACTAGTCGAGTTCCAAAGAACTGACAGCCTGCAGTGGTGGACTTCGCATTTTGCTTGCAGCTACCAAAATCCGAATCAGCATAACATGTGAGAGAAAAGTCACCAGACTTAGGTTACCACAAGCCGGTGTTTGGGCAGCCTTTCAAATACCGTAATATTCTCCTGACGATTGTCAGGTGTCACTGTCTCGGGCTGGACTGATATCTGGCGCATAGACAAGTCGGATACATGATGTGCGGGCGGGAAGCAGTCAGATACATCAAAGATCCAATTATCGACTGATAATACGTCTTGTCCACTTTCTCTCCACCTTCATCCGGACAGATCCCGTGATTTTGAGCCAGGGGGGTTGATGTTGGAGTAGATTCAGACATGTTGAACTTTTCCAGAACATCGTTCATGTATTTGGTTTGATGAATGAAGATTCCTTCGGGCATTTGCTCAACCTGTAGCCCTAGGAAGAACTTCATCTCCCCCATCGAACTCATCTCAAACTTTCTGTTCATCACCTTCTCAAAATCTTTACACAAATCATCATTTGTCGATCCAAAGATGATGTCGTCGACGTAAATCTGCACGATCAATAGATGCCCTGCAACCTCTTTTGTAAACAAAGTACTATCAACCGTCCCTCTAGTGAACCCATTGGCCAGCAGATGTTGGGAAAGCGTCTCGTACTAGGCTCTCGGGGCCTGGTGTAATTCGTAAAGCGCTTTATCGAGAAGATATACTTTGTTTTTGTGTGCTGGATCTGTGAACCCCGGCGGTTGTCCAACGTACACTTCTTCTTTGATTTTGCCATAAAGGAATGCAGATTTCACATCTAGTTGGTAGACTATGAATCCTTTCCAGGATGCGAATGCCAGGAAGATTCTTAGCGTCTCGAGTCTAGCAACAGGCGAATACACTCTGGTAAAGTCGATGCCTTCTTGCTGACTGAAACCTTGTACTACCAAACGTGCTTTGTTTCGAACTATTACCCCTCGATCATCCCGCTTACACTTAAAAACCCACTTGGTTTTTATCAGCTGTTGACCTTCTGGAAGATCCACCAATCTCCATACTCCCAGCTTCTCAAACTGCTGCAGCTCTTCCTACATAGCGTTCACCCAGCATTCCTCAGTTAATGCTTCTTTATAAGTTCTTGGTTCAACCTGCGAGATGAAACACTTTAGTGAGAAATCAACTTGTAAAGGAGCGACAGTTGTATAAAAACATGTAAGAGCTTTGTTGATCTGATCCCGCGTTTTTACTCCACTCTAAAGATCAGCAATTATTTGCTCTGACGGATGATAAGACAAAGTTCTTGGCATGACAGTGTCAGGCACGCTCACTTCTGATTGCAGATTTGTGATGTCCTGATCACCCGTGTGATCCTCAGCTTCTGTAGTTGCAACATTTGGATCCTCGTCAAAAATCGGACCATCTTCCGATTTTGAGTCATCAGACTGATCAAATGTTGGAGCTGGTTCCTCTGTGGGTTCATGAGCAGTTCCACTTGGACCGGCCTCGTGATCATTTGAACCCTCGGTGGGTGGAGAAACTACCAACGATCTTGGCACTTGTTCTTGTGACATAGATTGCTATTATTGGTATAAAAATGCAAGTTCCTCCTCACTTGGCTCAGTCGGCAGTTGAAATGACTCCCAGCGTTTGTCGTAATCAAAAAGCAATCTTTGTCCGGGAAGTTGTGGCGGATCAGTATGCTTCTGACAATCAACATGTTGAACTTGAATTACCTTCCCCATGCTTGGAACGAATACCCTCTTCAGCGGACTCGCATAACCTACAAAGAAACCCTCGTTACTTTTAGCACCAAACTTACCATCTGGATCAATGAAAGTACAAGGTGATCCAAACGGTTCTAAAAATTTTAAATTTGGCTTATAACGATGAAGAAGTTCAAAACAGGTTTTCTTGTATTTCTTGACTGTGAGAACACGATTCAGTGTATAGCATGCTGCTGCAACTGCTTCACTCCAAAAAAATATTGGCGACTTGGAATCGGCGAGCATAGTTCGAGCTATTTCAATTATGGTGCGATTCTTTCGTTCAGCTACACCATTTTGCTGTGGAGTGTATGGTGCACTGAATTAATGAACAATTCCTTTCTCATTACAAAACTCGAGCATGCGATTGTTCTTAAACTCCGTTCCATTGTCACTTCTAATTCGTCTGATCGGAAATTTGTATAGTGTCTCCATCTTTTTTAATAGAACCATTAACGAATCAAATGTTTGATATTTACTTTCAATACACATCACCCATGAAAACCTTGTGAAGTCATCAGTGACCACAAGACAGTACAAGTCTCCACTAATGCTCTGCACATTAACTGGTCCGAAGAGATCCATGTGGAGTCTCTCGAGCGGTACCCTGATAGAGTTCAACAGCTTCTTAGGGTGTGTCTTCTTCGTTTGTTTTCCCTTCTTGCACTCTACATAATCATCATTTAAATGAATTTTTTTTAAGATTTACACCTTCAACAAGATCATTGTGTACAAGGAAATTCATTTTTCTGACATGAATATGGCCCATTTTTCGATGCCACATTTTTTACACTTTTTCAGTCGCTTTCGTTTTTGTTAAAAAACATTGTTTTTTATGATCTGTTGTTGTTGCGATGCTCATATCTAGGACATACAAATCGTTTTCTAGGGGAGCTCGCATCAACACCATGTCTTCAGGAATTTTAAAACCAGGTTTTATGATTAAACACTCATTTTTAGTAAAGTGTACTGTAAAAGACTTGTCACAAATCTATGATATGCTCAACAGATTGTTTTCAAGTTCGATGATATAGTTCACTTTGTCAAACGTTATGACTCCATTTGTTAGAGTTCCTTCACCAACTATTCTGCCACCCTGATTTCCTGCAAATCCAACATATCCTCCGTTGATAGATTTGACATCATAGAGCAAAGCCAACATTCCCGTCATATGTCTCGAAGCTCCGCTACCCATGATCCATTTTGAGATTATCGACCTCGGAAGCCCCCGCATACATCAAAGAAATTCATTCAAACAATGAAGCCCATGATTTCTTTACCTTTGGAACACTACCAAACATGATATCACAAGTCACATCAATTTTCGGAATGTTAAAGATGACGTTTGGAACAACAGGTTTAGATTTTGGTTTTAAATCTCCCTCCTTAATTGGTGGGAATTCCTCAAGCAACTTGTCGAGTTCAAATTCCAGTTTTCCAACATCATTTTCAAAAACTTTTGATTCAGATTTTAGCTCATTTTCCATCTTCTTTTCTTCAAGTGATTGTTTTGATTTTACCACCCATGATTGGTTTTCAAAAATTTTCGTCTTCGGATAAACCTTTGAAATCTTTTGGATTTTCGAAGTTTCGCCAATCTCAAAGGTTGATTTGGCTTTTCTTCGGACTTCAAAGATTCACCTCTTTTCAAAATTCGAACGGGGGAAATCATTGGTGTTTTGCCCTTAACATTAGTTGAAATTTTTGGTTTGGGTTTTTGCAAAACTGGTTTCTCAAGCTTTTTCACGCACTGTTTGGCCATGTGACCAATTTCATTGCAGCGATAACAGATTCTTTTGTCATACTCGACAAAAGTTGATCTGTAGGTCTCTTCTTTCAACTTTTCCGCTGCATTGAAATCGTCAACAGCTTTCTGACTAAAGATATACTCTTTTTCAGCTTCAGTACTAGGACCAGCAACAAAAACATCACTCATCTTTTCTTTTGGCTTGACATTCTTCTTAGCCATTTTCTTTTCAAAACCAATACCTTTGTTTTTTAAATTGTTTCCATTTCTCTTGTTATTACCACCATTGCCCACCCACTCTTTCTTTCCCGAGTTGTTTGGTTGTGGTTTCACAAAAGACTATTTCGTTTTGAAAGAAATGAATTGTTGTTAAACACCTTTTTAACATTTTCCATTCTGGCATTTTGAATTGGATACTCAAAATCAGAATAAAGTTTGTCAGTTCCGGTCATTGTGTAAACCACAATGATCGAATCAACATTCACAACTGTACCTGATTTTGGTATGAACTTGTCTAAGAAGTTACCATCTTCTTCATAATCAGAAATGGAATTTTCAAAATGAGTTTTCAGGGTATCAAACTCCGAGTTATCACTTTCTTCATCTAACACTTGGTCAACAATGGTTTTGATCACTAGTGACTCATTATCAGTGTCGGATGGAGAAACTGTAACATCAATATTATCTAGTAATTCATTCTCCACTGTTCTCAATTTAAGATTCAAAGCAGTTTCTACCCCATCTGGATATTTTTCTGTATAATGATTCCACATTGGGGGTGGAACACTTTTGAAGACAAGTTTCGCATCAGGTGGTCGTGGAACAATTTGATCAATCACATATGATGAAGCAACATAACTCATCAGTTTCTTATCAACTCTCTCAGTTTCAATTCTCATTAACTCAAGTTCTTTTTTCAAAGAAGCAATTGTGTCCAGATGGATGCTAATCTCCATCTGTTTATCCATGACAGTAGATTTTAGCAAATTCGTGGCTTTATCATTTTCAAAACTTTCTTTTCTAATCATTTTGATTGATCGTGCCAAAGTGTCATATGCTTCTTTTAACTCACTGAGATCATATTTTGCTATGACAACCCTCACATTTACAGTTATCCGTACACTTAATTAATAAGTAATTAATGCTTAATTGCTGTGCTTGCTTACAATTGTGGTTAAACTGCTTCTTGATTTCTGGTACATACATATTCATGCATCATACTTTATTACTGTCACTCTATTATTTACACACAAACATTAGTGACAACCTTGATGCACAAGGCACAGTGAGCACACTATACGGATAACCCAGTAAACATGCTGACAATGCCAGCACAAGACAGACACTATATTGAGGCCAGTATGAGCCGGGAATAAAGTACTACACTGGTAGAGAGTGTAGGGAGGTGAGGGTCATTAAACTGCGTCACTAGGTAATAGTTATGTTTCCCGGAAGTGCCTAAAACATACTTTAATTACGAAATTCTGCACTACATACAAAAAAATTTAGCTTTTAACAAAGCTAGTAAAGTGCAAAAACGTGGTAAAATAATACTAGACACTTTCCAAAGTGTCGGGGATTTAATGTGTCACCAAAAATAATAATAAAGACACTTTAAAGCTTTATTTGACACTTTAACGGATCAACATCCAACCGAATAACCGGACTTTACCCGGAACATAAAAATATTGCCAAATACAAAGTTTTTACTTTTCTGAGCTAGTTAGGGTCCCCGAACACCCTAACACCCTTTATATTATAACACACATATTATACACTAACTATATATTTAAATCCTAACCAAATTAGTAACTAGTAACATTACATCTCAACCCCTAATACCCCCCCCCCCCCCATTACGGTCATGAGATTGGGGGACACCCCCATGATTTTCCTTATTATTTTAATGGATCTTGTTAGGGATAATGAGGCACTTTATACAATGGTTAACAAGAATTAGGGGATTATAAGTAAACCGTTGAGTCCATCATTTTCTTCATTCACCACTAACATCAAACTTGCAACTCTCTCTCCCCTTCTCTTTGTGTTCGGCCGAAGACCCAAGCACCACCATCATCACCTTCAAGTTTTGTTACAAGCATTCTTCACATATCCAAAGGTGTAAGTGACCTTACAACAAAGCTTGGCGCGTTCGGAAGTTGAAGGACCGCTCTCGTTTTCTTTTATCCACCACTTTTACGCTTTTGAAACTTCCCTAGCCTTGTGCTAGTAGTAAGTGTTTTAAATCTTCATCTTGTTCTTATTTTTAGTGGTTAATAGTTGAAAGAACGATAAAATATTAAGAACTCTAAAGGACATCATCAAAGTCTTGAAGTTTAAACTAACTAGAGAAGATGTATGGTTAAATGATGTGAAATCATGATAAATCTGAAATAAACAAACCATAATCTGCTGTAACAGACTTATGATCTGATTTTAATCGTATTAGAAAGGATGGCGAACGTATGTGTGCATTTTAGTAACATTTAACTTTTAAACAACATGCTGATTTGCACATTCAGCCGACTTTAACTGGTTGTAAACAGGTCATAACTTAACAAAAACTTGATTTTCTTGACTCTATATCGTGTTATTATGAAATACGGTTCTAATGGAACTAGAATCATAATTTTTGGATTCCGTTTACTATTTTTAAAGTGTCATTTTCTAACAGCAACTAAAGCTGCATTTTTCTGCTGAAAATATGTATTGTATTTCTCGTCATAACTTGAGTTCTGTGAAGAATTAACTCATAAAATTTGTACTGTAGATGACCACCGATGTATTTGTAATTCTCCCCTGAAATTTCGTAAATCGGACGTACGAGGAATTTTAAATAAATTATTCCATGGACTGCGGTCAGAAAAGATGAATCTGAATGCAGCCCGGAAAATGATTTTTTATAAAATATTGGTAATGATTTGGACCTCGATATTTTTACACAATAATTTTTGGAACGTATAAGACACTCTGTAAAAATTTGGGAATTTTTGGAATAAGATAACTATTTTATTAAAATACTCGAAAACAGCCCCGTTTTGTATATTAAAACTGAAACAATATAAGTAGTATTTTGCATGCCTAAATGTCGGGTTGGTTATTTAAAAGTGATCCAACGTGTTATATGTTAAAGAAAATGATACGCTAGTAAACGTGGACGCCTCCATTTACAAAGAAAACTCTGGCGAAATTTTCCTAAAACCCAACACTTAGAAAATATTTTTCCAACAATTATTACAAGTATATTTTATAACTTGTGTCTCAAATATAAACTTCGCCATAAATTTTGTTACAAAATACAAAGTATCGGAGGTTGGTTTTCGCAAATAAAAATGGGTAAATATATAGTTAAAAATATATTTTTCCTAGTATATTTAGAAGATATATAATTTTTGAGAAAATATATATTTTCTGGGACAATACATGATTGAACACAAATAAGTTTATGTATATTTGAGTGATACTCGAAAATATATTGTTTGAAAGTAATATATTGAGAATAGATTGGCATATTATTATTTGGGATACTACACCGGGATACGACGCCAATACAAGGCAAGTTATACAAACACAAGTATACGAATACTCAAGTATAAAATACTCCCATCCTTGGGAAGGGAACACGGATACGAATACTCGAGAAGTACTAATACAAAAATATTGTATAAACAATTATTCCAAAACTAAATACAATTATTATAACTTGGAATAATACCAGAATCATAACTCAAAAACCTACATACTAAGACAAGGCACGACCCGTTCGTCTAATAGACGTTAGACCATTGTAGGTAGTCGTGTTTGCCGCGGAGATTTGGGTTACAAGTACGAAGACGCAATACAGTGAGTTCATGTCCCCCTTTTCTCTTAACTGTTTTCAGTTTATATACTTCGGGGGTGAAATACATGTTACAATGATTACGGATACTTTTATACATGGTGTGGTTAGCTTAAGGAGGGTTACTACTTAGATCATGTGAGTGGGTAGGCAGAAACTAGAGGCCATTAATCCTCGTCGTAGGACCGAGGGACATTAGTGATAGATCTATTTGGGTGTAGCGAGCCCCACTCCGGAGTCCACTGAGTGAACCAGGTGGTGACTAAGTGCCCGACGCACAAATCCGCTAGGTTTGAGTCTTCCTGCATCACTTCACACATATCATTGGCTTTGCAACCAGGAATTTTCATACATACAGACATTTTTACAAAGGTTTATACATACTCACTTACACATGAACTCGCTCAACTTTATGTTGACTTTTCAAACTACATGTATGTCACACCCCCAAAATCCACACGCGGAGTATCACCGCTTGGAGGCGTGACTGACCAGGATCAAGCCACCAATCATATGGAACCAGCATGTAAGTAAACATAATTAAACCAACAAATATGAAAGGTGTTCAAAACCAAAGCATAGTTAAGTGTTTAGCGGAAGCACAATTGTAAAACCCATAGCAAGTATTAAGTATGAAATAAAGTAATGTTTAAAGCATGGCACACACTGCCATGTCCCACAAAGACTGTTCCTCCCTGTGCAAGCTCCATGAGTACCTAATGACCTGCAAGGCATGTAGCAACGAATCAACAACAAAGTTGAGCGAGTTCACAGTTGGTTGTTTGGTTATAGTATTCATTTCATAAATCGTATGTTCGTTTTATAAACCATGTATCATATTAATCCTTATCGAGGCCAATCCAGGCATATGTGCGATGAGTAGTGGGGGCTTCCCATGTGTTACAAGACCACGCGTATCGACCACTACGAAAATGTAAGAGGTGCCCTAAGTCAATGTCTATCAGCATTGACCCTTTGCCCATAGTCCATTAGTACACGCCCGTCCGACTGGCACAGTGTGAGGTTTGTTAAACCTAATAGCGCTATTAACTAATGACCCGCTCGCCCTAGGCCTCGGCGATTAAGTCGATAATTGAGGGACTTCCTTTGATAGAGGTGATGGTCTTAAGATCGTGTACGTAGGCTTTACGTACGTGCCCTTCAATCCGAGGACAGTAGTAAGTATAACTGTACGTAGGTTTTACGTACGTGCCCTTCAACCGAGGACAGTAATAATTTGTTTAATAGTAATAGTTGTACGGGTAGTTATTCAATCCCATTCCCAACCCCTGGGAATCCCATGCCTTGGCTAGTGTGAACTCACCTTGGTTTGCTCGGCAGGTATTTCACTTGTTAAAACTCTTTAGTCAATCACGTCCTATTATAGTTACCATGTTTCATTAGGTTCGTATTCGGTTAACGGCACATATACACGTATTCAACACGTAGCACAAACATCACGTATTCATATCAACATGGCATACACATACTACTCATTGAGTTCAATTAGCTATCCACAGTGTGCAATCCAATTTAATTAGTGGCCTAACGCCAGTGTGCGGTTCACGTATCCGTGAGTTAACCTTAGTTATGTGGTCCATACGACTAGATGGGTCAGTGAAATTAACCTATATTATGCACGGCTCAACTTTTATCACGGCCCAAACATAAAACTCTATTGGCCCAATACTCCAATTAATTCATTTAGTGCATTGCACAGTTTGTATTTCAATTCCATCATTTAACAACTTCCTAGATCTCATATAATTGACATTACTAATAATACAACAAAACCCATCCTTTATTTCAAATTAATCATGAACCGGTTTCAACAACTTAAGTTTGGCGGCCCAATTACAAACATTATAGGTGAATCGATTGGTCCAATAGAAATCAACAGCATCTAACATATTGACCAAATTACAAGTTCACGCGATCCTTTGGATTGTCGGACATTTATTACTAATTCACATTCAGTCATGAGGTCCAATTATAATACAAAGTCTTGGCCCACAATACCAACCCTTATTCATCTATCAATCACCACTGAACCATAATCATTATCATAACAAAATTCCCTAGACTATCAAAATACACATGGCCGCCACCTGTTCAAGACCCACTTTTTGATTAAATCAAGACCATCATGTTAGACTACTGATATATCTTGAATTTGTAAATTTGGTGGACACTTTTAATTGGACCAAGTAGAATATAAGGACTCACACAATTAAACAAAATAGCAACTATTAAATCATGCCATAACATCCTTATCCACAACAGTTTCGATCATGTATTACTCTCATACAGTCATCATACTCATCGTATACTCATAACAAATCATCATGTAATCATTACGAACTTTATCCTAGTGAACGACTTGCATAAATAAACATAATACACACATAACATACAAGAGCCATACTAACCGGAATAGGGAGTGCACAAGAATCTGAGACTTCGATGAAGAGGGGGGGTATCTACTGTCGTTCGTATTCTCGAGAGGAGGGTAGGGTTTGTTTTATTTAATAGAGATATATAACAAATGCATGAAACAAATCCTAAATCTAATCGGAATATAGTGGGCCGAACCCACTTGGACTGCGTTTTGTTTAATTACACGTTTGGGCTCTTCAAATGTTGGCTTGACAAATCAAACCAAATGTTGGGTCAAGTACAACAAATCAAACCGAAAACATAGTGGGCATTGGTTTTTGGTATTGGAACGATAATAGAACGAAGTGTGTGTAAGGGCAGCCCAATATTCCTGCAGCCCAATCATGGCTTGACAAAAACTAGACAACACACACAAGTATACACGGGCCTGATTACATAAAACAAGTTTATGGACAGATCACAGTGAGAATTATAAATACGAGATTACATGATACTAACCTTGAAAGTCCGGGTTGTCACATCATCCCCAACTTGAAAGAAATTTCGTCACGAAATTTAGCATGCGGTTACTGAGGAAGCTAGTTAAGTTTGCATTGTTTTTCGGTTTTCCTGGGGTGTCACATCATCCCCCCGTTGGTTTGGAATTTCGTCCCGACATTCCGCAGTAGCTTCTGCCTCAGTAGGAGTTGCATTGTTCCCGAACAACTGGGGATACTTATGTTTCATTTGATCATCTCGTTCCCAGATAAACTCTAGGCCACGACGGGAGTTCCAACGAACTCGAACAAGAGGTATTCTGGTGTGCTTGAGGACCTTAACGTCTCGGTCCGTGATTTCAACTGGTTCCTCGACGAATCGCAACTGATCGTCGATAGTGAGCTCCTTCAAAGGAACTATGAGGGTCTCATCTGACAGAAACTTCTTCAGATTCGACACGTGAAAGGTCCGACGTATCGTGGGTTAAGTTTGTAGGCCACTTTGCCTATTTTCTCTATGACTTCGAAAGGTCCGACGTATCGTGGGTTAAGTTTGCCTCGTTTACAAAAACGAACCACACCCTTCCAGGGTGAAACTTTGAGTAGCACTTGCTCCCCAACCTGGAGCTCGAATGGTTTCATGTCCTTATCGGCGTAACTTTTCTGACGGTCACGAGCTGCCACCATTCGTTATCGTATTTGAGCAATTCGTTCTGTTGTGTCTACCACAAGTTCTGGACCAGTGATCTGACTATCCCCCACCTCTGCCCAACAGAGAGGTGACCGGCGTTTACGCCCGTACAATGCCTCAAACGGAGCAGCTTTAATGCCGGTGTGGTAGCTGTTATTGTACGAAAATTCCACAAGTGGAAGATGCTTTTCCCAGCCGTTGCCAAAGTCAATTACACATGCCCTAAGCATGTCTTCAAGGGTCTGGATGGTGCGTTCAGACTGCCCATCCGTTTGCGGGTAATAAGCTGTGCTCATATCTAAACGTGAGCCAAAAGACTTGTGCATTGCTTGCCACATTTCTGAAGTAAAGCGTGCATCACGATCAGAGATAATAGAGTTGGGCACTCCGTGCCTCGAGACAACTTCCTTAAGATATACGTCTGCTAGTGTGGAGAACTTATCCGTTTCCTAGATAGTCAAGAAGTGAGCAGACTTTGTGAGTCGATCCACGATCACCCAAATAGTATCGTTACCACGTTGAGATCTAGGCAGGCCAGTAAAAAAATCCATGGAAATTTGCTCCCATTTCCACTGTGGTATCTCTGGTTGTTGGAGTAGGCCTGAAGGTTTCTGATATTCCGTCTTGACTCTCGCACAAGTCAAGCACTTGCTAACGTACGTTGCTATGTGAGCTTTCATGCTAGGCCACCAATACGTAGTTTTGATATCGTGGTACATCTTATCCGAACCAGGATGTACCGAGTAGCGAGACTTGTGTGCCTCATCCATCACAAGCTCTCGTAGGTTGCCATAGAGTGGGACCCAAATGCGTCCTGTTACGTAGTAAGCACCGTCTTCCTTCTGTTCTAATCGTTGCCTTGAGCCACGTAGGGCTTCAGCCCTGATGTTTTCTGGTTTCAATGCTTCCACCTGAGCATCTCGTATCTGAGCAGGAAGACTAGATTGAATCGTGAGTTGTAAAGCTCGTACGCGCTTAGGCGCAGTGTCCTTCCGACTGAGGGCGTCAACCACAACATTGGCTTTGCCTGGGTGGTACCTGATCGAGCATTCGTAATCATTCAGTAGCTCAACCCATCGTCGTTCTCGCATATTCAGTTCCTTCTGTTTGAAGATATGCTCGAGACTCCTATGATCTGTGTAGATGGCGCACTTGGTACCGTACAGGTAGTGTCTCCATATCTTAAGTGCAAAAACAACAGCTCCCAGCTCTAGATCGTGTGTAGTGTAGTTCCTTTCATGAACTTTAAGCTGGCGTGAGGCGTAGGCTATAACTTTATC
Organism: Helianthus tuberosus; assembly: GCA_030545235.1. Classification (NCBI taxonomy): domain Eukaryota; kingdom Viridiplantae; phylum Streptophyta; class Magnoliopsida; order Asterales; family Asteraceae; genus Helianthus; species Helianthus tuberosus. Next base: position 428,662 of record JARYGA010017211.1, on the reverse strand, counting down.
CCGCTGCATCAATACACAACCAAGACCCTGAATGGATGCGTCGCAGTAAACCACAAAGTCGTCTGTGCCCTCCGGCAATGAAAGGATAGGTGACCTGCAAAGTATATCCTTTAAATGCTGAAATGCTAATTCCTGTGCGTTTCCCCATCGATAAACAACGCCTTTCTGCGTTAGGGAGGTGAGAGGCTGTGCAATCTTGGAGAAGTCCTTGATGAACCTCCTGTAGTAACCTGCCAAGCCCAAGAATTGGCGAATTTCCGTTGGTGTACGGGGTGCAGGCCAATTCTTAATTGAGTCTACCTTGGATGGATCCACGTGAATCCCATCCTTGTTCACCACATGGCCTAAGAAATGGACTTCACGAAGCCAGAAGTCGCATTTTGAAAACATGGCGTACAGCTGTTCTGTTCGAAGAAGTTCCAAAATGAGTCGTAGATGCTGCTCGTGTTCCTCCTGACTCTTCGAATAGATCAGGATGTCATGGATGAAAACTATGACAAACTTGTCTAGGTAAGGCTTGCACACTCTATTCATCAAATCCATGAAAACCGCAGGTGCGTTTGTCAGCCCAAAAGGCATAACCAAAAAATCATAGTGTCCATATCGAGTTCTAAAGGCTGTTTTGGAGACGTCCTCTTCTCGGACTCTTAGCTGATGATATCCTGATCTCAAATCAATCTTTGAATAGTAGCTCGACCCTTGCAGCTGGTTGAATAGGTCGTCGATGCATGGAAGAGGATAGCGGTTCTTTACAGTCACCTTGTTGAGTTCACGGTAGTCGGTGCACATTCTGAAACTACCGTCTTTCTTCTTCACAAACAGGACTGGAGCTCCCCAGGGCGAAGAGCTAGAACGAATGAAACCCTTTTCCAAGAGTTCTTGCAATTGTTTAGACAGTTCTTCCAGTTCGGTTGGAGCTAAGCGAGAAGGTGCTCGAGCTATATGTGCTGCTCGAGGAGCTTGTTACTATGAATTACCAAAGGTTCTTAACCAGCACGAGGAATGCGGACGATCTTTTCTTTGCAAAGAATCCCTGCTCGATGTTGAGGTAGCCAATCCATACCAATAACGATGTCAAAACCATTACAACGTTGGGGTCATTCCTAGCATCATCCTGACCAATCATGAACACTCGACCCCTGGCACCATTGCCGTCGTTATTACCCCCGTTGTTGCCTCCATTGTTGTTCCCGTTTCCTTGGTTGTGGTTCTGATTCTGGTTCTGGTTCAACTGTGGGCAGTGTCTCATGAAGTGACCTTCAGCACCACACTGATAACATCCCTTGTTTCCCTGCTGTTGCTGCTGATTCTGTGGAGCTTGTGGCTGCTGTTGTCGGTTCTTGTTTGCAGGACGTGAGCTTCTACAATCTTTGGCTTCATGACCAAGCTTTTTGCATCTCTGACAACGATCTTTGTTGCACGGCCCACTGTGGTGCAAACTACATCGATTCCATCCTGCCCTTGACTACCAGAAGGTTGCTGACCAGGACTCTGGTAGTCATCGATCTTTCGCTGTTGTGCTTAAGACTGAACCGTAGTCGAACCCTTGCTGGAGGTTCCATCCCACTTCCGTTTGTTGTCACAGGAAGTAGCAGAAGTAGTAGTAGTAGTAGCACCGATACGTTTAGGCAGCTTGTTCTGTTCCACTGCTTGGTCTGTGAGACGATGAGCAAGACGAGTAACATCCTGGATAGTAGCAAGGTTAGCAGAAGTCACATGACTTTGAATCTCTGGTACTAAGCCTTTGAGGTACAGCTCAATGCGCTTGATGGGAGGATCCACCATAGTTGGACATAACACTGCCAGTCCGTTGAATCGTTTCGTGTACTCTTCTATCTCTGACCCCGTCATCTTCAGGTTAAAGAACTCCACTTCCAGCTTGTGGATGTCATCACGACTACAGTATTCACGTTTGATCAGTTCCTTAAGAATCATTCCATGGGGTGGCATTAGCAGCCGCCAACCCCGGCATCTGAACTTGCGCGTTCCACCAAGTTAGCGCAGTGCCTTCGAGAGTACCAGTGGCATATTTCACCCTACGAGCCTCAGGGCATACACACATTTTGAAGACCGATTCGAGCTTCTCGAACCAGTGGAGGAGTCCAACGGCCCCTTCAGTGCCAATGAAAGTATTAGGACGACAATCCATGAATGTCTTGAACATCCATACAGGCGGCTGAGCGTTCTGACCTTGTTGCGCGAGGAAGAAAAGACAGGGTTAAGCGCGAGAGTTGGGTCATGAGAGTAGGATATAACATCCTAGGTTAGGTTCGGAATAGCAGGTTATACCTCCTGCCTGAGCGGCAGCGAGTGCTGCCGTAACTTGTTTGTTGATAAGAGCCGTCAGCTGGCTTGAGTTAGGTTCACACGTTCCCTCATGATCTTCACATCGAAGGAAACACAAATAGGAAAGTGTCACGAATGAGTGTAAGTGTGGAGTGACAGAAGGGAGCAAGCACACGTTGTTGCAAACAAGGGCTACTATGCTATCTAACCATATCATGAGCAATGTTCTATGTAAACTAGTAAGCAGGCAATATAAACATAAATCATATCACCTAGAATGTCGAGCCTTGCACGTGGAGTGAAGCGTCGTTGTGGATCGTAGAGCACTGTACAGGTTTTAGTCTGGTTTTAACAAAAACGTTTTCCCTTATTAAAACCAAGTTCTCTATAACCAATGGTTCTGATACCAATCTGTCACACCCCTAAAATCCACACGCGGAGTATCACCGCTTGGAGGCGTGACTGACCAGGATCAAGCACCAATCATATTGAACCAGCATGTAAGTAAACATAATTAAACCAACAAATATGAAAGGTGTTCAAAACCAAAGCATAGTTAAGTGTTTAGCGGAAGCACAATTGTAAAACCCATAGCAAGTATTAAGTATGAAATAAAGTAATGTTTAAAGCATGGCACACACTGCCATGTCCCACAACGACTGTTCCTCCCTGTGCAAGCTCCATGAGTACCTAATGACCTGCAAGGCATGTAGCAACGAATCAACAACAAAGTTGAGCGAATTCACAGTTGGTTGTTTGGTTATAGTATTCATTTCATAAATCGTATGTTCGTTTTATAAACAATGTATCGTATTAATCCTTATCGCGGCCAATCCAGGAATATGTGCGATGAGTAGTGGGGGCTTCCCATGTGTTACAAGACCACGCGTATCGACTGCTACGAAAATGTAAGAGGTGCCCTAAGTCAATGTCTATCAGCATTGACCCTTTGCCCATAGTCCATTAGTACACGCCCGTCCGACTGGCACGGTGTGAGGTTTGTTAAACCTAATAGCGCTATTAACTAAAGACCCAATCGCCCTAGGCCTCGGCGATTAAGTCGATAATTGAGGGACTTCCTTTGATAGAGGTGATGGTCTTAAGATCGTGTACGTAGGCTTTACGTACGTGCCCTTCAATCCGAGGACAGTAGTAAGTATAACTGTACGTAGGTTTTACGTACGTGCCCTTCAACCGAGGACAGTAATAATTTGTTTAATAGTAATAGTTGTACGGGTAGTTATTCAATCCCATTCCCAACCCCTGGGAATCCCATGCCTTGGCTAGTGTGAACTCACCTTGGTTTGCTCGGCAGGTATTTCACTTGTTAAAACTCTTTAGTCAATCACGTCCTATTATAGTTACCATGTTTCATTAGGTTCGTATTCGGTTAACGGCACATATACACGTATTCAACACGTAGCACAAACATCACGTATTCATATCAACATGGCATACACATACTACTCATTGAGTTCAATTAGCTATCCACAGTGTGCAATCCAATTTAATTAGTGGCCTAACGCCAGTGTGCGGTTCACGTATCCGTGAGTTAACCTTAGTTATGTGGTCCATACGACTAGATGGGTCAGTGAAATTAACCTATATTATGCACGGCTCAACTTTTATCACGGCCCAAACATAAAACTCTATTGGCCCAATACTCCAATTAATTCATTTAGTGCATTGCACAGTTTGTATTTCAATTCCATCATTTAACAACTTCCTAGATCTCATATAATTGACATTACTAATAATACAACAAAACCCATCCTTTATTTCAAATTAATCATGAACCGGTTTCAACAACTTAAGTTTGGCGGCCCAATTACAAACATTATAGGTGAATCGATTGGTCCAATAGAAATCAACAGCATCTAACATATTGACCAAATTACAAGTTCACGTGATCCTTTGGATTGTCGGACATTTATTACTAATTCACATTCAGTCATGAGGTCCAATTATAATACAAAGTCTTGGCCCACAATACCAACCCTTATTCATCTATCAATCACCACTGAACCATAATCATTATCATAACAAAATTCCCTAGACTATCAAAATACACATGGCCGCCACCTGTTCAAGACCCACTTTTTGATTAAATCAAGACCATCATGTTAGACTACTGATATATCTTGAATTTGTAAATTTGGTGGACACTTTTAATTGGACCAAGTAGAATATAAGGACTCACACAATTAAACAAAATAGCAACTATTAAATCATGCCATAACATCCTTATCCACAACAGTTTCGATCATGTATTACTCTCATACAGTCATCATACTCATCGTATACTCATAACAAATAATCATGTAATCATTACGAACTTTATCCTAGTGAACGACTTGCATAAATAAACATAATACACACATAACATACAAGAGCCATACTAACCGGAATAGAGAGTGCACAAGAATCTGAGACTTTGATGAAGAGGGGGGGTATCTACTGCCGTTCGTATTCTCGAGAGGAGGGTAGGGTTTGTTATATTTAATAGAGATATATAACAAGTGCATGAAACAAATCCTAAATCTAATCGGAATATATTGGGCCGAACCCACTTGGACTGCGTTTTGTTTAATTACACGTTTGGGCTCTTCAAATGTTGGCTTGACAAATCAAACCAAATGTTGGGTCAAGTACAACAAATCAAACCGAAAACATAGTGGGCATTGGTTTTTGGTATTGGAACGATAATAGAACGAAGTGTGTGTAAGGGCGGCCCAATATTCCTGCAGCCCAATCATGGCTTGACAAAAACTAGACTACACACACAAGTATACACGGGCGTCATTACATAAAACAAGTTTATGGACAGATCACAGTGAGAATTATAAATACGAGATTACATGATACTAACCTTGAAAGTCCGGGTTGTCACATCATCCCCAACTTGAAAGAAATTTCGTCCCGAAATTTAGCATGCGGTTACTGAGGAAGCTAGTTAAGTTTGCATTGTTTTCTGGTTTTCCTGGGGTGTCACAATGTATTTCAGGGAACTAATGGATCTGGCACGGTATGCCCATATTTTCAAGCTGCGTTTGAATAAAGAAGTCATCCAGGGTTTAGAAGGTGTAACCTCTTCCTGGACGGGCTTTCATATCTCTAAACCTAGTATAGTTTAAAGTCTTTTTATGAACTCATTAAATCAAGTCAAGGTTTGTAACTTATTTTGTGATTGATGTTTTAGGACAAGTATAATTTGGTGTTTTTCTAAACTCTATTAACGGGTGAATATCTCATGTTTTTATCATATAGCATTGTTATGATTGTTGCTATGGTATTAAGAAGTCACACCAAATAAACCCACGCTTCCGCAAAGCCAGGGTGTGACAGCTTGGTATCAGAGCTTCGGTCGTAGCGAACTAGGATTCTTTCTTGAGTCTAGACTACGATCATTAGGGCTCTCCCGAAAATGTTTTCACAACATGTTTTCATTGCATACACTAAATGTCCAGATCCAGGGAACAAACATTTTTACAAACAAAAAGGGCACAAATACACATTTCCGAAATTAAGATTTATAATTCAGTCGTGGAGACTGAGGGAGTTCAGTCGGGGAGACTGAGGGAGTTCAGTCGGGGAGACTGAGGGAGTTCAGTCGGGGAGACTGAGGGAGTTCAGTCAGGGTGACCGAGGGAGTCCAGTCAGAGAGACTGGGGGAGTTGGTCTTAGAGACCAGGGAGTTAGTCTGAGAGACTAGGGAGTTTAGTCTGAGAGACTGGGAGGATAGTCTGGGGAAGACTAGGATGATTACAGGCTTACATTGTTATTACTTACACGCTTAATTGCTGATTATTGATATACGTGCATATGTGATGAATATCTACATACACTAATTGTTAATAATTACTATGGGTATACATACTATGACTATTATGAACCGGCGCACACGTCACACTATTTAGAAGGCGAGTTATCAGGCATTGATAACCCCACGTCCGCTGTCACAAATGATGAGACTGCATCTGCGCCAGAGACATTTACGCCAGACCATGAGAGTGACCCAGATATGCTGACCAAGGACGAGGACGACTTCCAACAGACCCGCCACCAGATTTTGGTGATACTTTACCATTGCGGGTGGTTTCTCTGACAAGAATCCTTCTGTCACTCTTATTTCAGTCCATGACCCCTTCGTCACTGGACATCCCGAGGATGAGCACACCATGGCTCCGATCCTCGACAATGCCCCTCTTGTGGACATTCCTTCGGAAGGTTGATTACTCGGTGAACAATTGATAACGATATCGACGTGATATTGACGGTCCTTCTGATAACGCCCATGATGATGGAAAGTTAGACGATAACGCGTTACTAATTTCATTTCTCGAGACCCCTGTTAACAAGCTATCTTCTGCTTCGAGCGTGCATTCGATTCCAGGCTCCTTTGAGTCGGTGACACCTGCAGCCTTACAGACAGCCGGATTACAGCTTTCTACTACTGACGCAGACAACGATGACATGACTGCTGCGCTATCACCTGCTCGAGGCACCACACCGTTAGACGCCCCAGAGCCTGCTCTTGAGCTAGCTTCTACACCTTTTGGGTCAGCTTGATGTTGCACCTACTGATCCTGCACCCTTACTTGGTCATGACCCTGTTCCTTTTGGTTTACTAAACATTGCACCCCTATTATCTGACCCAGTACCAGCACCTGACAATCTCCTTATTGGTTGAAACGTTTGTTTTTGCATCCATAACCGCTGATGTTGCTCCTTTTTTCCCCTATGGAGACCGACGCCCATTGCCTGGCATACTTATCGTTTCCTTTCCGGACTTGCCCATATCCCGGAAGAGTACTCCAGGTCGGCACCAGCATAACGATCCTTTTTGCTACAGCAGCACTTTCCCCGACCTCACAGGCCGCACCGTTTGCTATCTTCACCTCAACACAGCCGGACGAGCCATTTCGATGATTCCTATTGTACACTGTGCTGAAGTTAGACCCTTACATGATGAAGGCCACGCGCGAGATGAGTTGCTCCTGTAACATCAACTACAGTTTAAGGATATGAGTCGCAGAATGTTGGAGCTTGAGCTGACGTCACAATTGGCAACTTCAAATGCAAAACATTACATAACCGAAAACATGATTTGAGCGTCTACATCACAAGACAGCATATTGTCTGAAAATTTTATGTAAAAAACCATGTCCTCCACCCTGTCTATCACCAGCATGCTTTGATCCACCACATACATCAAGATTCCTTTGTGCTCTTGACCTTTGCTATTTCACCATTCGCGGGATTCTGATGCTCATTTCTTTACTATCGAGTGGCAGAACAGATAATTACTTCAACGTATATACAAGCTCGAGGAGGGACTCACGCATGTTAACAGTTACTTTTCTTTCCTCCTCCACCTTAGTCACCAGTATAGTTGGTTTCTGGATTATGCGGATTGCATTACGCTTGGGTAAAGACACTAATGACAAGCCGGGATTGCGGAGACTTTTGAGGACCACTTCTGACTACGTAATTTTGATGCACTAATATACTTGTTGGACAAGGGTAGGGTGACCCTGTGTCCCTTCTGATGTGATGCATTTTGTAAGACACGGTGATTGTGGCCGGAGGATAATGAAAGCCCGATCATCTTTAAACACGCGACAACACTTATGACTAATAACTAATGAAAAACTTAGGCGCTATGTCCTCACTAAGCACGCTGTTAATTTACATATTTGTGCTACAACTATAATGCTACATGCTTACTTGCTACATTCCTATTTACAAATTGTGCAATAATTGTGTGATAATATGTGATTGAATGTTATAACGACTGCCAATATACATATATGTAATACACTTCTAAGGTCTTATTCGTTAAAAAGAGACTTGTGTGCTCGTGTCCTTAACAAGACCTGACCTAACAACCCTCTACCGACAACAGAGGCAGAAATGCAAGAGCGCCTCTTACAGGCCATCGCACGGTACGAGGCCCGTCGCTCCGATTGCAGCGGAGGTACCTCGGGAAATAACCCCCCAACGGTAATGTCTAGTCCTTTAAGACACATTACAAAAATGTTTTAACATTTCCACGAGTGCCTTGCTAAGGCCTTACTCGAATAATGTTGCTTACATCGCAGGCTGCACCTACAAGCAGTTCTTGGACCACAAACCTCGAGAGTTCGACGGCACTGGGGGTGCCTTAGCCTTCGTGCGCTGGGTTGAAAAGATGGATTCTGTTTTACGATTGAGCAAATGTGACCCCGAACATCAGGTCACGTATATAGCTGGACTATTGGTAGATGAGGCTCTATCATGGTGGAACCTTCAAGTTCAGACAATGGGCGAGACCACTGCGAATGCTTTAACGTGGGATGAGCTGAAAGATCTGATGCGTAAGAGATATTGCTCGAAGGCAGAAGTCCAGAAGTTCGAAACGGAACTGTGGAACTTGAAGATGGAAGGACCAAAGATAGCTGAGTATGTGCGGAAATTTAACGATTTATCACAAGTTGCTACGCTCCTGGTGGGACCAGAGTTTAGGAGAATTGAACGTTTCATAGGGGGATTGGCACCTCAGATTCTAAGCCTGGTAACAGCGTCTAAACCTTCAACGATCACCGAGGCTATCGATATAAGCGTGGCGCTCACTGAAGAAGCGGTTAGACAAGGAAAATTTTCCACTTCGGAAGAGAAAAAGGAGACTCCTGTAGAGCCATCTGGAGATAACAAGAGAAAGCTTGCGAATTTCAAGAAGGTTACTCGGGCAAATAACAAAAAGAAGGCTAAAAAGGGAAAGGATTACAAGGGTATCCTACCAAAGTGCGACAATTGTTTACGTTATCATGTCGGGCGATGCAAATGTGGAAAATGTGATAATTGTGGTAAGAGGGGGCATCCCAAAGAAACTTGTTGGCAAAATACTGAACATAGTAATGGAGGTCAAGATGGTAGTGAGAATCACGAAGGAAACAATGACGATGACAATTACCAAGGCAGAATGAGTGATAAACAAAAACGTGCTCGAGGTTGTTTAAAATGTGGAAGCAAAAAGCATTTCAGAAGATATTGCCCTAAAAACAATCAGGCACAAGGATGAAAGCTCCCCACCGGAGCTAGGGAGACACACCAGGGATTCAAGCATGGATATCGGTATGTCCCGAATTACTCAATGTTATGCATCTGTAATGCCAAATACCGTTGCAAATTTTACGATTCGCACCGCTAGAGTTCAAGAGTATAATTGGTTTAAGTAGCGAGTAAGTAGATGTTCCAGTACCCATTAGAACTAGCTTAGGGGAAGCTAGTGGAAGCCAACGCACTAACTGGAGGCGACCAAATAAAAACCAGAGAGCGCAAGTTTACGATAGATCTACTGCCAGTTGAGCTGGGAAGCTTCGGCGAGGTAATTGGGGTGGATTAGTTGCCAAGCGGTCGAGCGGAGGTTGATATCCGCACCTCGATGACGAATGAAGGAACTATCGTGACTCACTAAGCAGGATACGCCACCACAGATCACGAATTGCTTAAGGCACGAAAGTTGTTGTGGGAAGAATGTGTTGTTTTCTGGCTCATGTCGGGGACAAGGGAGCCGAAGAACTAAAACTTGAAGATACCACCGTGATCGGAGAATATCCTGAAGTCTTCCTCAAAGACTTGCCAGAATTATCTCCTCAACGACTAGTCGAATTTCGCATCAGATTGATTTCAGGCGTCGCGCTTGTAGTCAGTACCCCCTTAACGACTTACACCGTCGGGGGTGCAAGGATTGACAGTGAAGCTTCTGAAGTCGATAGAGAAGGAAGATAATAGACCAAAATTCCCTTTTGGGTAACCCCATTTCTGCTCGTCAAAAGAAGGATGATGATTTTCAAATGAGCACCATCTACTAAGAGCCGAACGAGCTAACCCACGAGAGTCGGTGACTCTTGCTGAGGATTAACAAACTTCTTACATAACTAACTGTGAGGACCTAACTACTATTACGTGACTGGTCGACAATTCAGTGTCGTTAGCAGTGAATTCGGGAAGAAAGTGCACCGGGGAAAATTGTGGAACAATGACTTGTTCTTAGGCGAACACCAAAATAGTGCTTCCTACACAATGCACAAACCAGTCTACACGGGATACGAAATCTGGAGGATTTAGGAAATATATATTTAGGACCTTTGGGAACCCCGGATCCAAACTCGTAAGAGTTTTTACTTAGGAACCATATCTGTCAACTCAATCAACCATCATGTACCTGACAAACATGTCACTTTCTTTCGTTGAAAATTTCACTTTTGCTTCTAGCAAGAAGATGTTTGCATCTCTACTCCCCTCAAAGTAGTTGCATCACGTTGATTCTCTTTGCTAAGAGCGAACACACGTTTGCTTCATATGCTTGGTCACTTCTCCATTTTAGCAGTTACGCACCGCTTCGTTACTTGAAAACTTATATATAATTCATGCACCTTTTGCTACGCATGCGGTTTCATTTCGAATAAACGCTTCATTTAAGTTCAAGTATCACGTTGCTAAATCTAATTACTGGGTTGTGATTCAAATGACCTACATTATTGAAATTGTTGACTCATTGCTATCAAGTCAACACACTCTCTTGAAACTTCTTTGTTACAAATTACATTCATGATTTATTTTGTTATCATGCCGATATTCCCTTTTGTTGATAAATACATTTATTGTCGGGCTACACTGAAATTAAGTTCGATTGCTTGAACTTATCCACTTCGCATATTCAGTTTCGGACGTCATATGATGTATTGGGAGCATCATATTTTTGCAAAGATTCTTTCATTCCGAGTCATAGCAGGTTCGGTTGGTCTACGACTTCACTAAATCGATTGAATTGTTTCGATAACTTGCGGTGATGCTTTCATAGAATTGAAGCTTGTGCTAATTTGGTTACTCATTTCATACACGGATTTAATTGCCTATTTGTTTGTTAACAATCCATTTTGATATTCAAAGCAGTCTCAACATAATTGTGTGTTAAGGCAATGGTACATAGATTTATTTCATAACGGAATGTACCTCCTAACGATTCTTTCATAATCAATCGAATGCCTTACGATACTTATCATTCTTCATCTTCAATAAAAAACAATGGTTCTTTGATGTTCCGTATTTAATTGGAAACTCTACGACATCGCGTAAATAAAATTTTCAGGCTTGTTTCGGCACACTTTCGTTTGGTTTAAAACATGGTGAACTTGTTCAGTCACCACCATTATTGAATTATGTCATTGCGACACCTTGTGGCGTCATTACAAACTTATAACTTGTGCTAACCATGGTCAACCGTTTCACGCAAAACTACACATACTTTTGTTGACTTGTCATTTAAACATTTCTGATGCAACTACAAATCAAGGCAAGGACACACCAGATTCGCTTGTATTCACTCGGCGTATTCTCGCAATTCAAAATGTCAACACACTAAATCTTACCATTCATCTACTCGGGAGTTGACATATCATTTTACTATTTCATCTGAGTTGTTGATTTTGAATTCATACAACGGATGCTAGGTTTCGTGAAAACTCGTTTGCATATTGCGATCGAGCATTTGAGAATCTTATTAGTCAAAACCTCTCTTTTGTAGAACCCCCCTGCTAGCTGGATTACGCTAGACTATACGTCAAGTACATCTTGTACCTTTGACAACAAATGCTAAAAGCACATACCTTTGTAACCATAGGGTTCGAGTTGTTACATGTCCTGGGACTCACCTAATGTGAGTAATGTTTGTTCGGTTTGATGATTATCTACTTCGGTATTATTTATATACATACATGTGTGACTTAACCATAAGGAGTTAAGGTAGTACAAATTTCGAGGATGAAATTTCTTTAACGGGGGGAGAATGTGACAACCCTCACATTTACAGTTATCCGTACACTTAATTGATAATTAATTAATGCTTAATTACTGTGCTTGCTTACAATTGTGGTTAAACTGCTTCTTGATTTCTGGTACATACATATTCATGCATCATACTTTATTATTGTCACTCTATTATTTACACACAAACATTAGTGACAACCTTGATGCACAAGGCACAGTGAGCACACTATACGGATAACCCAGTAAACATGCTGATAATGCCAGCACAAAATAGACACTATATTGAGGCCAGTATGAGCCGGGAATAAAGTACTACACTGGTAGAGAGTGTAGGGAGGTGAGGGTCATTAAACTGCGTCACTAGGTAATAGTTATGTTGCCCGGAAGTGCCTAAAACATACTTTAATTACGAAATTCTGCACTACATACAAAAAAATTTAGCTTTTAACAAAGCTAGTAAAGTGCAAAAACGTGGTAAAATAATACTAGACACTTTCCAAAGTGTCGGGGATTTAATGTGTCACCAAAAATAATAATAAAGACACTTTAAAGCTTTATTTGACACTTTAACGGATCGAAATCCAACCGAATAACCGGACTTTACCCGGAACATAAAAATATTGCCAAATACATAGTTTTTACTTTTCTGAGCTAGTTAGGGTCCCCGAACACCCAAACACCCTTTATATTATAACACACATATTATACACTAACTATATATTTAAATCCTAACCAAATTAGTAACTAGTAACATTACATCACAACCCCTAATACCCCCCCCCCCCATTACGGTCATGAGATTGGGGGACACCCCCATGATTTTCCTTATTATTTTAATGGATCTTGTTGGGGATAATGAGGCACTTTATACAATGGTTAACAAAAATTAGGGGATTATAAGTAAACCCTTGAGTCCATCATTTTCTTCATTCACCACTAACATCAAACTTGCAACTCTCTCTCCCCTTCCCTTTGTTTTCGGCCGAAGACCCAAGCACCACCATCATCACCTTCAAGTTTTGTTACAAGCATTCTTCACATATCCAAAGGTGTAATTGACCTTACAACAAAGCTTGGCGCATTCGGAAGTTGAAGGACCGCTCTTGTTTTCTTTTATCCACCGCTTTTACGCTTTGTAACTTCCCTAGCCTTGTGCTAGTAGTAAGTGTTTTAAATCTTCATCTTGTTCTTATTTTTAGTGGTTAATAGTTGAAAGAACGATAAAATATTAAGAACTCTAAAGAACATCATCAAAGTCTTGAAGTTTAAACTAACTAGAGAAGATGTATGGTTAAATGATGTGAAATCATGATAAATCTGAAATAAACAAACCATAATCTACTGTAACAGACTTATGATCTGATTTTAATCGTATTAGAAAGGATGGAGAACGTATGTGTGCGTTTTAGTAACATTTAACTTTTAAACAACATGCTGATTTGCACTTTCTGCCGACTTTAACTGGTTGTAAACAGGTCATAACTTAACAAAAACTTAATTTTCTTGACTCTATAACGTGTTATTATGAAATATGGTTCTAATGGCAATAGAATCATAATTTTTGGATTCCGTTTACTATTTTTAAAGTGTCATTTTCTAACAGCAACTAAAGCTGCATTTTTCTGCTGAAAATATGTGTTATATTTCTCGTCATAACTTGAGTTCTGTGAAGAATTAGCTCATAACATTTGTACTGTAGATGACCACCGCTGTATTTGTAGTTCTCCCACTTGAATTTCAAAAATCGGACGTACGAGGAATTTTAAATAAATTATTCCGTGGACTGCGGTCAAAAAAGATGAATCTGAATGCAGCCCGGAAAATGATTTTCTATAAATATTGGTGATGATTTGGACCTCGATATTTTTACACAATAATTTATGGAACGCATAAGAGACTCTGTAAAAATTTGGGAATTTTTGGATTAAGATAACTATTTTATTAAAATACTCGAAAACAGCCCAGTTTTGTATATTAAAACTGAAACAATATAAGTAGTATTTTGCATGCCTAAATGTCGGGTTGGTTATTTAAAAGCGATCTAACGTGTTATATGTTAAAGAAAATGATACGCTAGTAAGCGTGGACGCCTCCATTTACAAAGGAAACTCTAGCGAAATTTTCCTAAAAACCCAACACTTAGAAAATATTTTTCCAACAATTATTACAAGTATATTTTATAACTTGTGTCTCAAATATAAACTTCGCCATAAATTTTGTTACAAAATACAAAGTATCGGAGGTTGGTTTTCGCAAATAAAAATGGGTAAATATATAGTTAAAAATATATTTTTCCTAGTATATTTAGAAGATATATAATTTTTGAGAAAATATATATTTTCTGGGACAATACATTATTGAACACAAATAAGTTTATGTATATTTGAGTGAGACTCGAAAATATATTGTTTGAAAGTAATATATTGAGAATAGATTGGCATATTATTATTTGGGATACTACACCGGGATACGACGCCAATACATGGCAAGTTATACAAACACAAGTATACGAATACTCAAGTATAAGATACTCCCATCCTTGGGAAGGGAACACGGATACGAATACTCGAGAAGTACTAATACAGAAATATTGTATAAACAATTATTCCAAAACTAAATATAATTATTATAACTTGGAATAATACCAGAATCATAACTCAAAAACCTACATACTAAGACAAGGCACGACCCGTTCGTCTAATAGACGTTAGACCATTGTAGGTAGTCGTGTTTGCCGCGGAGATTTGGGTTACAAGTACGAAGACGCAATACAGTGAGTTCATGTCCCCCTTTTCTCTTAATTGTTTTCAGTTTTTATACTCCGGGGGTGAAATACATGTTACAATGATTACGGATACTTTTATACATGGTATGGTTAGCTTAAGGAGGGTTACTACTTAGATCATGTGAGTGGGTAGGCAGAAACTAGAGGCCATTAATCCTCATCGTAGGACCGAGGGACATTAGTGATAGATCTATTTGGGTGTAGCGAGACCCACTCCTGAGTCCGCTGAGTGAACCAGGTGGTGACTAAGTGCCCGACGCACAAATCCGCTAGGTTTGAGTCTTCCTACATCACTTCACACATATCATTGGCTTTGCAACCCAATGGTGATCTCTTTTTCCTTAATTGCTACATACCAGGAATTTTCATACATACAGACATTTTTACAAAGGTTTATACTTACTCACTTACACATGAACTCGCTCAACTTTATGTTGACTTTTCAAACTACATGTATTTCAGGGAACTAATGGATCTGGCACGGTATGCCCATATTTTCAAGCTGCGTTTGAATAAAGAAGTCATCCAGGGTTTAGAAGGTGTAACCTCTTCCTGGACGGGTTACATATCTCTAAACCTAGTATTGTTTAAAGTCTTTTGCTAAGTTCTTTTTACGAACTCATTAAATCAAGTCAAGGTTTGTAACTTATTTTGTGATTGATGTTTTAAGACAAGTATAATTTGGTGTTTTTCTAAACTCTATTAACGGGTGAATATCTCATGTTTTTATCATATAGCATTGTTATGATTGTTGCTATGGTATTAAGAAGTCACACCAAATAAACCCACGCTTCCGCAAAGCCAGGGTGTGACATTTACTTCATCAGTAAATTTCTTCAATTCTTGAAATTGTTTGTCTTTTTCAAGACAATCCTTGCAGGGTTTGAACAGTTTTTGCATGGAATTTCATGAATCGAATCAACCTTTTCAGAAACCTTTTCTTCGTTATCTATTTTAACATCCGTTTTACCAAACCCATCGGACTCTAACTCACACTCTTCTCCTGATTTGATCTCCTCAATTTCTGATTTCTCGTCAGACTCCTTTTGAACTGACTCCATTTCGACATACACATTTTCAACCGACTCTGTTTTGACAGACTCTATTTCAACAGATTCTGTTTCTACCTCTTTTAACTTTCCCATCAAAGCTTTGTCAGCAATTTCTTTTAGAGTCTCTTCATTCATTTCTTTGGAAATGTCTGTTATCTCTTCAACAGGAGCTTTCTCAACGTCGTACTGTGGACAGAATCCTGTGGTTGGCTCACTGAAAAATCCTGCAAAAGAGTCAAACATGTTAGGAGGCATTATTGATTTGAAAGAATTAGCAATAATCTCCTATTCAAATTGATAGTAGTAGACTGTTGCAGCTGCTTCTTCAAGTTCAGCCAAACTTTCTTCAGACATGACTTCACTGACTTCCTCTGTTTCAACAACGCATTCCGATTCTTCCACAATCTCTGCCATCATGGCCATACCCTCACTACCAGGGATATACTTATCCCAACTAAAACCTTCAGCAACCTTCTCGTCATCCTGATTGACTAAAAGAGCTTTTTCAGGCTTCTTTTCGATCTGAGGTCTTTGGGTGAATGGTTGTTGACTTGTCTTATGATAGATTGCTTGTCTGTAGTAGTCGTTTGTGAACGAATTTTGATGATTGTTGACCTCCCTGTTTGGACATTCACGTTTGAAATGTCCCTTCTCTTTGCATTTGAAACGTGTGACTTTTGATTTATCAAACCCAAGCTTGCTATCCAGTCCAGAAAGACTGTTTCGAACAGTAATTTCCATAAATCTTTGAGCTCTCCTCACCAAGCTTGCCATTCCCCATTTGATATCGACCAACTCCAGCTCCTCTGGATCAATCTGATCATAATCTTCCTTTGTCATTCCTGGACCTTGACTTTGACTTTTTGATCCTGACGAACTTAGGGTATATGATTGATCTGGTGAGTTTTGAACCTTTGGATTTGGTTCAAAACATGCAAATAGTGAATTATTGTTGCTTGATGTGCCATGTGAAACTCCAGATGTCGAATCAGCACTAAAAGATGTCTGAATCTTTGGACTTAGATTCGATGTTGCTGACGAGTTTCCTTTGTAGTATAATGAAACATCTTGTTGCACACTTGAAGACTTCATTTTTCTAATCTTTGTTAGCTCAAGCTCATGTGATTCGATCTTCTCGATAAATGTGCTAAGATTGAATCCTACATACTCCAAATTGTTCTTCAATACCAACAAATAAGTACCCCATTCATCGTATGGTAAAGCATCCGCTAGTTTATCAACCCATTCTTCATCCGTTTTGGTTATGTTCAATCTCTTCATCTCAACAACCAGATGGCAATATCTCTCGATCAACTGTTTTGTTGTCTCACCCTTTATACCCCTGAAAATATCAAACTCTTTCTTCAACAAAGCAGTTTTGCTTTTTATCATAGATACACTCCCAAGAAACATTACTTTTAATGCATTCCAGACACACTGTGAGGTATCTTGATGTTGTAACAGAACTAAAATATCCTCTTTGATAGGTTGTTGCAGAATACTCATCATTTTCTTTTCCGCTATGAAACCTTCTTGCTCAATCGGAGTTAGACTGCTTGCACCCAAGTCTTAAACCTTTCTGACCATTCAGCATACTCATCAATGTTCATCAACTTCGGCGGTTTCTGCATTGTACCGAGTTCATTTTCCAAGTTCACATTTTGCACGATACTGGCTGGAGATTGAACTGCCGTCATTCCCCCACCGGCAAACAAGTTGTAAAACTCTTGGTTATCCATTTATACGAAAACAGTTCCGAAAAATTTTCAAGTTTTTGAAAACAGTCACTTTCAAACGAAAACACTTTTATGCGAAATAGATTTCAAACGAAATAGCACAAACGAAATGGACTTCCACGCGAAATCAAATTTCAAGCGAAATCAACTTTTCAAATGGAATCAAGTTTTCATGCGAAATAACACTTTCATGCGAAATGAAATGTTATTTCGTAAGAAACATTCAAACGAAAAGACTTTTCAAACGAAAAGGTCTATTTCGCACGAAATGAGCAGATATTTTCAAGCGAAATAGCAACCTTTCACACGAAATACCTCATTTCGTACGAAACAAACTCAAATTTTCAAACGAAATAGTGTTCGTTCACACGAAATCAAGTTTTTGATCCATTTTTGTCAATTTTAGTTTTAATTTAGGTCTGATTCTTTCAAGGATTTGTTAAAACTGTATTTTACACGTTATATCAAAAGATTAGTCCATTTTGTCCGTGAATTTGTCAAGAAATCCAAGAATGAGTAGAAAAACAGAATTCTAACCAGTGATTCAAACGAATTGACTCATCCTGAGCTCTGATACCACTTGTAGGATCGTTTTGCGACCTATATGAGTCTTTCAGAGTCAAAACTAAGCTGTTTGAAAGGCGG
The DNA here is from genome assembly GCA_030545235.1 of Helianthus tuberosus. NCBI lineage: Eukaryota > Viridiplantae > Streptophyta > Magnoliopsida > Asterales > Asteraceae > Helianthus > Helianthus tuberosus. The sequence goes on along the minus strand of JARYGA010017211.1, from coordinate 410,348 downwards.
AAAAAGTCAAACAACTGAGAATTAGTGATAGAACGGTGTAGAAACAGAGAATTATACTTAAAACAGGTTTTTCATTGATATTCAACTTGATTACACGGTGAAAATTGGGCTGCACTTCGTTACACGTTCACCTATTTCGTACCAAATGAAAAACCAACACTGCCTATTTATAAGCAACTGATTTCGCACGAAATAGCAACATGCTATTTCGTGCGAAATGACTTCTAACACACATAACATTACATATTTGACATATTTCGCCCTATTAGAAGCTACCGACATGACCTAGACTGTAGACATAGGCTATAGACATTATGCACCAACAAGGAATCTGATGCCTTTGCTAAACACATTCCTTAAATTGTAGCCATTTTTAGTGTTTATTTTTTGGTGTCTAATCCGCATATATATCACCATTGCTCTTGATTTTCTTGACTGTATATCTCTTAAATGTCAACGTATACACGTGTGATTTAGTTTAAGAAGATTTTTCAATGCCGAGAACCTCAATCAGAGAGTAAAAAAGGTGTAAGGTACACAATGGTGTAAACTAAAATGGGATATACCGGGCTAGGATTCGAGTTACAGGAACAAGGGCCAAACCAACCACCCAAGAATGGAATCATCGAGCGAAAACACTTGACAACCTCTTGGTAGAAGCTTTTCTTTCCACCAGACCTTTCTCCATCAATTAGGAATCTGTGCCCTCACTAAACACATTCCTTAAATTGTAGCCATTTTTTGAGTGTTTATTTTTTGGTGTCTAATCCGCATATATATCACCATTGTTCTTGATTTTCTTGACTGTATATCTCTTAAATGTCAACATATACACGTGTGATTTAGTTTACGAAGATTTTTCAATGCCGAGAACCTCAATCAGAGAGTAAAAAAGGCGTAAGGTTCACAATGGTGTAAAACTAAAATGGGATATACAGGGCTTGGATTCGATTTGCATGAACAAGGGCCTAACCAACCACCCCAGAATGGAATCGTCGAGCGAAAACACTTGACAACCTCCTGGAAGCAGCTTTTTTTGACACCAGACCTTTCTCCATCAATTAGGAATCTGATGCCGTCACTAAACACATTCCTTAAATTGTAGCCATTTTTAGTGTTTATTTTTTGGTGTTTAATCCGCATATATATCACCATTGCTCTTGATTTTCATGACTGTATATCTCTTAAATGTCAACATATAAACGTGTGATTTAGTTTACGAAAATTTTTCAAAGCCGAGAACCTCGATAAGAGAGTAAAAAAGGCGTAAGGTTCACAATGGTGTAAAACTAAAATGGGATATACCGGGCTAGGATTCGAGTTATAGGAACAAGGGCCAAACCAACACGCAAGAATAGAATCGTCGAGCGAAAACACTTAACAACCTCCTGGAAGCAGCTTTTCTTACCACCAGACCTTTCTTCATCAATTAGGAATCTGATGACATCAATAAACACATTCCTTAAATTGTAGCCATTTTTTGAGTGTTTATTTTTGGTGTCTAATCCGCATATATATCACCATTGCTCTTCATTTTCTTGACAGTATATCTCTTAAATGTCAACATATACACGTGTAATTTAGTTTATGAAGATTTTTCAATGCCGAGAAACTCAATCAGAGAGTAAAAAAGGCGTAAGGTTCACAATGATGTAAAAATAAAATGGGCTATACCGGGGTAGGGTTCGAGTTACAGGAACACGGGCCAAACCAACCACCCAATAATGGAATCATCAAGCGAAAACACTTGACAATCTCTTGGAAACAGCTTTTCTTGCCACCAGACTTTTCTCCATCAATTAGGAATCTGATGCCGTCACAAAGCACATTTCATAAATTGTAGCCATTTTTTGAGTGTTTATTTTTTGTGTCTAGTCCGCATATGTATCACCATTGCTCTTGATTTTCTTGACCGTATATCTCTTAAATGTCAACATACATACGTGTGATTTAGTTCACGAATATTTTTCAATGCCGAGAACCTCGATCAGAGAGTAGAAAAGGCGTAAGATTCACAATCATGTAAAACTAAAAGGGGATATACCGGGCTAGGATTCGAGTTACAGAAGCAAGGGACAAACCAACCACACAAGAATGCAATCGTCGAACGAAAACACTTGGCAACCTCCTGGAAGCAGCTTTTCTTGCCACCAGACCTTTCTCCATCAATTAGGAATCTGATGCCGTCACTAAACACATTCCTTAAATTGTATCCATATTTTGAGTGTTCATTTCTTGGTGTCTAATCCGCATATATATCACCATTGCTCTTGATTTTCTTGACTTTATATCTTTTAAATGTCAACATATACACGTGTGATTTAGTTTACGAAGATTTTTCAACGCCGAGAACCTCGATCAGAGAGTAAAAAAGGCGTAAGGTTCACAATGGTGTAAAACTAAAGTGGGATATATCGGGCTAGGTTTCGAGTTACAGGAACAAGGGCAAACCAACCACCCAAGAAAGGAGTCGTCGAGCGAAAACACTTGACAACCTCCTGGAAGCAGCTTTTCTTCCCACCAGACCTTTCTCCATCAATTAGGAATCTGATGGCGTTAGTAAACACATTCCTTAAATTGTAGCCATTTTTTGAGTGTTTATTTTTGGTGTCTAAACCGCATATATATCACCATTGCTCTTGATTTTCTTGACTGTTTATCTCTTAAATGTCAACATATACACATGTGCTTTAGTTTATGACGATTTTTCAATGCCGACAACCTCGATCAAAGAGCAAAAAAGGGGAAAGGTTATTAATGGTGTAAAATTAAAATGGGATATACCGGTCTTGGATTCGAGTTACAGGAACAAGGGACAAACCAACCACCCAAGAATGGAATCCTCAAGCGAAAACACTTGACAACCTCCAGGAAGCAGCTTTTCTTGCCACCAGACCTTTCTCCATCAATTAGGAATCTGAGGCCACCACTAAACACATCAATATCTCTTAAATGTCAACATATAGACGTGTAATTTAGTTTACAGAGATTTTTCAATGCCGAGAACCTCGTTCAGAGAGTAAACAAGGCGTATGGTTCACAATGGTGTAAAACTAAAATGGGATATACCGGGCTAGGATTAGAGTTACAGGAACAAGGGACAAACCAACCACCCAAGAATGAGTCGTCGAGTGAAAACACTAGACAACCACCTGGAAGCAGCTTTTCTTGCCACCAGACCTTTCTCCATCAAATCGGAATCTGATGCCGTCACTAAACACATTCCTTAAAATTGTAGCCATTTTTTTTAGTGTTTAATTTTTGGTGTCTAATCCGCATATATATCACCATTGCTCTTGATTTTCTTGTCTGTATATCTCTTAAATGTCAACATATAGACGTGTGATTTAGTTTACGAAGATTTTTCAATGCAGAGAACCTCGATGAGAGAGTAAAAAATGTGTAAGGTTCATAATGGTGTAAAACTAAAATGGGATATACCGGGATAGGATTCGAGTTACTGGAACAAGGGACAAACCAACCACCCAAGAATGGAATCGTCGAGTGAAAACACGTGACAACCTCCTGGAAACAGCTTTTCTTACCACCAGACCTTTTTCCATCAATTAGGAATCTGATGCCGTCACTAAACACATTCCTTAAATTGTAGCCATTTTTTGAGTGTTTAATTTTTGGTGTCTAATCCGCATATATATCACCATTGCTCTTGATTTTCTTCACTGTATATCTCTTAAATGTCAACATATACACGTGTGATTTAGTTTACGAAGATTTTCGAAGCCGAGAGCCTCGTCAGAGAGTAATAAAGGCGTAAGGTTCGCAATAGGGTAAAACTAAAATGGGATATACCGGGAAAGGGTTCGAGTTACAGGAACATGGGCCAAACCAACCACCCAAGAATGGAATCGTCGAGCAAAAACACTTGACAACCTCCTGGAATCAGCTTTTCTTGCCACCAGACCTTTCTCCATCAATTAGGAATCTGATGTTGTCACTATTCACATTCCTTAAATTGTAGCCATTTTTTGAGTGTTTATTTTCTGGTGTCTAATCCGCATATGTATCACCATTGCTCTTTATTTTCTTGACTGTATATCTCTTAAATGTCAACATATACATGTGTGATTTAGTTTACGAAAATTTTTCAATGCCGAGAACCTCGATCAGAGAGTAAAAAAGGGGTAAGGTTCACAATGGTGTAAAACTAAAATGAGATATACCGGGCTAGGATTCGAGTTATAGGAACAAGGGACAAACCCACCACCCAAGAATGGAATAGTCGAGCGAAAACACTTGACAACCTTCTGGAAGCAGCTTTTCTTGCCACTAGACCTTTCTCCATCAATTAGGAATCCGATGCTGTCACTAAACACATTCCTTAAGTTGTAGCCATTTTTTGGGTGTTTATTTTTTGGTGTCTAATCCGCATATATATCACCATTGCTCTTGATTTTCTTGAATGTATATCTCCTAAATGTCAACATATACACGTGTAATTTAGTTCACCAAGATTTTTCAATGCCTAGAACCTCGATGAGAGACTAAAAAAGGAGTAAGGTTCACAATGGTGTAAAACTAAAATTGGATATACCGGGCTAGGATTTGAGTTACAGGAACAAGGCCAAACCAACCACCCAAGAATGGAATCGTCGAGTGAGAACACTTGACAACCTCCTGGAAGCAGCTTTTCTTGCCACCAGACCTTTCTCCATCAATTAGGAATCTGATGTCGTGCATGTGTGTAAAATGCAACATATAAATTACATCAAATGAGGCATAAAACTAACCCATTTTTTAGTACTAATGTTGGAAAAAAGTATGCTTTTGTCTTCCTTTTGTATTTTCAGGATTAAATGAGCTCAAATGGACAAAAGAAGCAAAAGTACAGCTAAATCTAACATAAATACAAGAAAAGGAATAAACGTGGCATGCCCGACCCCTCGACAGCATCTTCCCAAGCAAAATCAAGACATCAGAAGGTTGAACACGCCCCGTGCAGCAGACACGGGGGCGTGCCCAAGTGTCTGCAGAAAAGACAAAAGCATAGAAGCTTCTATTCCCCAACACGGGGGCGTGCCCGGCTCCACACGGCCATGGTCAAAGCTAAGATTCGCAGAATCCAAGCAAATCTTCATAGTACAGATACGCTTCTGCACACGGGGCCGTGCCCAGCGGACACGGGGGCGTGCCCAGCGGACACGGGGGCGTGGTCAACTAATGTAGACAAACTGCATTTAAGGAAGAAAGAGAAAGTGGATGGACACGGGGCCGTGTCCATTGGACACGGTGCCGTGTCCGGGCTTCTGTGCAGGCTATAAATAGAGGTGCTTGGTTCACTTCAAAACCATCCCTTGACAAACCACCTCTCTCCCACTTCACCCGCACTCCACCACCATCACAACACCCTCATCCACCACCATCATCCATCATCCATCATAGAGTGTGTGTTGTAGTCTCGGGATCCAAGATTGATAGTAAGAGTTCTTTACAATCAAAGGCCATGTTTGCCTAAGTCTCTTACATCACTTGGTGAAGACAAACATTTAGTGTTATACTTTTGTTTTTTAATCTTTTCGCACTTTTTATTGGTTCTGTATTAATGAATTTAATAACAAGTTTCTTATGTTGAAGGTGAAACTTCCTTATCATTTGTCCGTGGTGTCTTGGCGTTATTTTACTGTCTATATAAAATAAAAGATTTACACCATTCATATCTCTGCGGTCTATATAGAGATATGTTGGCTACCTGGTCGAGGGTTAAGGGAATGGTTTGGTAAGGTTCTTGCCTTGTTCAGTGTATAGATCCTGCAAGGACCTGGGTCAAGCTTACTAGGACCTCCTTCAATACCCACTAGTATTGGATGGCGGGGGTGCGAATGGCTTGATCCCCTCATATGTAAACTACTATTACTACATTAACCCGACTGCTTGGGATTGTATCCCTGCTGACTCAAACCACTAAGCCGAGGGTAACGTCACCTTCAAAAGAGGGGCCTACCACAGTACGCATTAATAACTTAATTAATTATCTTTCAATAATCCAACCCTTTTGGATTGTATCCTTGCTGACTCAAACTACTGGGTTGAGGGTAACGTCACCTTCAAAAGAGGCGCCTACTACTATAAGTAAGATAATCTCTTAATAAGTGCAAAAGTGCGGAAAACATCAAAGGTTACACTAAATGCGAGTCGGATCCAAGTGATTCATCTTGTCTATCTGTTTTTATTTTTATTTTTATTTTCAGCATTTTTTTTATTTTCATGTTTAAAACCTTTTTCTAAAATTTTGATTTGATTAGACGTTGAGGGTAAACCGGTATTAAATGCTCTTGTGTCCTTGGACGACCTCGGTATCTTATCAACGCTATATACTACGCTCACGATGGGTGCACTTGCCCATATGTGTGTTTAGTGTTAGTAGAATATCGTGTTTTATAAATTTAAAACTTGACTAAAGTGTTAAAAAGGGCTAAAAATATAGATTAATTTATATAACGCTACACACGCATCAAGTTTTTGGCGCCGTTGCCGGGGACACAAGGATTTTAAGAAAGCTTAAAATCGATGGCTTAATCAGTTTTTCAAAACCTTTTTAAAAATGCACTCACATTTTTCTGCATTTTAGTTAGTTTTTGCATTTACTGTAGGTTGAACACGGGCCGTGTTCATTGAACACGGGGCCGCGTTGCACATTCTTTTAAAAAAACGGCCAGATACAGAGTCTGAACACGGGGTCGTGCTCACTGAACACGCCCCCGTGCTGCACAAAACAAGTCACTTTTATTAAAACGCCCAGGTACAGAACTTGACCACGGGTCGTGCTCACTGAACACGGGGCCGTGTCCAGCCTTTGTTTCCGTTTTTATTTTTGTTTTCTGGTCTCGACACTCTGTTGTGATCTGCTGAGTGATTCTTATGGATCAATACTTAGGAGATTACAACTACACCTATGAGGAGGATGATTATAGGGAAGACTATTGCACCATTTGTGGTAACCCTCACTCGGTACAATATTGTGACCTCTTTGAACCATCCACTTCATACAACTATTATGAGGAGCCAAGGTACGAGCCGTCCACTTCATATACATCCTATGAAGACCCAAGGTATTAACCTTCTCCCTCATACTCCTATTTTGATGAACCAACGTGTGAGCCTTCATACTCATACTTTGAGGAACTAAGATATGAGCCTCCACCTTCGTATGCTTATTATGAGGAACGATGGCATGAACAACCCACCTCATATGAGTATTATGAAGAACAAAGTTACGCTCCTTATCCATCATATACTTACAATGAGGAACAATGGTGTGAACCATCTACTTCATATGAGTATTATGAGGAACCAAGGATCGAACATCCAGATTCAAGCTTTGAGGATCCAGATCCTTACTCTATCACCCACATAGCCGATAAGATAATAAAACACATTAAAACTATCGAGCGTTGCACAAAAGAGTCCCGCACAAGAGAAGAGGAGTCTCGCGCAAGGGAAGAATTAACTTGTAATAAAGAAGTGATAGTTGAAAATGTAAAACAAGAAATTGAAAAACCGACAGATGAGTTAAACAACAAAAAAGGTGAGTCCAACAACGTTAAAATTCAAGAAGAGTCTAATTTTAAAGAAATTCATCTCTTGTCACCTTCTTTCGAAAATCATTGTTTAGTACCCACTCATGCAAAGTTTTTAAAAGAGTTAAACACTAACACTAAAATTGACGAAACGGTAAGCATTAAGTTAACAAATGATCAAACTTCGCTAATAAAAGAAGATCCATTTGAAATTAACATTACACCGGTTCCATGTTTTTTTCAAAATTCCTTTATTAGTAATATTGCAATTGATAAAGATATTTGTGTTAATATAATGCCAAACTACATTTTCGAAAAATTAGGTATTGGTGATTTTTCTCCACTTCAAATACCCATTTTTCTATCTAATCGGAAAGTAATAAAATCAATAGGGTTAGTTGAGGATATCTTGGTCCAAACGAATCAAATGGTAATCCCAACCGACTTTGTCACCCTTGATGATGCTCCTCTAGTGTTGGGACGACCTTTTGTAAAGACCCAAAAAGCTTTGAAAAATCGGAAGTACAACAATCTATCTATTCAATTAGGGGCATTAAAAAAAGTGTCGATCTTGAGCGTTCAATGAAATATCCATTCGGCAATAATGACCCCCTAATTGAAGATGAAAATGAGCCACCTGATACAAGAGAAGAAATTGACCACTTTGTTGAAGAAGATGTCGCCATAGAACAAACCTTTATGGTTCTTTATCAAAATAAGCAACCAAATAAGGAGTCTCCTAAAGACCCACCTCTTGAGCTCAAAGAACTTCCAAAAGGTTTAGAATATGCTTTTCTAAACAAAGATGGTAAATCACCTGTAATTATTTCGTCTAACTTAACTAGTGTAGAAAAGGAAAAACTAATTACGCTTTTGAAAAAACACAAAAATGCGATCGCTTGGAAGCTTGTAGATATTAAAGGAATAAGTCCTTCCATGTGCACGCATAAAATTTTAATGAATGATGACTACAAATCGGTAATACAACCACAATGTACAGTAAATCCAATTGTCCATGAAGTGGTTAAAAACGAAGTCATCAAATTAGTTGACGCCTGACTCATTTACCCAATTTCCGAGAGTCCTTGGGTAAGTCCCGTCCAAGTAGTTCCAAAGAAAGGAGGTATGACGGTAATAACTAATGAGAAAAATGAATTAATACCAACAAGAACCATCACAGGATGGAGGGTATGTATAGATTATCGTCGATTAAATGAGGCAACAAGAAAATATCACTTTCCTTTGCCTTTTATTGATCAAATGTTAGAATGATTATCCGGTCACAAATTTTATTGTTTCTTAGATGGTTTCTAAGGTTACTTTCAAATACCGATAGCACCCGAAGACCAAGAAAAGACAACATTCACATGTCCCTATGGAACTTTTTCTTATCGACGCATGCCCTTTGGTCTATGTAATGCCCCCGCAACCTTTCAACGTTGCATGGTGTCCATCTTACATGACATGATAGAAAAGACAATTGAAGTCTTCATGGACGACTTTTCTATCTTTGGAGATTCATACGACCAATGCCTAGATAACCTTGAACGAATGCTATCTCGATGTGAGGAAACTAACCTCGCCCTTAATTGGGAAAAATGCTATTTCATGATAATAGAGAGAATAGTACTCAGTCATAAAATCTCAAGCGAAGGAATGGAGGTTGATCGAGCAAAAATAGACACTATTTCTCGATCACCGCCCCCATCCTCCGTTAAAGCTATCAGAAGTTTCCTAGGGCATGCCGGATTCTATAGACGATTTATCAAAGACTTTTCTAAAATCTCAAGACCTCTAATAAAATTACTTGAAAAATAAGCCCCTTTCATCTTTGACAAGGATTGCAATCCAGCATTTCTAACACTAAAGGAAGTGCTAGTCAATGCACCTATCATGATAGTGCATGATTGGAAATTACCTTTCGAAATCATGTGTGATGCTAGTGACTTTGCAGTTGGAGCCATCTTGGGACAAAGAAAAGATAAGCATTTTCACCCAATTTATTACGCTAGTAAAACACTTAATGATGCACAAGAAAATTACACAACAACAGAAAAGGAATCACTAGTCGTGGTGATAAATTTCGTTCTTATCTTGTTCTTTCTAAAACGATAGTCTATACAGATCATGCAGCCATTCGATATCTCATCAAGAAACAGGATGCTAAACCATGTTTGATTCGGTGGATTCTACTCCTCCATGAGTTTGAGATTGAAATAAAAGACAAAATAGGAGGAGAAAACACCGCCGCAGATCATCTTTCCCGCTTGGAAGACCCAGCTTTGGAGGCAACCAGGGATGAGCAAATCAATGAAAAATTCCCAACAGAATCCTTGGAAATGGTGGAATACCGAGAAGAGCCATGGTACGCCGACTATGCTAACTACCTAGCTAGCGCTATAGTCGCAAAAGGATGGCCACATCATCAAAGAAAGAAATTCTTTGCCGATGTAAAGCATTATTTTTGGGAAGATCCTTATCTTTTCAAAATATGTGCTGATCAACTCATCCGTCGATGTGTACATGGTAGTGAAGCAAGAAGAATCCTCCGCCATTGTCATGAAGGTCCATACGAAGGACATCATGGTGCTACTAGTACCGCACGAAAGGTATTTGATTCAGGATTTTATTGGCCAACCATATACAAAGACGCCCAAAGTCTTGTCAAGACATGTGACGCTTGCCAAAGAGTAGGTAATATTTCTTCCAAGAACGAAATGCCACAAAATGGCATTCTTGTCTGCGAAATTTTTGATGTGTGGGGACTCGACTTTATGGGACCTTTCCCACCGTCAAAAGGAAACAAATATATACTTTTGGCGGTAGATTACTTGTCTAAATGGGCCGAGGCCAAGGCACTTCCAACAAACGATGGAAGAGTCGTGGTAAGATTTCTGAAAAGAATATTCTCTCATTTTGGAACACGAAAAGAATTAATAAGTGACAAAGGTACCCATTTTTGTAACCATCAACTTGAAATTGTTTTAACAAGATATGGGGTCTATCACCGGGTAGTGGGCCGATAAATTAGATGATGCTTTTTGGGCTTTTCGAACAGTGTACAAAACAACAATAGGTACAACCCCATATAAGCTTGTCTATAGAAAAAGTTGTCATTTGCCAGTAGAAATAGCACACAAGGCCTACTGGGCAATTAAAAATGTAAACTTAGACTTGGAAATTGCCGGTAAAAATTGATTTTTCCAATTAAATGAAGTAGACGAATTAAGGAATTATGCATACTCTAACTCTGAAATTTATAATAAAAGAATGAAAAATTTGCATGATAAACACATTAAACCTAATGAATTTCGAGTAGGAGATCAAGTTCTATTATTTAATTCACGACTTCGATTATTTCCTGGTAAATTAAAGTCTAGGTGGTCAGGACCTTTTTCCATCACCCATATTTTCCCACACGGTGCAGTCGAAATTAAATCTCGGAATGGAATTCCATTCAAAGTTAATGGCAAACGGCTAAAGCTTTATCAAGGATTCATTGAGGATGAAGAGGAATAAATCTCGCTTCAAACGGTCGAATAATGAAACAAACGTCCAAGCATCAACATCATACCTTGTAAGTTACGAACATCGGGAAAACAGCTAAATCAGTAAGATTTCTAAAACCAAGTTTTGGGAAACAGGGCACTCACACGAGCACATAAAAAAATTAAAACTGCCCACCCACGGGGCCGTGTCCAGCGGACACGGGCCGTCTTCGCGCAACTGTCGGGATAAAACCACCTTTTTCATTCAGTTTCTTCAGTCCACACGCCCCGTTTCCCCAAAAACTCTCTGGTTTCGGTGAATTTTTTTGTAGATTTCCACGTTTCCCCTTCTTCTAACAACATCAAGGTATGATTCTATCCTTATAATTAGTTAGATTAAGTACTTGCATGTAGTTTAACAACAAAATTTGTGGAAAAATCTAGGGTTCTTCAACTTGAACCGGATCGAACCTCAAATTTTTGTTTAGATCTGTTAGTATTAGTATAGATACATGTTATAGGAAGTAAATCAACTTGTATTGTTTGTAGATTTGCCCGATTTCTCACAAAAACCCCAAACCCTTGTTTTTGAACCGAAAAAGATGAAATTGAAGGGGTAGACGGTTTGTTTTTGGAAAACTGCACTTGGGGTTTCATTTTCGGGGAAAACCGCTCCTACTGGACCAAAATTTTCATGTTTTCCGGATCGGGTTAAAAATGAAAATTTTGAGAACCAGACGCCTGGACACGGGGTCGTGCTCAGCGAGCACGGGGTCGTGTCTAGCCAAATTCAGGCAAACCTGGGGCGTGTCCACTGAACACGGGGGCGTCTCCACTGAACACGGAGTCGTGTTCAACAGACTGTTTTCAATTTTCTCTGAAAATTTCACTATTTCGTACAAATTGTTTGGTGTTTTCTTTCAAATGGCCAGAAATTTACCAGATTAAACGCAAGTTGGCTGCTCAGGAGCGGTATGATGTGTTAAGAACTAGGCCCGAGGAAAATCCCCGACAGGTGTGCATGGACACTCTTGAAGCAGTGAACCAAATAGACCGCTTCAACAACATTGTCACTGGCCCACTACGAGCTGCTCTTTACACTCGGCTTCACTCCGTGCATGAATACAACAAGGAATTTTACAGCACGTTCGTCTTCAAGACAAGAGCGGACATGTTTGACAATGAAGGGTTAAAGTTCCGTTGTGGAGGGACCACATACAGGATCTCAATCGCTTAATTTAGGGCAATGGTCGGGTTGTACTCGGAAGAGAATGCTGGAGAGGAAGAGAACACCGAAGGTCTCTGCGAGATTCTGGAAAATCAACTCCAAGCTGCTTGGTCTGAGATCGGGGAGGGCAACTACAACCCGAGCCGAACTAAGAGCACATTGTTGAGAGACCCTCTCTACCGTTACATCCACCGGGTCCTCAGCTACTCTCTCTGCTAGAGACACGACAGTGGTGGTGTTGTAGGGTTGCGTGATCTTCTAGTCCTCCATTGCATTCACAACCGTGTCAACCTCGATGTTCCATACGTGCTACTCCGTAACATGTACTTAAACCAACTTGCTACTCCCCCGACTCCTATCCTGTTTGGGAAGATCCTTATCTTTTCAAAAACTTCGTGCCAAGGATGCCGAGGTCCTTTTAAAAAGGACCATGGTCGGGGAAAGTGGACATGGTCATTTGCCGCTCCATGAACTTGATTTTTGAAGCGGATGACGGGACGGTCAGATTTCAAACGGTTCAAGGGCATGCATGGAACCCTCAAGAAGCTCTCGTCCTACACGCTCCACACATCCGTCCTCCTCCCATTACCACTACTAGTCCCATGGTGATCCGGGTCAATCCTCCTCACAAGGAGGTGGTTTTCCTAACTTTCAGAGCTTACATGATTAATTGCAGGAAAATCTTATATGCACCAGGAACACCTACAACATGGCCAGCAACACATACGCCTGGGTCGGAGTGATAGAAAGAAATATCTCCAACATGCAGGATGATATTGGAAACATCCAGGAGTATATGGCAGGCCACGGAGGGGATGATGATGATGAAGATGAGGACATGGACTGAGCAGGGGGAGTTGGAGGTAGCATCACACGGTTGGAGGTCTCACAGGTTAACCCCTTTATCTCAAAAACAATTTCATGGCCTGGGTGCCATTTCTTTAACAATTTACTTCTCTTAACACTTTTTAGTTTCTGCATTTCTTTTCTTTTTATTTTATGATTTGGATGATGAAACTTTGGTAAAATTAGGATGTTTGTTATTGGTTGGTGTGGTATTTATTAGTAAAACAGGTACCTACGAGGCTTTAAGCACTAAACATTAGTGCTACTAAAGCCAGGACAACAAAACCGAAAGCAGAAACCTATTTTACATGTTTGTAGTTTGTCCACACGGGGTCGTGCCCAGCCGACACGACCCCGTGTCCACCGCCCAGACCTGCTGTTTGTCTAATTTTTGCAGATTTTTGCCAAACACAGGGTCGTGTTCATCCGACACGCCCCAATGTCCACCTTCGGTAAGTTCTTGTTACTGGCAATCTGACCACGGGGTCGTGCTCATCCGACACGGGGTCGTGTCAAGTTGCCCAGTAACATAAATTTTTGTTTTAACTCACCTTTTTACACATTCAATTGACTTAAAAACTTATTTTTGGGACACATTGAGGACAATGTGTAATTTAAGTGTGGGGGGGGGGGGGATGCTTAAACCTTGAATTTTGCAAGTGCTAATTACAAGCCTTACACAAAACTCTATTGGAACCGCTAAACACCCCAATTTTTTTCAAAAACTTTCCATTTTTTTACTTGTCTTGATTTAGATTGGGAATAACAAGTTCTAAAAAGGTTATATTTTTACAAATTTACAACCGATAGCGTCGTGATAAAAGGAACCAATATAAGAAAATTATGAAACGACATGACAAATCTAGTTAATTTGATTATATATACTTGATCAAATTAAAAACCCATTCCCACAAAAAGTGAGTTTTGTGCCTTTATTGAGCATATAAATACACATCTTTAAACTAAATGCTCATTTTTCGTTTCTTGTGTGAATAGCCGCTTGGTTTCTTACGACTCTAGAACTTTCCATGACGATACATTCCCGGTCCTTACCAACTTTAAACTAAATGCTCATTTTTCGTTTCTTGTGTGAATAGCCGCTTTGTTTTACCACCTACCCAAAACCCCCCTAGTTAACCCCTTTGAGCCTTAACCTTTTCATTTCTTAACACACAAAACAAACACCCTTTACCCACCAAAAACCCTTTTTTTCATTTTAAAACCCTTTATTTTAGTAAAAAGCTCGGTTTTCATGTGACAGTTCTTATAAAAAAATTAAAATAAAATAAAATAAAATAAAAATGATGAAGTCTAGCAATAAACAAACAAATTCCTCAAAAGAAACTTAGTTTGAAAAATCCTTCATTTGAATAAAAAGTCACAAAAACAAAAAGATTTACGAAAACCGACGCTTTTTACGCCTTTCGCCGTTTTCTACTAACCACTAACCCAAAACCACCTACCTTTAACCCAAGCCTAACCCTTCCCCAAAGTCCTCTTGATATTTACAAAGGTCTGTAGTTAAAAAGGAGGAGGATTGATTTATTGGCAAGAATATGGTAGAAGTAAATTCCATGCCGGTCTCGAGTGTTTCACAAAAATACATCTTCGGCCGAGTGTTGAGTGACCTCCCGTGAGTTATCTGAACTTGTATATAAATGGAATTTTAAAGAGGCATGTTATGCCCAAATAACTAATTCCTCTTATGTAATGTTCTAAATAAATCATAACGGATAGGATTGTAAATAACAAAAAAATAAAACCTAATAAAGATCTTGGAATCCCGACACTCAAGACAAGCCCAAAACCTTCTCTTCTACCTGTGACACCTGTGTCACTGTGACCGTCAAACAAATACCAAACCAATGATATATTGTGTTTCATACATGGGATTTGTGAAAATATGTGTATCAATTGCACATATCAATTCTTCTTCGATTTCGGGCTTTAAATCGCTTTCTGGAAGGTTATACGCGATCTGATGCGTAAATATTACCAGTTTAATGCAACAAACACTCCGGAGTTGTGACATAGGCTTAACATACCTTAAATAACCTTTACATAACTTAGAAATAAGTTTTGGATGGTTTGGTATGCCGAAATCAATTTTGTTCGCTTATAGGGACTAAATTCGAAAACCTAAAGTATGTCGATTTGTATAGTAACAAACATTCCGGAACTCGATCATAAGTTAAACATACCCTAAATATCCTTTACATAGCCTAGAAATAGGCTTTGAGGTGTTCGGTATGCTAATATAAACTTTCTTGATCAAGCAGGGACTAAAAGCGTCAAAAAGTGCATAAGTTTGCATTTTCGCGCATATCTTACGTTCCGAATATATTTGGACATCCAAAAATTTATGTAATCAGTAAAATATTTTATTTTAGTGATTGGCATAATAAAATTCCATTCGTCGCTTAATTTCGATCGTTTTTGCGTTCGTTACGACTTCCGTCGTAATTAACCGAACAACGCAACCGTATGACCAAACGAACCGACATCCGAGATATTTTTGAGGATATTTTAAGTTCCCTATACTTTAACTTCATTTTAGAGCTTTGAAATTGGGTTAACAGGGCTTAAACGTGTCAAAAATGCATCAAAAATCAAGTTTCTCAAGTGCAGGGACTAAATTGTCAATTTCTGAAAGTTACTGGTCTGCAAGTAGCTTACGGACCGTATTGCGCATATCCTTACGGTCCGTAAGGCATGCCCAGCGACCAGAAATCATATTTTGCAATCTGTTTGATACTTTAGGGGCGGTTCTTGCAAATTCTTTGTGTGGTAACCAAGTTATCCCTTCTCCAAGGCTTTGAACCTGCATCCAACAAGTGCATGGCCATGATTTTTGCTTGGAAGCTACACAAACACATGTCATGATCTTGTGTTCTTGCTACAAGTATAAATAGCCATCACCTTTCATTCATTCCTTGCTCATTTCATCTCAATCTCCTTTCTAATCTGAATTGGGAGCTCTCTCAAGTGATTGGAAACTTATTCTTGGTAGAAAAGATAGCAAGGACCTTTAGTGAGCATTCCTTCATTCTTTTATGGCTTACTAGTTTAAAAAGTCAAACAGTGTTTGACTTTCAGTTTGACCAGTCAATGGTCAACGCAAAGTTCGTTTGAACTTTGTAAAGTGATTGTAATCACGATGGTTATAATCCATAGCGATTATACCTACTGATTACCACGTTAACTAGGTGTAGTGACGAGTCAAAGTTTCGGTCAAAATGCGTTTTAGCACGCATTTTGCAATGAAGCTACTTTAGGTATTAAAACACTTTGTTTTGATACCAAATCAGTTTTCTAAGTAGGTTAAACATGTTTTGACATATTTAACTCGTCACTATTAGTTTATTGCTTGTTTAGGGTCGTAAGTTAAGCGGTCTAGACAACCGCTTAGACTTTAGAACCCGACCCGTTTGGTCGATCATTAGGATCCGACCAAGCATGATTAGTGATCATAGTATCATAGGGAATAACCACTGAGGTTATACCTTATGATCACCTAGGATTGGTTAGTCATTTGTTAGTTAGCTTATATGCCCATAGGAAATGACCAAAACGCCCTTTTGACACATAAATCCATATTTTGCATATGTGAACGTATTTTTGACATCTAAACTGATCTAGTAACATGTTTAGGGATATTTGGGCATGTAAGACTTAACATAACCCTTAGTTAACCATCCGAACATAGTTTCGCGCAAATGACGCGTTATAGTAGCTTATACTACCATAATGGGTCGAAACGGGTCTAAAGCACTTAGGTTGACTTTCAAATCAGAATGTAAGGTCTATTAAATCAAACCATATGAGTTCAATTACTTGTTTGATTTATAGAACCTCATACTATCCTATCTCCCAATTTAGGTCCGGATATATACATAGTTACCTATATAGGGTGCCGTTTGATTCCGTGATCCCTCTAGCTTTGCTTGGTTGTTGTTCAAGACTTCTAAGCACCCTCAAGTGAGTACATAGTCCCCCTCTTTTACTGTTTTCAAACTATTTTGGGGTGGAGCACATGTTCCTACTTGTTATTTTCATTATGTTTTGCTATGTATGTTCCCTTAACATGCTAGCACATTGATTTCCGTATATTACATTTTGTCACATATGCTCATCCAGCATATGGGCACATTGTTTTACATTTTTGAACCGTTGTAACCGTTTGACTATGTGAACCGTTTGTAACCGTTTGATTATTTGAACTGTTTGTAACCGTTTGATTATGTGAACCGTTTATAACCGTTTGATTATGTGAACCGTTTGTGACCACTTGACTATGTGAACCGTTTGTAACCGTTTGATTGACATGAACCGTTTGAAATCTGTTTGAACCGTTGGGATTAGGGAAGTGATTAGGTAACGTGGCGGGTGTAATGTGTTAAAAACATGGTGGATACGCCGTTGGTACTTCCTATATATAAGTGCTTTTAATACATTACATATTGTTGCGTTATCTAGATCACTTGGGCAAGGTTATCAAAACAAAGTTATATTACAAGGTTTTTCTAACGATATACATATACTATTCGAGTTTTTATTTCAAAAACGAATTACAATCTGGGTTTAAACAAACAAATGTTTTGGAGTTAAGAATCCTGGCTTCGAGATTTTATAAATTATAATCAACTTGATTTGAGTTGGTTAATTATGACGCAATACTATACTTTTTCAAAAATAAGGTTTTTAATTGAGTATTGCAACATGTAAAATGAGCCATGAATCTGACACTTATATAAAACCTATGTACTCGCCGGCATTTTTATGCTGACGTATTTTCACATGTGTTTCAGGTACAATATTTGATGATGATATTGGTGTATACTCACATAGGAATGGACGAGGCCTTAGTGACTTAATAACAATGAAAGACTATTTATTTATGTTTTGTTTCAAATTCCAATGTAATGTAATACATTTAATTCAATAAAATGAAACTGTTAAATCCATGGTTGTGAAACAATGATTCTGTTACAACACTCCCCGATGTTTCCGCAACGTTTTGTTGTTTTACGTGGTTGGGGTGTGACAGAAAAGTTGGTTTCAGAGCCAATGGTTATAGGGAATTAGGTTATTAGTAATTCTTTGACCTAGACTATAACCTTCCTAGGACCCTAACGCGAGTTTACTTGCGTTTAGTCATAAAACAATACCGTTGCCTATCCTTAGGCAACAACCACAATAAGAACACAAAATTCGAATCTACTTGAAAACTAATCATCTTTTCTAGGATGATTTATCATAAGGGTTTGAACCTTCAATGTTTTCAAGATCTGGTCAAAGTTTGGGTCTCATTAATGTGAACACGTGCAAACTGGAAGGGTGGGTGCCTGTACCCTGAGTTTTCTGTCTAAGGCTAGAGTGTTCGTACAAATCCGCAGTATCGGACTAGTCACTCTTACCTGGGAACTCTTGGGGTGAGTGTCCACTTATAGGCGAGAATGTCTTCGCGATACATTATGAGGACCTATTTACTTTGATTCAGCCATCGTGAGTCGTTTGTTTGTTTCGTGGTTCAAACAAATGACCAACACCCATGCCTTTGATCGGTAATTGTGACATCCTACTCTTACCCAATGGCATTTCATTTGTTTCCTCTCTTGTTTACCCTTTTTAGAATGCCTCCACGACGCGACAATCAGGTGCCTAATGAAGAATTGGCAGCCATCATTATGCAGCAGATGGCTGCTACAATCCCGAACATCGTTGCTCAATGTAACCAAGCTCTCAACAACAATAATGCTCCCTGCAACTTTAAGACGTTCAACTCAGCTAAACCATCAAAGTTTTCGGGATCTCAAGGAGCGACTGCACTTCTACAATGGTTCGAGAGTCTAGAGAGCACCTTCAGACATGTTCAATGTCCAAACGAGCGAAAGGTAGATTTCGCATCTAGTGTCTTTGAGAAGCGAGCTTTGACATGGTGGAATGGTGTGATGAGAGATAGGGGTGCCGATGTGGCTCTGGATCAAACATGGGAAGAGCTTCGAGCTCTGATGATGAAGGAATTCTGTCCTCGTCATGAGATCGGGGCCTTAGAAAGGGAATTTGACGATCTAAAGGAAGATAGTGGTGAGCATCAAGCCTACGTAGACCGTTATGAGGAATTAAGTCTGTTATGCCCGAATATGGTTACGCCTTTGGATAAGGCAATCGAAAAGTACATCGATGGCCTCCCTGACTCAGTACAAGACATTGTGACTGGTAGTAACCCCACTACAGTTTGGCAGGCTATTGAGCTATGTGGTACCTTGACTGAATCTCAAATCAGGAAAGGTAAACTTTTCTGAAAAGGTGGTAAGAAACCAATCGAGGAATCAAAACCAAAGGATGAGCAGACTGAATCCTCCAAGAAGTCAAAGAAGCGAAATGCTTCACAGAACTTCGCCGTGGTTGCTCACAATGATCAAGCCGTCCCCAACCAACCAGCTCAACCCCCTGCTAGGAAGCCCTACAACGGAACTGCACCCTTGTGTAACCAATGTAGCCTACGCCATCATACTGGTGTGAAGTGCCGCACATGCCAAGTTTGTGGACTCATAGGCCATACAGCAAGAGTCTGCCCAGCTGCAGCTGCACCAAATCAAGCTGGCAACAATCCTGCTCAAGGTCGTTTTCCACCAGGTTCTTGCTTCAACTGTGGCGAGATGGGCCATTTCCGAAGAAATTGCCCAAAGCTTGCTAATGCGAATCCAGTGCAGGGATGAGCACCTGACCAATTGGAAGACAACATTGTTTAGAAATAATCAAGCCTTATGTATTATTTCTTTTGTTGTCATGGTCCATGAAACAGTTGTAATTGTTGTTTATAAATAAATCTTTTTATTTTACATCGCAATATATATTGATATGGTTGCATGTATAAACAACATATCCCCTACAACACCGACAATTAAGGAACCGTATTCCTTGAAGAACAGACTACCCCCAAAATTTCTTCTATTTCATGATCTCTTGCATTTTCCACGAAAATCCTAAGTACCCGTTTCCTCCAAGGAAACAAAGTACAAGGGGCAAGTTACAACTCTGGACGAATACCCAAAGTACCACTATAAATCCTTAATTGGGTACCTAAAGGTATTTTCGTAAGTCCTTAATTGTTGTATACCTTAATTCAAATGTCGTGATTCCTTGTAATCAAAAATTGATTTTTTGGAAGGTTATCCTACCTTTTCAGATAGATGCTTCAGGATGTTGAAGTCCATCGACTGGGGTCCTGGTATACCTTGAATACCCATGTTCAAATCAACGTCAAGTTAATAGCAATCAGTAACAAGATAATAACAATCCAAGAAAAACATTTATGTGTTTATGTGTTTATGTGTTGATCCAATCCATGTTGTCTTAAGCTTGTTCAAATTCAATCCATTTCACACTACCAAAACAAACTGTGTGGACTGTTTAAGGAATTACGTAATTATGGATGCATACATAATTATGGAATTTAGTGCACAGAAACCCCAACAAGTTTTGTCATGTGTCTAAGATTTAACTTTGTTCATTTCCGTTTCTGATGAAACAACCGTTGAAAATGACTCCGTTTGTTCATTTTCGTTTCTGAAGAATATCCTTTGAGGAAATGAATATCCGTTTGATTATCCTTCATTTCCGTTTCAGAGGAAACAACCGTTGAAAATGACTCCGTTAGTTCATTTTCGTTTCTAAAGAATATCCGTTGAAGGAAATGAATATCTGTTTCTTTGGTCCTTCATTTCCGTTCTGAGGAAGCAACCGTTGAAAATGACTCCGTCAGTTCATTTTTGTTTCTAAAGAATATCCGTTGAAGGAAATGAATATCCGTTTGTTTGGTCCTCCATTTCCATTTTTGAAGAAGCAACCGTTGAAAATGACTCCGTTAGTTCATTTTCGTTTCTAAAGAATATCCGTTGAAGGAAATGAATATCCGTTTGTTTGGTCTTCCATTTCCATTTCTGAAGAAGCAACCGTTGAAAATGACTTCGTCCGCTCATTTTCGTTTCTAAAGAATATCCGTTGAAGGAAATGAATATCCATTTGTTTGGTCCTCCATTTCCATTTCTGAAGAAGCAACCGTTGAAAATGATTATGTCCGTTCATTTTCGTTTCTAAAGAATATCCGTTGAAGGAAATGAATATCCGTTTGTTTGGTTCTCCATTTCCATTTCTGAAGAAGCAACCGTTGAAAATGACTCCGTCCGTTCATTTTCGTTTCTGAAGAATGTCCGTTGGGGAAATGAATATCCGTTTGTTAAATCCTTCATTTTCGTTTCTGATGAAGCATCTGTTGAAAATGACTCCGTCCGTTCATTTTCGTTTCTGAAGAATGTCCGTTAAGGAAATGACAGGATTATGCCATACATATCTCTGGTGGTTACTTAACACAGCGTCACAGACAGACTCCTACGAATAAATTTCAGGACGAAATTTCCTAAAGTAGGGGAGACTGTGACACATGTGTCACTGTGACCATCAAACAAATACCAAACCAATGAAATATTGTGTTTCATACTTGGGATTTGGGAAAATATGTGTATCATTTGCACATATCAATTCTTGTTCGATTTCGGGATTTAAATCGCTTTCTGGAAGGTTATACGCTATCTGATGCGTAAATATAACCAGTTTAATGCAACAAACACTCCGGAGTAGTGACATAGGCTTAACATACCTTAAAAAACCTTTACATAACTTAGAAATAAGTTTTGGATGGTTTGGTATGCCGAAATCAATTTTGTTCGCTTACAGTGACTAAATTCGACAAACTGCGAAAGTATGTCGATTTGTATAGTAACGACATTCCGGAACTTGATCATAAGTTAAACATACCCTAAATATCCTTTACATAGCTTAGAAATAGGCTTTGAGGTGTTCGGTATGCTAAAATAAACTTTCTTGATCAAGCAGGGACTAAAAGCGTCAAAAAGTGCATAAGTTTGCATTTTCGCGCATATCTTACGTTCCGAAGATATCCAGACATCCAAAAAATTATGTAATTATTAAAAGATTTTATTTTAGTGATTGGCATAATAAAATTCCATTCGTCGCTTAATTTGGATCGTTTTTGCGTTCGTTACGACTTCCGTCGTAATTAACCGAACAAAGAAACCGTACGACCAAACGAACCGACATCCGAGATATTTTTGAGCATATTTTAAGTTCCCTATACTTTAACTTCATTTTAGAGCTTTTAAATGGGGTTAACGGGGCTTAAACGTGTAAAAAATGCATCAAAAATCAAGTTTCTCAAGTGCAGGGACTAAATTGTGAATTTCTGAAAGTTGCTGGTCTGCAAGTAGCTTACGGACCATATTGCCCATATCCTTACGGTCCGTAAGGCATGCCCAGCGACCAACAATCATATTTTACAATCTGTTTGATACTTTAGGGGCTGTTCTTGCAAATTCTTTGTGTGGTAACCAAGTTATCCCTTCTCCAAGGCTTTGAACCTGCATCCAACAAGTGTATGGCCATGATTTTTGCTTGGAAGCTACACAAACACATGTCATGATCTTGTTTTCTTGCTACAAGTATAAATAGCCATCACCTTTCATTTACTCCTTGCTCATTTCATCTCAATCTCCTTTCTAATCTGAATTGGGAGCTCTCTCAAGTGATTGGAAACTTATTCTTGGTAGAAAAGATAGCAAGGACCTTTAGTGAGCATTCCTTCATTCTTTATTGCTTACTAGTTTAAAAAGTTAAACAGTGTTTGACTGTCAGTTTGACCAGTCAATGGTCAACACAAAGTTCGTTTGAACTTTGTAAAGTGATTGTAATCACGATGGTTATAATCCTTAGCGATTATACCTACTCATTACCACGTTAACTAGGTGTAGTGACGAGTCAAAGTTTCGGTCAAAATGCGTTTTAGCATGCATTTTGCAATGAAGCTAATTTAGGTATCAAAACACTTTGTTTTGATACCAAATCAGTTTTCTAAGTAGGTTAAACATGTTTTGACATATTTAACTCGTCACTATTAGTTTAGTGCTTGTTTAGGGTCGTAAGTTAAGCGGTCTAGACAACCGCTTAGACTTTTGAACCAGACCAGTTTGGTCGATCATTAGGATCCGACCAAGTATGATTAGTGATCATAGTAGCATAGGGAATAACCACTGAGGTTATACCTTATGATCACCTAGGATTGGTTAGTCATTTGTTAGTTAGCTTATATGCCCATAGGAAATGACCATAACGCCCTTTTGAAACATAAATCCGTATTTTGCATATGTGAACGTATTTTTTATATCTAAACTGATGTAGTAACATGTTTAGGGATATTTGGGCATGTAAGACTTGACATAACACATAGTTAACCATCCGAAAATAGTTTCACGCAAACGACGCGTTATAGTAGCTTATACTACCATAATGGGTCGAAATGGGTCTAAAGCATTTAGGTAGACTTTCAAATCAGAATGTAAGGTCTATTAAATCATACCATATGAGTTCAATTACTCGTTTGATTTATAGAACCTCATACTATCCTATCTCCCGATTTAGGTCCGGTTATTTACATAGTTACCTATATAGGGTGCCGTTTGATTCCGTGATCCCTCTAGCTTTGCTAGGTTGTTATTCAAGACTTCTAAGCACCCTCAGGTGAGTACATAGTCCCCCCTCTTTTACTGTTTTCAAACTGTTTTGGGGTGGAACACATGTGCCTACTTGTTATTTTCATTATGTTTTGCTATGTATGTTCCCTTAACATGCTAGCACATTGATTTCCGTATATTACATTTTGTTGCATATGCTCATCCAGCATATGGGCACATTGTTTTACATTTTTGAACCGTTGTAACCGTTTGACTATGTGAACCATTTGTAACCGTTTGATTATGTGAACCGTTTGTAACCGTTTGATTATGTGAACCGTTTGTAACCGTTTGATTATGTGAACCGTTTGTAACCGTTTGATTATGTGAACCGTTTGTGACCACTTGACTATGTGAACCGTTTGTAACCGTTTGATTGACATGAACCGTTTGAAATCTGTTTGAACCGTTGGGATTAGGGAAGTGATTAGGTAACGGGGCGGGTGTAATGTGTTAAAAGCATGGTGGATACGCCGTTGGTACTTCCTATATATAAGTGCTTTTAATACATTACATATTGTTGCGTTATCTAGATCACTTGGGCAAGGTTATCAAAACAAAGTTATATTACAAGTTTTTTCTAACGATATACATATACTATTCGAGTTTTTATTTCAAAAACGAATTACAATCTGGGTTTAAACAAACAAATGTTTTGGAGTTAAGAATCCTGGCTTCGAGATTTTATAAATTATAATCAACTTGATTTGAGTTGGTTAATTATGGCGCAATACTAAACTTTTTCAAAAATAAGGTTTTTAATTGAGTATTGCAACATGTAAAACGAGCCATGAATCTGACACTCATATAAAACCTATGCACTCCCCGACGTTTCCGCCACGTTTTGTTGTTTTACATGGTTGGGGTGTGACACTACCCATTCCATTTGGGAGTGTAAGACACATTATAAAGAGTTTTGCTTGAGGACAAGCAAAGATTCAAGTGTGGGGGTATTTGATGTGTGTAAAATGCAACATATAAATTACATCAAATGAGGCATAAAACTAACCCTTTTTTAGTACTAATGTTGGCAAAAGTGTGCTTTTGTCTTCCTTTTGTATTTTCAGGATTAAATGAGCAAAAATGGACAAAAGAAGCAAAAATACAGCTAAATCTAATATAAATACAAGAAAAGGAATAAACGTGGCATGCCCGACCCCTCGACAGCATCTTCCCAAGCAAAAATAAGACATCAGAATGCTGAATACGCCCCGTGCCCAGCGGACACGGGGGCGTGCCCAAGTGTCTGCAGAAAAGACAAAAGCGTAGAAGCTTCTATTCCCCAACACGGGGGCGTACCCAGCTCCACACGGTCGTGGTCAACGCTAAGATTCACAGAATCTAAGTGAATCTTGATAGTACAGATACGCTTCGGCACACGGGGCCGTACCCAGCGGACACGGGGGTGTGGTCAACTAATGCAGACAAACTGCATTTAATGAAGAAAGAGAAAGTGGATGGACACGGGGCCGTGTCCGGTCTTCTGTGCAGGCTATAAATAGAGGTGCTTGGTTCACTTCAAAAGCATCCCTTGACAAATCACCTCTCTCCCACTTCACCCACACTCCACCACCATTACAACACCCTCATCCACCACCATTATCCATCATAGAGTGTGTGTAGTAGTCTCGGGATCCAAGATTGATAGTAAGAGTTCTTGAAAATAAAAAATGTTTGCCTAAGTCTCTTACATCACTTGGTGAAGATAAGCATTTAGTGTAATACTTTCGCACTTTTTATTTGGTTTTGTATTAATGACTTTAATAACTAGTTTCTTATGTTGAAGGTGAAACTTCCTTATCATTTGTCCGTGGTGCCTTGGCGTTATTTTACTGTCTATATAAAGTAAAAGATTTACACCATTCATATCTCTACGGTCTATATAGAGATATGTTGGCTACCTGGTCGGGGGTTAAGGGAATGGTTTAGTAAGGTTCTTGCCTTGTTCAGTGTATAGATCCTGCAAGGACGTGGGTCAAGCTTACTAGCACCTCCTTCAATACCCACTTGTATTGGATGGCAGGGGTGCGAATGGGTTAATCCTCTCATATGTAAACTACTATTAATACATTAACCCGGCTACTTGAGATTGTATCCCTGCTGACTCAAACCACTTAGCCGAGGGTAACGTCGCCTTCAAAAGAGGGGCCTACCACATTACGCATTAATAACTTAATTAATTATCTTTCAATAATCCAACCCTTTAGGATTGTATCCTTGCTGACTCAAACTACTGGGTTGAGGGTAACGTCACCTTCAAAAGAGGGGCCTACTACTATAACTAAGCTAATCTCTTAAAAAGTGCAAAAGTGCTGAAAACATCAAAGGTTACACTAAAGGCGAGTCGGATCCAAGTGATTCATCTTGCCTATTTGTTTTTATTTTTATTTTTATTTTCCGCATTTTTTTATTTTCATGTTTAAAACCTTTTTCTAAAATATTGATTTGATTAGACATTGAGGATAAACCGGTATTAAAAGCACTCGTGTCCTTGGACGATGTCACACCCCGACCACGTAGAACATACGAAACGTGGCGGAAACATCGGGGAGTGTTGTAACAGAATTAATTGTTTCAAATCCATGGCAATTGAAGTTTCGTTTTATTAAATAAAAGTGTTACGATGTCTTAATAAACAAAGAAATACGACATAATTAACTAGTCTTGCATCTTTTATTGTCACTAAAGCCCAAGTCTGCCTATATGTATCTTGATCATCTTATGCAACAGCTCCTGAAAAACACATGTGAAAATAGGTACGTCAGCATAAAAATGCCTGTGAGATACATAGATTTTGTGAAAATAGGTTCCATGACTTATGTTTGAGAAAATGTTTAGTCATGAACCTTGTAATTTGCTTTGTTTTGTAAATCATTTGAAAAACAATGAGTTCAGATGATATGTATACAATAAATGAATAATGTATGGTTAAATGAATAACCATAGAAAAATGGATTTGTATAAGATAGGTTGTTTGTAAAACAATGTCTTGTGAAAAGTATGTTATTTGTATAAAATGTCATATGTATCAAACTGAAATGATTCAAATAACGCTACGATATGTAATACCATACAAACACTTATATATAGGAAGTACCAGCGGCGTATCCACCATGCTTGTATCATATTACACACGCATCGTTACTTAATCACTTAATCAAACCAAACCAACCAATGTAAGAAGTCTATGTTTAAATCAATTGTCAAATGTATTGGGTAATATGTCAAAGTGTTCATGTCAAGATGTAAATCATATCAAAATGTCTATGTCAAATATCCATGTCAAATGTCTATGTCAGAATGTTATGTATGGCAAGTGAAATGTCTCAACTAAACCATATGCACAAAAACAAAGTATTGAAGTAAAACTTGGTTTTAAAACAAAGTTATGTTTTGTGGGAAATGCATGATCAAATGTCAATCATGTTAAAATGTCTATGCCGAAATGTCTATGTCAAATACGGTTCACACGGTTCACAGATACAAACGGTTCACAGATATCAACGGATCACAGTCAAATGATTACAACGGTTCAATATGTAGTATAATGTGTTCATATGCTGGATAAGCATATGAAACAGAAAAGCAACGTAAAACAATGTACTAAGTACCCACACAATGGGCATACATAGCATGAAATGTAATGAAATCATGTACTATAATGTACTAATGAACATAGCAAGTATATGATGTCAAAACAGGAAAGCATGAAAGTAACAAGTAGGCACATGTGTTCCACCCCAAAACAGTTTGGAAAACAGTAAAAGAGGGGTCTATGTACTCACTTGAGATTGCTCAGAAGTCCTAGGATAACCACCAAGCAAAGCTAGAGATCACGGAATCAAACGGCACCTACTATAGGTAACTACATTAATAAACCGGACCTAAATCGAAAGATCGGGTAGCATTAGGGTTTGTAAACCAAACGAGTGTAGAGACTCGTGTCATTTGGTTTAACAAAGCCTACATACTAAATGAAACTTAACCTAAGTGTTTACGACCCATTACGACCCGTTTAGGTAGCTTATGCTACTTTAACGCGTCGTGCGCGTGAAACGCGTTTGGACCTCCTAACTAGCCCTATGACAAGTGTTATATGCCTAAACATGTTACATAATCAGTTACGTGACAAAAGTTTAGGTTACATATGCTTAATTACCAATTATACATGAAAAGGGTATTCTGGTAATTTACCTAAGGCATATAAACTACCTATCATACAACTACTTAAACGATGTGACCATAGGGTATAACCTCGGAAGGTTATTCCCTACCTACTATGGTCACCTACTGTGTTTGGTCGGATCCTAATGATCGACCAAACTGGGTCGGGTTCGAAGGTATAGGCGATTTATTAGATCGCCTACCCTACGACCCTAGACAACGTGGTAATCAGTGGGCATAGTCCCAAGGGACTATGACCAACGTGATTACACTCACGTTGCGAAGTTCAAACGAACTTCGCATTGACCATTACCGGTCAATGCTGAAAGTCAAACAAAGTTTGACTTTCTGACTCGAAAAGCAGTAAAATAAGGAAAAGAACGAAAGAATACTTACGAAGGGTCCAAGAATGGAAGGTTTGAACCCGAACACTCTCAGGTATGAAGTGTTAAACACGACAACTTAGAGAGCAAGTTCAGATTCAAAGGTGTGAGTTTTTGGGTGTGATGTTGGTGGGTATTTATAGGAAATGGTCCACCGTTGGGATCGTTTCTTGGATAACGTGCCACGATCCAAGGCGTACACTTGTCGGGATGTTATGGTGCCTAAATTGCCACTAACCATAAGGATTTGACATGTGGAAGAGGGATTGGAGGTGCTAAACAGCTGCAACCAGCTGTTAAATGCAGTTAATCTGGTCTGATAGTGGGAAGCGGCCCGCTTTAGGATCATACAAACACAATGCGGGCCGCTTGGGGCCTCTGATCTGCATACAAGTTTCAAAAATGACAGTTTAGGTCCCTGCACGTGTTTAAGGCCTTTTTCGATGCGTTTGAACCTCGTTAACCTCATTTCAAGGCTCTAAAATGAAGTTAAAGTATAGGGAACTCAAAACATGCTCAAAAATATGACGGATGTCGGTTCGTTTGGTCGTACGATCGCGATGTTCGCTTAATTACGACGGGATGCGCATAAGCGCGAAAAACGATCCAAATGAAGCGACGAATGGATTTTTCTTAAGGCGAACACTAAAATATAATGTAGTCATGCTTACATAAATTTTTGGATGTCCAGATGTATTCAGAACGTAAGTTATGCGCGAAAATGCAAACTTGTGCACTTTTTGACACTTTTAGTCCCTGAATGACCCAAAAGTTTATTTTAGCATACCGAACCCCTCAAAGCCTATTTCTAAGCTATGTAAAGGATATTTATGGTATGTTTAACTTATGGTCATGTTCCGGAATGTCTGTTACAGTTCAAATTGGCATACTTTCGCAGTTTGTCAACTTTAGTCCCTGTAAGCGATTTAACTTGTTTTTGCCATACCAAAGCCTTCAAAACTTATTGCTAAGTTATGTAAAGGTTATTTAAGGTATGTTAAGCCTATTTCACTATTCCGGAGTGTTCGTTGCATTAAACTGGTTATATTTACGCATTAGTGCGCGTATAACCTTCCAGAAAGCGATTTAGAGCTTGAAATCGAACAAGAATTGATATGTGTAAACGATACACATATTTTTACAAATCCCAAGTATGAAATACAATATTTCACTGGGTGGGCATTTGTTTGATGGTTGAAATGACACAGGTGTTACAGTCTCCCCTACTTTAGGAAATTTCGTCCCGAAATTAATTCGTAGGAGTCTGTCTATGACTTTGTTTCAAATAGTCATCAAAGATATGTAGCATAATCTGATTATTTTCCTCAACGGATATTTTTCAGAAGTGAAAATGAATGGATGATTCATTTTTTTCTCAACGGATTCTTTGTCAGAAATGGGAATGAAGGAATAATCCACGGATATTCATTTCTCTCAGCGGTTTTCTTCAGAACGAAAATGAACAAACGGGGTCATTTTCCTCAACGGTTTGTTCTTCAGAATTTGAAATGAAAGAAAAATCAACGGATATTCATTTCTCTCAACGGATATTCTTCAGAACGAAAATGAACAAACGGAGTCATTTTCCTCAACGGTTTGTTCTTCAGAATTTGAAATGAAAGAAAAATCAACGGATATTCATTTCCTCAACGAATAAATCTTCAGAAACGAAAATGAACTAACGGAGTCATTTTCAACGGTTGCTTCCTCAGAGTTGGAAATGAAGGATTACACAACGGATATTCATTTCCTCAACGGATAAATCTTCAGAAACGAAAATGAACTAACGGAGTCATTTTCAACGGTTGCTTCCTCAGAGTTAGAAATGAAAGATTACACAACGGATATTCATTTCCTCAACGGATATTCTTTAGAACGAAAATGAATGGATAATTCATTTTCCTCAACGGTTATTCTTCAGAATGGAAATGAAAAGATAAACAACGGATATTCATTTCTTCAACGGATATTCTTTAGAACGAAAATGAATGGATAATTCATTTTCCTCAACGGTTATTCTTCAGAATGGAAATGAAAAGATAAACAACGGATATTCATTTCCTCAACGGATATTCTTCAGAAGTGAAAAATGAATAGCTAGTTCATTTTTCCTCAACGGATGCTTCATCAGAATTGGAAATGAATAGGGTTAACTCTTGATACATGATAGAACTTGCTGTGATTTCTGTGCACTAAATTCCATAATTATGTATGCATCCATAATTACGTAATTCCTTGCACAGTCCGCACAGTTTGTTTTGAAATGTTGTGGGGAAAGATATCAAACCTGAGATGAGAGTGACTAGACTACCATAGGGTCCTTTTATTTAGATCAACAGAGGATCTTCTTAATTAGGCCACTAAGGAGTCCTTTCAGCTATATCATCACATGGTATCCCTAATCAGATTTTTGGATCAATCTGTTTAACTAGACCACTAAAGGATCTAATTATGAAGTAGTACATTATAATCCAAGGGACTTTAACTACAACGTAGAAGTCCATTAAGGATTTAAGTAGTACCTTTGGGTATCCTACTATGAATCTCTTGCACAAAGATATGTAAGATTTTACGAGGATTTGAATAACATAAATTGGATCACATGACACATAAAGGATAACACATAAGCACATAAGCACATAATTGTTTAATTGTTATTTTTCTTGTTATTGATTGCTATTAACTTGGCGCCTCGTACATCGTTTCTCTTGGAAGAAACGGGTACTTAGGATTTTCGTGGAAACGCAAGAGATTATACAAGGGAAGAAATTTGGAAGTAGTCTGTTCTTCAAGGAATGCGGTTCCTTGATTGTCGGTATTGCAGGGGATATGTTGTTTATACATACAGTCACATAAATACATTGCAATGTAAATAAAAGATTTATTTATAAACAATGATCACAACTGTTTCTTGGACCTTGACAACTAAAGAAAATAATACATAAGGATTGATTATTCCTAAACAGCGTTGTCTTTCATTCGGTCTGATGCTCATCCCTGTGCTGGATTTGCATTAGCAAGCCTTGGGCAATTTCTTCGGAAATGACCCATCTCGCCACAGTTGAAGCAAGAACCTGGTAGAAAACGACCTTGAGCGGTATTGTTGTTAACTTGATTTGGTGCAGCTGCAGCTGGGCAGACTCTTGCTGTATGGCCTATGAGTCCGCAAGTTTGGCATTTGCGGCACTTCACAGCAGCATGATGATGTAGGCCACATTGGTTGCAAAAGGGTGCAGTTCCATTGTAGGGTTTCCTGGCAGGGGGTTGAGCTGGTTGATTGAGGACAGCTTGATCATTGTGAGCGATCACAGCGTAGTTCTGAGAAGCCTTTCGCTTCTTTGACCTCTTAGGGGATCCAGTCTGTTCATCCATGATCTTTGATTCCTCGATTGGTTCCGATTCTTCGACCGGCTTCTTGTCACCTTTTCGGAAAAGTTTACCTTTCCTGATCTTCGATTCAGTCAAGGTTGCAGATAACTCAATGGCCTGCCTAACAGTAGTAGGGTTGCTACCAGTCAAAATGTCTTGTATTGAGTCGGGAAGGCCATCAATGTACTTTTCGATCGCCTTATCCAAAGGTGTGACCATGTTTGGGCATAACAGACTTAGCTCCTCATAACGGTCCGTGTAGGCTCGATGCTCACCGCTGTCTTGCTTAAGATCATCAAATTCCCTTTCCAAAGCCCTGATCTCGTGACGAGGACAAAACTCCTTCATCATGAGAGCCCTAAGTTCGGCCCATGTCTGTGCTAGAGCAACTTCTGCACCACGATCTCTCATAACCCCATTCCACCACGTAAGGGCCCTCTTCTGGAATACACTCGAAGCAAACTCAACCTTGCGATTGTCAGGACACTGCACATGGCGGAAAGTATTCTCAATGCTCTCGAACCATTGAAGAAGCCCAGTCGCTCCCTCAGAACCACTAAACTTGAGTGGTTTCGCCGAGTTAAAACTCTTGAAGTTGCATGGACCATTGTTGTTGTTGTTGGCTTGATTCCATTGAGCAAAGAGGTTTGGGAATTGAGCAGCCATTTGCTGCGCAATGATTTCTGCCAGCTCGGCAGTCGCTATCTGGCTTTCGCGTCGAGGAGGCATTCTAAAAGAGGAAACATGAAATGAAACGAGTGAGAGAGTTAGACAAAACGAATGAGGTGAAACAAATCTGATGAATGCAAGGATGGTGGTCATTTGTTTGTTACTACAAAGCAACAAACGACCTCGGTGATTAAAGTAAATAGGTAAAAAATAATGTATAGCGAAGACATGCTCGCCTATAAGTGAACACTCATCCCAAGAATTCCCAGGTAAGCACAACTGGTCTCGCGTCTGATGAGATGTATACGAAGTGCTTGCCTAGACAGAAAACCCAGAATACAGGCATTCACCCTTCCAGTTTGCACGTGTTCACATTATTTAAAACCCAAAACCTTGACGAGATTTTGAAAACTCAAAGGGGTTCAAAACCATATAACAGAGAGTTCAAAACCTTACAATAGAGGGTTCAAAACCTACTAATCAATCATCCTAGAACAGATGATTAGTTTTCATAGCGGTTTTGAAATTTATGTTCTTGTTGTGGTCGTCGCCTAAGGATAGGTGACGGTATTGTTTTATGACTAAATGCAAGTAAACTCGCGTTAGGGTCCTAAGAAAGTTATAGACTAGGTCAAAGCATTACTAATAACCTAATTCCCTATAACCATTGGCTCTGATACCATCTTTTCTGTCACACCCCGACCACGTAGAACATACGAAACGTGGCGGAAACATCGGGGAGTGTTGTAACAGAATTAATTGTTTCAAATCCATGGCAATTGAAGTTTCGTTTTATTAAATAAAAGTGTTACGATGTCTTAATAAACAAAGAAATACGACATAATTAACTAGTCTTGCATCTTTTATTGTCACTAAAGCCCAAGTCTGCCTATATGTATCTTGATCATCTTATGCAACAGCTCCTGAAAAACACATGTGAAAATAGGTACGTCAGCATAAAAATGCCTGTGAGATACATAGATTTTGTGAAAATAGGTTCCATGACTTATGTTTGAGAAAATGTTTAGTCATGAACCTTGTAATTTGCTTTGTTTTGTAAATCATTTGAAAAACAATGAGTTCAGATGATATGTATACAATAAATGAATAATGTATGGTTAAATGAATAACCATAGAAAAATGGATTTGTATAAGATAGGTTGTTTGTAAAACAATGTCTTGTGAAAAGTATGTTATTTGTATAAAATGTCATATGTATCAAACTGAAATGATTCAAATAACGCTACGATATGTAATACCATACAAACACTTATATATAGGAAGTACCAGCGGCGTATCCACCATGCTTGTATCATATTACACACGCATCGTTACTTAATCACTTAATCAAACCAAACCAACCAATGTAAGAAGTCTATGTTTAAATCAATTGTCAAATGTATTGGGTAATATGTCAAAGTGTTCATGTCAAGATGTAAATCATATCAAAATGTCTATGTCAAATATCCATGTCAAATGTCTATGTCAGAATGTTATGTATGGCAAGTGAAATGTCTCAACTAAACCATATGCACAAAAACAAAGTATTGAAGTAAAACTTGGTTTTAAAACAAAGTTATGTTTTGTGGGAAATGCATGATCAAATGTCAATCATGTTAAAATGTCTATGCCGAAATGTCTATGTCAAATACGGTTCACACGGTTCACAGATACAAACGGTTCACAGATATCAACGGATCACAGTCAAATGATTACAACGGTTCAATATGTAGTATAATGTGTTCATATGCTGGATAAGCATATGAAACAGAAAAGCAACGTAAAACAATGTACTAAGTACCCACACAATGGGCATACATAGCATGAAATGTAATGAAATCATGTACTATAATGTACTAATGAACATAGCAAGTATATGATGTCAAAACAGGAAAGCATGAAAGTAACAAGTAGGCACATGTGTTCCACCCCAAAACAGTTTGGAAAACAGTAAAAGAGGGGTCTATGTACTCACTTGAGATTGCTCAGAAGTCCTAGGATAACCACCAAGCAAAGCTAGAGATCACGGAATCAAACGGCACCTACTATAGGTAACTACATTAATAAACCGGACCTAAATCGAAAGATCGGGTAGCATTAGGGTTTGTAAACCAAACGAGTGTAGAGACTCGTGTCATTTGGTTTAACAAAGCCTACATACTAAATGAAACTTAACCTAAGTGTTTACGACCCATTACGACCCGTTTAGGTAGCTTATGCTACTTTAACGCGTCGTGCGCGTGAAACGCGTTTGGACCGCCTAACTAGCCCTATGACAAGTGTTATATGCCTAAACATGTTACATAATCAGTTACGTGACAAAAGTTTAGGTTACATATGCTTAATTACCAATTATACATGAAAAGGGTATTCTGGTAATTTACCTAAGGCATATAAACTACCTATCATACAACTACTTAAACGATGTGACCATAGGGTATAACCTCGGAAGGTTATTCCCTACCTACTATGGTCACCTACTGTGTTTGGTCGGATCCTAATGATCGACCAAACTGGGTCGGGTTCGAAGGTATAGGCGATTTATTAGATCGCCTACCCTACGACCCTAGACAACGTGATTACACTCACGTTGCGAAGTTCAAACGAACTTCGCATTGACCATTACCGGTCAATGCTGAAAGTCAAAAAAAGTTTGACTTTCTGACTCGAAAAGCAGTAAAATAAGGAAAAGAACGAAAGAATACTTACGAAGGGTCCAAGAATGGAAGGTTTGAACCCGAACACTCTCAGGTATGAAGTGTTAAACACGACAACTTAGAGAGCAAGTTCAGATTCAAAGGTGTGAGTTTTTGGGTGTGATGTTGGTGGGTATTTATAGGAAATGGTCCACCGTTGGGATCGTTTCTTGGATAACGTGCCACGATCCAAGGCGTACACTTGTCGGGATGTTATGGTGCCTAAATTGCCACTAACCATAAGGATTTGACATGTGGAAGAGGGATTGGAGGTGCTAAACAGCTGCAACCAGCTGTTAAATGCAGTTAATCTGGTCTGATAGTGGGAAGCGGCCCGCTTTAGGATCATACAAACACAATGCGGGCCGCTTGGGGCCTCTGATCTGCATACAAGTTTCAAAAATGACAGTTTAGGTCCCTGCACGTGTTTAAGGCCTTTTTCGATGCGTTTGAACCTCGTTAACCTCATTTCAAGGCTCTAAAATGAAGTTAAAGTATAGGGAACTCAAAACATGCTCAAAAATATGACGGATGTCGGTTCGTTTGGTCGTACGATCGCGATGTTCGCTTAATTACGACGGGATGCGCATAAGCGCGAAAAACGATCCAAATGAAGCGACGAATGGATTTTTCTTAAGGCGAACACTAAAATATAATGTAGTCATGCTTACATAAATTTTTGGATGTCCAGATGTATTCAGAACGTAAGTTATGCGCGAAAATGCAAACTTGTGCACTTTTTGACACTTTTAGTCCCTGAATGACCCAAAAGTTTATTTTAGCATACCGAACCCCTCAAAGCCTATTTCTAAGCTATGTAAAGGATATTTATGGTATGTTTAACTTATGGTCATGTTCCGGAATGTCTGTTACAGTTCAAATTGGCATACTTTCGCAGTTTGTCAACTTTAGTCCCTGTAAGCGATTTAACTTGTTTTTGCCATACCAAAGCCTTCAAAACTTATTGCTAAGTTATGTAAAGGTTATTTAAGGTATGTTAAGCCTATTTCACTATTCCGGAGTGTTCGTTGCATTAAACTGGTTATATTTACGCATTAGTGCGCGTATAACCTTCCAGAAAGCGATTTAGAGCTTGAAATCGAACAAGAATTGATATGTGTAAACGATACACATATTTTTACAAATCCCAAGTATGAAATACAATATTTCACTGGGTGGGCATTTGTTTGATGGTTGAAATGACACAGGTGTTACAGACGACCTCGTTATCTTACCAACGCTATACTACGCTCACGATGGGTGCACTTGCCCATATGTGTGTTTAGTGTTAGTAGAATATCGTCTTTTATAAATTTCAAACTTGACTAAAGTGTTAAAAAGGGCTAAAAATATACATAAATTTATATAACACTACACACGCATCAGCCGTCACTAAACACATTCCTTAAATTGCCATTTTCTGAGTGTTTATTTTTTGGTGTCTAATCCGTATATATATCACCATTGTTCTTAATTTTCTTGACTGTATATCTCTTAAATGTCAACATATACACGTGTGATTTAGTTTACAAAGATTTTTCAATGTCGAAAACCTCGACCAGAGAGTAAAAAAGGCGTAAGGTTCACAATGATGTAAACCTAAAATGGGATACACCGGGCTATGATTCGAGTTACAGAAACAAGGGCCAAACCAACCACCCAAGAATGGAATCGTCAAGCGAAAACACTTGACAACCTCCTGGAAGCAGCTTTTCTTGCCACCAGACCTTTCTCCATCAATTAGGAATCTGATGTCGTCACTAAACACATTCCTTAAATTGTAGCCATTTTATGAGTGTTTATTTTTTGGTGTCTAATCCGCATATATAGCACCATTGCTCTTGATTTTCTTGACTGTATATCTCTTAAATGTCAACATATACACATGTGATTTAGTTTACGAATATTTTTCAATGCTGAGAACCTCGAACAGAGCGAAAAAAAGGCGTAAGGTTCACAATGGCGTAAAACTAAAATGGGATATACCGGGCTAGGATTCGAGTTACAGGAACAAGGGCCAAACTAACCACCCAAGAATGGAATCGTCGAGTGAAAACAATTGACAACCTACTGGAAGCAGCTTTTCTTGCCACCAGACCTTTCTCCATCAATTAGGAGTCTGATGCCATCACTAAACACATTTCTTAAATTGTAGCCATTTTTTGAGTGTTTATTTTTTGGTTTCCAATCTGCATATATATCACCATTGCTCTTGATTTTCTTGACTGTATATCTCTTAAATGTCAACATATACACGTGTGATTTAGTTTACGAAGATTTTTCAATGCCGAGAACCTCGATCAAAGAGTAAAAAAGGCGTAAGGTTCACAATGGTGTAAAACTAAAATGGGATATACCGGGCTAGGATTCGAGTTACAGCAACACGGGCGAAACTAACCACCCAAGAATGGAATCGTCGAGCGAAAACACTTGACAACCTCCTGGACGCAGCTTTTCTTTCCACCAGACTTTTCTCCATCAATTAAGAATTTGATGCCGTCACTAAACAAATTCCTTAAGTTGTAGCCATTTTTTAAGTGTTTATTTTTTGGTGTTAATCCGCATATATATCACAATTGCTCTTGATTTTCTTGCATGTATATCTCTTAAATGTCAACATATACACGTGTGATTTAGTTTATGAAGATTTTTCAATGCCGAGAAGCGCGATCAGAGAGTAAAAAAGGCGTAAGGTTCACAATGGCGTAAAACTAAAATGGGAAATATCGGTCTAGGATTCGAGTTACAGGAACACGGGCCAAACCAACCACCAAAGAATGGAATCGTCGAGCGAAAACAGTTGATAACCTCCTGGAAGCAGCTTTTCTTGCCACCAGACTTTTCTCCATCAATTAGGAATCTGATGCCGTCACTAAACACATTCCTTAAATTGTAGCCATTTTTTGAGTGTTTATTTTTTTCAGTCTAATACGTATATATATCTCCATTGCTCTTGATTTTCTTAACTGTATATCTCTTATATGTCAACATATACACGTGTGATATAGTTTACGAAGATTTTTCAATGCCCAGAACCTCGATCAGAGAGTAAAAAAGGCGTAAGGTTCACAATGATGTAAACCTAAAATGGGATACACCGGGCTATGATTCGAGTTACAGAAACAAGGGCCAAACCAACCACCCAAGAATGGAATCGTCAAGCGAAAACACTTGACAACCTCCTGGAAGCAGCTTTTCTTGCCACCAGACCTTTCTCCATCAATTAGGAATCTGATGTCGTCACTAAACACATTCCTTAAATTGTAGCCATTTTATGAGTGTTTATTTTTTGGTGTCTAATCCGCATATATAGAACCATTGCTCTTGATTTTCTTGACTGTATATCTCTTAAATGTCAACATATACACATGTGATTTAGTTTACGAATATTTTTCAATGCTGAGAACCTCGAACAGAGCGAAAAAAAGGCGTAAGGTTCGCAATGGCGTAAAACTAAAATGGGATATACCGGGCTAGGATTCGAGTTACAGGAACAAGGGCCAAACTAACCACCCAAGAATGGAATCGTCGAGTGAAAACACATGACAACCTACTGGAAGCAGCTTTTCTTGCCACCAGACCTTTCTCCATCAATTAGGAGTCTGATGCCATCACTAAACACATTTCTTAAATTGTAGCCATTTTTTGAGTGTTTATTTTTTGGTTTCCAATCTGCATATATATCACCATTGCTCTTGATTTTCTTGACTGTATATCTCTTAAATGTCAACATATACACGTGTGATTTAGTTTACGAAGATTTTTCAATGCCGAGAACCTCGATCAAAGAGTAAAAAAGGCGTAAGGTTCACAATGGTGTAAAACTAAAATGGGATATACCGGCCTAGGATTCGAGTTACAGGAACACGGGCGAAACTAACCACCCAAGAATGGAATCGTCGAGCGAAAACACTTGACAACCTCCTGGACGCAGCTTTTCTTTCCACCAGACTTTTCTCCATCAATTAAGAATTTGATGCCGTCACTAAACAAATTCCTTAAGTTGTAGCCATTTTTTAAGTGTTTATTTTTTGGTGTTAATCCGCATATATATCACCATTGCTCTTGATTTTCTTGCATGTATATCTCTTAAATGTCAACATATACACGTGTGATTTAGTTTATGAAGATTTTTCAATGCCGAGAAACGCGATCAGAGAGTAAAAAAGGCGTAAGGTTCACAATGGCGTAAAACTAAAATGGGAAATATCGGTCTAGGATTCGAGTTACAGGAACACGGGCCAAACCAACCACCAAAGAATGGAATCGTCGAGCGAAAACAGTTGATAACCTCCTGGAAGCAGCTTTTCTTGCCACCAGACTTTTCTCCATCAATTAGGAATCTGATGCCGTCACTAAACACATTCCTTAAATTGTAGCCATTTTTTGAGTGTTTATTTTTTTCAGTCTAATACGTATATATATCTCCATTGCTCTTGATTTTCTTAACTGTATATCTCTTATATGTCAACATATACACGTGTGATATAGTTTACGAAGATTTTTCAATGCCCAGAACCTCGATCAGAGAGTAAAAAAGGCGTAAGGTTCACAATGATGTAAACCTAAAATGGGATACACCGGGCTATGATTCGAGTTACAGAAACAAGGGCCAAACCAACCACCCAAGAATGGAATCGTCAAGCGAAAACACTTGACAACCTCCTGGAAGCAGCTTTTCTTGCCACCAGACCTTTCTCCATCAATTAGGAATCTGATGTCGTCACTAAACACATTCCTTAAATTGTAGCCATTTTATGAGTGTTTATTTTTTGGTGTCTAATCCGCATATATAGCACCATTGCTCTTGATTTTCTTGACTGTATATCTCTTAAATGTCAACATATACACATGTGATTTAGTTTACGAATATTTTTCAATGCTGAGAACCTCGAACAGAGCGAAAAAAAGGCGTAAGGTTCACAATGGCGTAAAACTAAAATGGGATATACCGGGCTAGGATTCGAGTTACAGGAACAAGGGCCAAACTAACCACCCAAGAATGGAATCGTCGAGTGAAAACACTTGACAACCTACTGGAAGCAGCTTTTCTTGCCACCAGACCTTTCTCCATCAATTAGGAGTCTGATGCCATCACTAAACACATTTCTTAAATTGTAGCCATTTTTTGAGTGTTTATTTTTTGGTTTCCAATCTGCATATATATCACCATTGCTCTTGATTTTCTTGACTGTATATCTCTTAAATGTCAACATATACACGTGTGATTTAGTTTACGAAGATTTTTCAATGCCGAGAACCTCGATCAAAGAGTAAAAAAGGCGTAAGGTTCACAATGGTGTAAAACTAAAATGGGATATACCGGGCTAGGATTCGAGTTACAGAAACACGGGCGAAACTAACCACCCAAGAATGGAATCGTCGAGCGAAAACACTTGACAACCTCCTGGACGCAGGTTTTCTTTCCACCAGACTTTTCTCCATCAATTAAGAATTTGATGCCGTCACTAAACAAATTCCTTAAGTTGTAGCCATTTTTTGAGTGTTTATTTTTTGGTGTTAATCCGCATATATATCACAATTGCTCTTGATTTTCTTGCATGTATATCTCTTAAATGTCAACATATACACGTGTGATTTAGTTTATGAAGATTTTTCAATGCCGAGAAGCGCGATCAGAGAGTAAAAAAGGCGTAAGGTTCATAATGGCGTAAAACTAAAATGGGAAATATCGGTCTAGGATTCGAGTTACAGGAACACGGGCCAAACCAACCACCAAAGAATGGAATCGTCGAGCGAAAACAGTTGATAACCTCCTGGAAGCAGCTTTTCTTGCCACCAGACTTTTCTCCATCAATTAGGAATCTGATGCCGTCACTAAACACATTCCTTAAATTGTAGCCATTTTTTGAGTGTTTATTTTTTTCAGTCTAATACGTATATATATCTCCATTGCTCTTGATTTTCTTAACTGTATATCTCTTATATGTCAACATATACACGTGTGATATAGTTTACGAAGATTTTTCAATGCCCAGAACCTCGATCAGAGAGTAAAAAAGGCGTAAGGTTCACAATGATGTAAACCTAAAATGGGATACACCGGGCTATGATTCGAGTTACAGAAACAAGGGCCAAACCAACCACCCAAGAATGGAATCGTCAAGCGAAAACACTTGACAACCTCCTGGAAGCAGCTTTTCTTGCCACCAGACCTTTCTCCATCAATTAGGAATCTGATGTCGTCACTAAACACATTCCTTAAATTGTAGCCATTTTATGAGTGTTTATTTTTTGGTGTCTAATCCGCATATATAGCACCATTGCTCTTGATTTTCTTGACTGTATATCTCTTAAATGTCAACATATACACATGTGATTTAGTTTACGAATATTTTTCAATGCTGAGAACCTCGAACAGAGCGAAAAAAAGGCGTAAGGTTCACAATGGCGTAAAACTAAAATGGGATATACCGGGCTAGGATTCGAGTTACAGGAACAAGGGCCAAACTAACCACCCAAGAATGGAATCGTCGAGTGAAAACACTTGACAACCTACTGGAAGCAGCTTTTCTTGCCACCAGACCTTTCTCCATCAATTAGGAGTCTGATGCCATCACTAAACACATTTCTTAAATTGTAGCCATTTTTTGAGTGTTTATTTTTTGGTTTCCAATCTGCATATATATCACCATTGCTCTTGATTTTCTTGACTGTATATCTTTTAAATGTCAACATATACACGTGTGATTTAGTTTACGAAGATTTTTCAATGCCGAGAACCTCGATCAAAGAGTAAAAAAGGCGTAAGGTTCACAATGGTGTAAAACTAAAATGGGATATACCGGGCTAGGATTCGAGTTACAGAAACGCGGGTGAAACTAACCACCCAAGAATGGAATCGTCGAGCGAAAACACTTGACAACCTCCTGGACGCAGCTTTTCTTTCCACCAGACTTTTCTCCATCAATTAAGAATTTGATGCCGTCACTAAACAAATTCCTTAAGTTGTAGCCATTTTTTGAGTGTTTATTTTTTGGTGTTAATCCGCATATATATCACCATTGCTCTTGATTTTCTTGCATGTATATCTCTTAAATGTCAACATATACACGTGTGATTTAGTTTATGAAGATTTTTCAATGCCGAGAAGCGCGATCAGAGAGTAAAAAAGGCGTAAGGTTCACAATGGCGTAAAACTAAAATGGGAAATATCGGTCTAGGATTCGAGTTACAGGAACACGGGCCAAACCAACCACCAAAGAATGGAATCGTCGAGCGAAAACAGTTGATAACCTCCTGGAAGCAGCTTTTCTTGCCACCAGACTTTTCTCCATCAATTAGGAATCTGATGCCGTCACTAAACACATTCCTTAAATTGTAGCCATTTTTTGAGTGTTTATTTTTTTCAGTCTAATACGTATATATATCTCCATTGCTCTTGATTTTCTTAACTTTATATCTCTTATATGTCAACATATACACGTGTGATATAGTTTACGAAGATTTTTCAATGCCTAGAACCTCGATCAGAGAGTAAAAAAGGCGTGTGGTTACATTGGTGTAGCAATAAAATGGGATATACCGGGCTAGGATTCGAGTTACAGGAACAAGGGCCAAACCAACCACCCAAGAATGGAATCGTCGAGCGAAAACACTTGACAACCTCCTGGAAGCAGTTTTTCTTGCCAACAGACCTTTCTCCATCAATTAGGCATCTGATGTTGTCACTAAACACATTCCTTAAATTGAAGCCATTTTTTGAATGTTTATTTTTTGGTGTCTAATCCGCATACATATCACCATTGCACTTGATTTTCTTGACTTTATATCTCTTAAATGTCAACATATATATGTGATTTAGTCCATGAAGATTTTTCAATACCGAGAACCTCGATAAGAGAGTAAAAAAGGCGTAAGGTTCACAATGGTGTAAAACTAAAACGAGATATACCGGGTTAGGATTCGAGTTACAGGAACAAGGCCCAAACCAACCACCCAAGAATGGAATCTGTAGGTCCCCTATTCGTATGGATCTTTCACATAATTGTCTTTCCAATCAAGAGTGCGAGATCCTCTTGATCA
The DNA here is from genome assembly GCA_030545235.1 of Helianthus tuberosus. NCBI lineage: Eukaryota > Viridiplantae > Streptophyta > Magnoliopsida > Asterales > Asteraceae > Helianthus > Helianthus tuberosus. The sequence continues at coordinate 367,335 of JARYGA010017211.1, read as the reverse complement.
GAACATTGTAGAAAACGTGTAGGAAACAGAAACAACAATTCACTTTCAAACCGGATCTTTATTGATTAACTATCAAACTGATTACAATCAATCAAGATCCCTAACCACACTCAATTTCGTCCAAGAACAAGCTCTCACGAAATTCTGTCTCTCAAAAACTGTTTTGGCTGATGAACCTAAACCCTAAAGCCTAACCTTGTTTATGTAACACAAGGTTGCAACATTAGGCTGGGTTTGTTACATGGGCTAGGCCCAAATCGTCCCCCATCACCCAATGTGGGTTTTGTTTAGCCCAAACTCTATTAACTCACTAATACAAAGCTAAACCCGCTAACAGTTTATCATTTAACTAATTACAAGATATCCAAAGACCAAATCTAAGCTGTCGTCACAAATATGCACCAACAAACTCCCCCTTGACAATAGCTTCATACAATAACTTTGTCTTCAGTCTTCTTGCAATCTTCATGTAGTCTTGTAATGTATTTGGTCTTTGGATAGCTTCAGCTTCAATAGCTTCTGTCAGCAACAGACTCCCCCTAAGCTGATGCATCCAATCACCAAATCTTCAAAAACGTTAGCGTTTGAGTAAACTCTAGTTCAACATTTGTATAACAATCTTCAAACTCTTCACTTTGTCTGCAATGTAGAAAGGAGGTTCTACCATGCATCCAATCAAACTCTCATCTTCACAGCAACATACCGCTTCTATCTGTATACTATAAAACAAACATCTCGAGAAACCATAAGAATTTTTCAACACAGTTAAATAAATTATTATTTTTCAAGAGATAGTTAAACTGTATCACATATTAAGCATTTTCAATTTCATCACCAACACGCAAAACTTTTTAATCGCACACCCTATAACCCGCATGATTTAAAATTTTGAACTCACTTTCTAACACTGTCTCCCCCTATCAGTAACAATTCCTCCAAGAATAACAGTCTTTCGTACATTAAGAATTTTAAACAGAAAAATACACTATTTTTTGTATTTTTGTATTTTCTGAAAGCAAGTAAATACAAAAGCAATAAACACTCTATTTTTGTGAGAATCACTGGTAAGAAGATCATATCAACACAATCAAACTGTTTTCACACTATTAGATAATTCTTTATTTAATTTTTCGTGAAAAGCAGTCCAAGACGATTACCAGTATGTTAGTCCACTTAAACAAAATGCATGAACATTTCAAGTACCATTACCGTACGATACGTTAAGGTAATATTATTTCTGATATATTAGTGTGTCCCACTTCAGGATATACCCCAGCGATCAAGGTATGCACAAAGATTCATCGTAGTAGGTGAGTATACTGAATTCATCTGTTTTGTTTTTCAACGTTTAGATAATTGGTGAACAGGTCAATACTTCCGTACAGCAAAGAGACCAAAATATCTAACAAGGGCTATGACAAATACCATTTTTGGTACGAATTATGCATTTTGAACATTTTGAATGACTCTCTATGAGAGCTTCTTCATTTTCAGGGTTTTGGCATTTTTAGCTCTTTTAAGATATCCTGGGTGTGTCTAGGTCAGCATATATCTGGATGTAGCAGAAGGACACCCTTGATATCCCCAGATGAAATAACAGTATAAAGACCCAAAACCTCAGATTTTGGCAATCTATCAATGCAAGATTTAAGGTCATTAAACCATACACCACTGATGTGTTCCCCACTCATACACAGTTCATTTAAGTTTATATCACATTGGTAAGTTGATTATTTCATGCTTTTTGCCTACTGGTACATCATATGATGAAGCTGCTATCACACTTAAGCAATTTAATTTCATTTTCAGTGTGACAGTCTAACTTGCTGATGTACTATCATTTCTCCTTTTCACACAGTGATAACTCATTTTTAATTTTCTATTTTTTTATTAAGTTTTTCAATTTTTTAATGTTTCTGTATTTTTTATTTTTAAGAAAAGCAGTAAACTATTTACAAAATTCTTATGAAAAACCAGTTATTCAGGATTCCTCATCCCATTGAGTTCGACTAAATGTTCAAAGCGAGCCCTGTCAAAAGCTTCAGTATAAAGATCTGCCAGGTTATCTAGTGTGTCGACTCGATGTAATTCAATTAGCCTCTTTTCAGCACAATCCCGTATAAAATGATGACGTATGTCAATATGTTTTGTGCGACTGTGTTTCACGGGATTATTAGTTATTGAAATTGTGGCATTATTGTCTATCATAAAAGGAGTACGAGTGAAATCCAAACCGTAATCGTGCATTTGCTATTGTATCCAGAGAACCTGAGAGCAGCAGCTACCCGCAACAATGTATTCAGCTTCACACGTAGAGTTTGACACACAAGATTGCTTCTTGCATTGCCAAGACACAATCCTGCCTCCTAAGAACTGACAGCCACCTGTTGTAGACTTCCTGTTTGACTTGCATCCCCCAAAGTCTGAGTCAATGTAAGCAACAAAATTCATATCACTATCAGCTGGATACCACAACCCAAGTTTAGGTTTCCCCTTCAAGTAACGAAGACTACGCTTCACCGCCTTCATGTGTGACTCCTTTGGATTAGCCTGATATCTGGCACACAAGCATACTGCAAACATAATGTCAAGTCTTGAAGCAGTCAAGTACATTAGAGAACCAATCATTGCCCTGTATTGAGTTGAATCAACATCTTCAGTACTTTCGTGATCTGGGCCAAGATTGTGATTTTCACATATGGGTGTGTTGAAAGTTGAGCAATCATTCATTTTGAACCGATCCAAAATGTCGTACACATACTTAGTTTGATGAATAAACATCCCATCCTCCTTCTGTTCAACTTGTAATCCCATAAAGTAAGACAGCTCACCCATAGCGCTCATTTCGAACTTGCTCTTCATCACCTGCTCGAACTCTTTACACATGCTCTCATCTGATGACCCAAAGATGATGTCATCCACGTACACCTGTACTATCAGAAAATCTTCCTTTTTCCTCTTGATGAACAGTGTACTGTCAATCTGACCTCTTTCAAAACCATTCTTGATCAGATGTGTAGACAGTGTCTCGTACCACGCCATGGGAGCTTGATGTAACCCATACAAAGCCTTATCAAGTTTGTACACCCGATCTGGATAATCTGGATCAACGAACCCGTCTGGTTGTGAGACATACACCACTTCTTGGACTTTCCCGTAAAGAAAATCACTCTTTACGTCTAATTGGTAAACTTTGAAGCCCTTGAATGTTGCGAAAGCCAGAAACAAACGAATTGCCTCCAACCTTGCCACTGGTGCAAACACTTCATTGTAATCAATCCCTTCCTGCTGATTGAAACCTTTGACAACCAATCGAGCCTTGTTTCACGTCACTATCCCTCTGTCATCCTTCTTGCACGTAAACACCCACTTAGTGCCTATCTCTCTTTCACCTTTAGGAAGGTCAACCAACTCCCAAACCTTCAACTTCGCAAACTGGGCCAATTCCTCTTGCATAGCTTCAACCCATGAATTGTCTTTAAGATCCATATGAATGTTCTTCGGCTCCTCTTGGGAAATAAAGCAACTATACAAGCACTCATTCACAATCCCAGTCTTCTCAATCGAAACAAATAAGCCAGAATTCGCTGCTATGCTTCTCCTTGTCTGAACACCTGCATTAGGATCTCCAAGTATCATGTCAACTGGATGATCTCTATTTGCTCGTGTAGTAGCATGGGTATCCACTTCTAAATTATCACCCAGGTTTGATCCAACCTCCCCCTGAATATTTTGATTCGCAAATGGATTAATGAAATCCTCCCCCTCAATGGGTTCAGAGTCACTATCACTTGAATCAGGATCAGCTACACCTTGGGAAGTTTCTGGAGCATCTGTCATATCAACATTCGATCTAGGCATGAACTCGCCTTCATCGTCTCCACTTATCACTGTTTGAATCAGCTGAGATTCATCTGCATCAGAAAACTCAGGAATATTAAATGATTTAAAAGTGCTTTCATAATCATATAATATAGCAGGTCCACTCGTTGATTCTTGAGGTTTGTAGGAAGTAATTTCCACATTAAACACAACCTCAATTTTACCAGTTTTTAGATTAAAAACCTTTTATTCGTTGCACCAGGTACGTAACCTAGAAAGTAGCCTTCGTCAGCCACCTCACCGAATTTTTATTTATCTTTATTTCGCACAATGGTGCAGGGTAATCCAAATGGTTCAAAGCCTTCTAAGTTTGGTTTCTTGTTAAACATCAATTCATGACAAGTTTTAGTAAAACGTTTAACAGTCAAAACTTTGTTTAGGACGTAGCAAGCTGTATTCACATCTTCTCCCCAGAAAAGAACTGGTAGCTTTGAATCTGAAAGCATCGTCCTAGCGGCTTCAATCAACGTCCTGTTTTTCCTCTCAGCGACTCCATTTTGTTGAGGTGTGTAAGGAGCAGAATATTGATGTTCGATTCCCTTTCGAAGACAATAGAGATCCAGAATTCGATTCTTGAACTCCGTGCCATTATCACTCCTTATCCTCTTGATCCTTGCATCATGAACGTTTTCCAATTTCGTAAAAAGATCTATCAGCATCTCCGCCGTCTCATCTTTTGTACCTAAAAAGAAAACCCATGAATATCGTGAGTAATCATCAGTAACAACAAGACAATAGTACTTTCCACCTATGCTCCTCACGTTCACTGGACCGAATAAATCCATGTGAAGTAATTCATAAGGGGCATCTATGGAATTTACTGTTTTAGACTTATGAGGTTTCTTGTGTTGTTTTCCCTTTTGACATGGAAGACATTTATCTTCCACTTGAAACCTCTGCATTGGAACCCCTTTCACTAGCTCATTTTTAACAAGGTAATTCATTTTTCGATAGTGAATATGGGCCATGGGTCTGTGCCACAAAATCGATTCAGCTTCAGATGCTTTTGATAGTAAGCACGCCACCACAGCATTTGGATCCTTAGCACCCATGTCCATGACATAAGTGTCATTTCTCCTTGGCGCTCGCATCACTATCCAATCGTCCGGAATCTTCAAACCTGGTTTCAACACTAATGCTTCATTCTTGGTAAAATGGACCGAGTGACCCTTGTCACAGACTTGTGACACGCTCATCAGATTGTGTTTAAGCTGCTCCACATAGTTCACTTTGTCCAGTATGATCTTCCCATTGGTCACTTTTCCTCGTCCAATAATTCTACCACCTTTAGCACCCGCAAAATTCACATTTCCACCATCATAATCTTCAAATTCTGTCAACAATCTTGCATCCCCCGCCATGTGCCTGGAGCAGCCACTATCAACATACCATAAGTTGATAATCCTCCTCAGTAGCTCCTGCACACACCAACCGAGAAATTAGTTAGATTGGGGGACCCAAGCCTTAATGGTCTTGGGTCGTCCAAATTCACCAACTACTAGAACATCCATCCAATATCCATTACTCCTAACTGGAGTCTTGGATCTCAGACCTGTTGATGGAATTTGATTTTGATTTCCACTAGGTCTTTGGTCCTGAGGGTTCCTATATGTGTTTGGACTATTTGACCTTTGAAAATTTTGGTTTTGATACCTTGAATTTTGATTCCAAGAAGCATTATTGTTGTAATTTCTTAAGCCATTGTTATAAAAAGTTCGACCACCATTATTTTGGTATCGATTTTGATATTGACCTTGACTTCTGAAATTATTTGAATTTCCATTAAAATTGTTCATTCTAGGTGAACTGCTTCTAGGTCTCTCATATCTGCCTGGTGGAGATCTAGGTTGAAATCTTGGTTGATTTCTTTGAAAATGAGGAACTTGTGGAGTTCCTTTTTCAGCCTTATCTACACCAACAACAACATTTTCTGGTTACTTAGGAGCAGATTTCTTTGGAGAGTTGGACTCCTTCTCCTGTTTATCACCACTATTCTCTGGTGACTTCTCTCTCTTCCTCTCACTCACTGGTGCTTCACTCTTTTTGTTAGGACAGCAGCTAGCTACATGTCCTTTGATGTGACACTTGAAGCACGATCTCCTTTTCAAAGACTTCTTAGCTGGAGTCTCTGAGGTAGATCCCTTATCAGATGGTGATGATCCCTTGGATGAACCTTGTTTAGTTTGCTTAATTTCAGATTTTTCTATGCTCTTATTTTTTGCAAACTCTACATTCGATTCATTTTCAATAACAGTAGTTTCGTTTTTCATATCACTACCTTGAACAAAATTAATCTTTTTGACAAAAGCTTGATTTTTATTCTTAGGCGGTGAATTTTTCCTTTTCAAAGGTTCCCTGTTATTGTTTTCCTTAGCGTCATCACTCTCAGATCCATCACCTTGACTTGATGTGGATGCGAAACTACTAGGTGCAGATGCCATAAAGTTTGCTAGCTCATCTTCACTAGGCAGGAATGAATAGTCATGACTAAGAGGAGGTGGAACTTCATTAAAGCCCTGGAAGCCCACACTGGTCTTGTCATTACTCTTCTTTAACCCACCCATCATATGTTTCATAACAAAAGTAGAGTCCCTGAATTGACCTAATTTCTTTTCAAGTTCAACAATTTTGAGTTGTGCATCTGACAACTCTTTGCATTTATCAGAAATCTCTTTTGTTTTCTCAGCCATCATTTCATGAGCTAAGTCTATGACTTGAAGTTTTTCGTTTAGTTTGCAAGTTAAAGCTTCAATTTCAGCTTCACAACCATTTATCTTCTTCAAGTATGACGATTCATTTCTTTTAGCAAAAAAGTTTGCTTCTTTTATGTTAGACATCTCACTTACCAGACTTTGGTTTTGTGTTGACAACCTGTCAACCTCACCCTGTAGTTCACGACATCTCAAACATACTGAATTAGATTGTACCTCTTTCTCATGAACTTCTGAGGTTTCATCAGCAACAACCTGTTCAGCTTCACTCGCTTTCTCTACTTCAGCATCCACTTTTGCTTCAGCATTCTTCACTTCAGATTCAGCATCACTCACAGTAGTTTCAGCCTCATCAACTTGCACTACTTCTGCCATGAATGCCTGAGTGGCATGCTCATTATCTTCCAGATGAACACTACAATCATTTGAACCTTCTCGAGATGTAGAACTCGCAGCTTTATTCCTTTTGACATCTTCATTTCCTTGACACTTCTTTTCTAATGCATCCCACATATCCTTTGAATTAGTGTACTTTGTAAAGGTATGCTTGATGCTATCAGGTAAGGACATCTTTATTGCAGCTAAAGCTTTCTTCTCAGCTTCAACCACCTGTCTCTCAGATTCATCCATCTTATCATAAGACATCACTATAACCCTTCCTTCGACACGACGTGTAGGAGCAACATATCCATCAATCATACAACACCACATTCTAAAATCCTCACTTTTCACAACTGATTCAAACTCCTCCTTCCAAACAACATATTCTTTAACATTTGTAAGCTTTGGCCAATTCTTAATAGTCTCACTGAACTTATCCATTTTGACCATCTTTAAACACGTTTTACCGTAACCGTACCGATAAAAACCGTACAAAATATCTCCGAAAACAGTGGTTACCAAATTACACCTTTAGAATCGTCTCGAAAAGACGAATCCAATGATATATAATGTCAAAAACCAATTTTTTTTTGCCCTAAAAATACGAGGAATTCGACGGTGCAGACGGTTCTGTCAAACGAGCTACGGATCAATTTCTATTTTCAAAATAGTGAATTATTTCTTACACTTGCCAGAAAATATTCCACCACTTTAAATATGCTATTAATTTCGCTGGGTAATCACTTAAATTCGCTGGTCTTATACTTGTTCAATTTCGCTGATCAAAGTTCAAAGGTTCGCAGGTCAAATTCGCTGTTCAAGTTCGCTAGACAAATTCGCTGGTTTATTTCACGATTACGACGACTGGTAAAGTCGCCAAAAACCGTAATAATTTCGCAGTGGAAAATTATACGGTTACCAAAGTCGCCTTTGGATTTAACTTCGCCGATAAGTATGCTGGTTAATTTCGCAGATCAATCAATTTCGCCAGATCAGTCTATTTCGCCAGTTCAGTCAATTTCGCCAACCAGCAACTTTGGAAACTTAATCTTTTCGAAAACTTGATGATTTTCCAACACAAATCTGCAAAATCAGAAAACCTAATCAGCTCAAAATTTCTGAAAATTGTGAAGAACAGATTGAAAACCACGAAGAACACGAAGAACAGTCTTCGAATCTTCAAGAAATTCAGTCAAAAATTCTTCCAGAATCAACCAAAAACTTTCCTGGAAACCCTGAAACCTGCAAAACAGCAATCAAACAAACCAGAAGATCAAAACAGCCAACAAATTCAAAAATTTTATCAAACCAAAAAAAAAAATTTCGAAACCCTAATTGTCAGGTTTAACACAAAATTCGAAAAACTCCCTGTTTTTGCAGAACACAATTCTGAACTGAGCCTTCAAGAGCCTAATGCTCTGATACCAATTGTAGGTCCCCTATTCGTATGGATCTTTCACAGAATTGTCTTTCCAATCAAAAGTGCGGAATCCTCTTGATCAGAATATTGTAGAAAACGTGTAGGAAACAGAAACAACAATTCACTTTCAAACCGGATCTTTATTGATTAACTATCAAACTGATTACAATCAATCAAGATCCCTAACCACACTCAATTTCGTCCCAGCACAAGCTCTCACGAAATTATGTCTCTCAAAAACTGTTTTGGCTGATTAACCTAAACCCTAAAGCCTAACCTTGTTTATATAACACAAGGTTGCAACATTAGGCTGGGTTTGTTACATGGGCTAGGCCCAAATCGTCCCCCATCACCCAATGTGGGTTTTGTTTAGCCCAAACTCTATTAGCTCGCTAACAAAAAGCTAAACCCGCTAACAGTTTATCGTTTAACTAATTACAAGATATCCAAAGACCAAATCTAAGCTGTTGTCACAAATATGCACCAACAGAATCGTCGAGCGAAAAAACTTGACAACCTCATGGAAGCAGCTTTTCTTCCCACCAGAACTTTCTCCATCAATTAGGAATCTGATGACGTCACTAAACATATTCCTTAAATTGTAGCCCTTTTTTGAGTCTTCATTTTTTGGTGTCTAATCCGCATATATATCACTCTTGCTCTTGATTTTCTTGACTGTAAATCTCTTAAATGTCATAATCTACACGTGTGATTTAGTTTACGAAGATTTTTCAATGCCGAGAACCTCGATCAGAGAGTAAAAAAGGCGTAAGGTTCACAATGGTGTAAAACTAAAATGGGATATACCGGGCTAGGATTCGAGTTAAGGGAACAAGTGCCAAACCAACCACCCAAGAATGGAATCGTCGAGCGAAACTACTTGCCAACCTCCTGGAAGAAGTTTTTCTTGCCACCAAACCTTTCTCCATCAATTAGGAATTTGATGCCGTCACTAAACACATTCCTTAAATTGTAGCCATTTTTTGAGTGTTTATTTTTTGGTGTCTAATCCGCATATATATCATCATTGCTCTTGATTTTCTTGATTGTATATCTCTTAAATGTCAACATATACACGTGTTATTTAGTTTTCGAAGATTTGTCAATTACGAGAACCGCGATCAGTGAGTAAAAAAGGCGTAAGGTTCACAATTGCTGTAAAACTAAAATAAGAAATACCGGGCTAGGATTCGTGTGACAGGAACAAGGGCCAAACCAACCACCCAAGAATGGAATCGTCGAAAGAGAACACTTGACAACCTCCTGGAAGCAGCTTTTCTTGCCACCAGAGCTTTCCCCATCGATTAGGAATCTCACTACACATATTCCTTAAATTGTAGCCATTTTTTGAGTATTTATTTTTTGGTCTAATCCGCATATATATCACCTTTGCTCTTGATTTTCTTGACTCTATATCTCTTAAATGTCAACGTAAACACGTGTGATTTAGTTTACGAAGATTTTTCAATGCCGAGAACCTTGATCAGAGAGTAAAAAAGGCGTAAGGTTCACAATGGTGTAAAACTAAAATGGGATATACCGGGCTAGGATTTGAGTTACAGGAACAAGGGCCAAACTAACCACCTAAGCAGCTTTTCTTGCCACCAGACCTTTCTTCTTCAATTAAAAATCTGATGTCGTCACTATAGACATTTCTTAAATTGTTTCCATTTTTTGAGTGTTTATTTTTTGGTGTTTAATCCGCATATATATCACTCTTGCTCTTGATTTTCTTGACTGTAATTCTCTTAAATGTCATAATCTACACGTGTGATTTAGTTTACGAAGATTTTTGAATGCCGAGAACCTCGATCAGAGAGTAAAAAAGGCGTAAGGTTCACAATGGTGTAAAACTAAAATGGGATATACCGGGCTAGGATTCGAGTTACGGGAAGAAGTGCCAAACCAACCACCCAAGAATGGAATCGTCGAGCGAAACTACTTGCCAACCTCCTGGAAGAAGTTTTTCTTGCCACCAGACCTTTCTCCATCAATTAGGAATTTGATGCCGTCACTAAACACATTCCTTAAATTGTAGCCATTTTTTGAGTGTTTATTTTTTGGTGTCTAATCCGCATATATATCATCATTGCTCTTGATTTTCTTGATTGTATATCTCTTAAATTTCAACATATACACGTGTGATTTTGTTTTCGAAGATTTGTCAATTACGAGAACCTCGATCAGTGAGTAAAAAAGGCGTAAGGTTCACAATTGCTGTAAAACTAAAATAAGAAATACCGGGCTAGGATTCGTGTGACAGGAACAAGGGCCAAACCAACCACCCAAGAATGGAATCGTCGAAAGAGAACACTTGACAACCTCCTGGAAGCAGCTTTTCTTGCCACCAGAGCTTTCCCCATCGATTAGGAATCTCACTACACATATTCCTTAAATTGTAGCCATTTTTTGAGTATTTATTTTTTGGTCTAATCCGCATATATATCACCTTTTCTCTTGATTTTCTTGACTCTATATCTCTTAAATGTCAACATATACACGTGTGATTTAGTTTACGAAGATTTTTCAATGCCGGGAACCTTGATCAGAGAGTAAAAAAAGGCGTAAGGTTCACAATGGTGTAAAACTAAAATGGGATATACCGGGCTAGGATTCGAGTTACAGGAACAAGGGCCAAACCAACCACCTAAGCAGCTTTTCTTGCCACCAGACCTTTCTTCTTCAATTAAAAATCTGATGTCGTCACTATAGACATTTCTTAAATTGTTTCCATTTTTTGAGTGTTTATTTTTTGGTGTCTAATCCGCATATATATCACCCTTGCTCTTGATTTTCTTGGCTGTATATCTCTTAAATGTCAACATATACACGTGTGACTTAGTTTACGAAGATTTTTCAATGCCGGGAACCTTGATCAGAGAGTAAAAAAGGGGTAAGGTTCACAATGGTGTAAAACTAAAATGGGATATACCGGGCTAGTACGAATGTTGACTGTATATCTGATGTGTGCAAAATGCAACATGTAAATTACATCAATTGTGGCATCAAACTAACCCTTTTTTAGTACTAATGTTGGAAAAAGTGTGCTTTTGTCTTCCTTTTGTATTTTCAGGATTAAATGAGCTCAAATTAACAAAAGAAGTAAAAAGGCAGCTAAATCTAGCATAAATACAAGAAAAGGAACAAACGTGGCATGCCTGACCCCCCGACAACATCTTCCAAGCAAAATCAAGAAAATAGAATGCTGAACACGCCCCGTGCTCAGTGAACACGGGGGCGTGCCCAAGTGCCAGCAGAAAAGACAAAGCTGTAGAAGCTTCTATCGCCCACCACGGGGTCGTGCTCAGCGGACACGAGGTCGTGGTCAACTCTAAGATTCGCAGGATCTGGGGAAATCTTGATAGTACAGATTTGCTTCTGCACACGGGGACGTGCCTAGTGGACACAGGGGCGTGGTCAACTAATGCAGACAAACTGCAATTAATGAAGAAAGAGATGAAGGATGGATATGGGGTCGTGCCCAATGCACACGTGGTCGTGCCCGAGCTTCTGTTCAGCCTATAAATAGGAGTGCTTAGCTCAATTGCAAACCATCCCTTGGCACACCACCTCTCTCACACTTCACCCACCATCCACCACCACCATAACACCATCATCCACCACCATCATCCATTGTACATCATAGAGTGTGTGAGTCATCTCGGGATCCAAGATTGATGGTAAGAGTTCTTGACAATCAAGGCCATGTTTTCCTAAGTCTCTTACATCATTTGGTGAAGACAAAGTGTCTAGTGTAATACTTTTTATTTTTAATCTTTTCGCATTAATGACTTTAATAACTAGTTTCTTATGTTGAAGGTGATTTTTCCTTATCATTTGTCTGTGGTGTCTTGGCATTATTTTACTGTCTATATAAAATAAAAGATTTTCACCATTCATATCTCCACGGTCTGTATGGAGGTATGTTGGTGTAACACCCGTCTAATTTGACTAAATTTTAGTTGTAGTTTATACCATTCAAAATATAGTATTGTTAGACTAACATGACTTTCACTACAAAAATTGATAAATAACATCAAGCTTAGTCATCTAATGACTAAGTTAAAACATTTTAAAAGTTGTTTAAACAAGTGTCTACAACCCATACACAAAAGTACTACAGTTTTAAAACGTTGCGGAAGCTTCAAAATGTAGTGTTCGGTTCTTCATCATTTGCTTGACCGCCATCCGTAAGATCCATCTTGTCACCTATGGTCAAAACCATTAAAACATTAGTTTTGACATTGTTTATATAATACATAAACATAAGATCCAACATCGATTTGTAAAAAAAAATCTATTAATTTTCTGGTTCCACCGTAACTTACGGTGTCACCGTAAGTTACGGCAGGCCCTGGAAGTTTTTGTCTACCGTAAAACAGGAGTAATCTACCGTAAGTCCCTGACCTCTACTGTAAGTTACGGTACTACCATAACTTACGGTAGTCCCTGGAATTCCATATTATGTTTGATTTTGTTCATTTCACTCAACCCAACTCTCGGATCTCGCTTCTCAAACATACCAATACATTAAATTCTCGTAATTCTAATTGGTTATATATTAACCAATATCAAAGATCAATCCATCATATTTCCGAAGCAATTAACCATGCTTTAATTGATTATTCGACCCGTTTGGCTCGTCTAAGGAATCCTCCCATATGACGACTACCAACGAGTTCTAACCAATTTTGACCTATTAATCAATGTAGCGACATCACCGCTTTAATTCAAAACAACTCATATTCCAAAATTTGATTACGCATTATATAAACATCAAAATCTACTTAATGTAACGGGTCAAGTTACATACCTTTAAACCGAGCCCTTCAAACGTGCGTCCACACCGGTTTGCCCGCTAGATGCCCCGGCTTCCTTTCCTATAGAGTTCAATCACTTTATGTTTAGAACTCTATGTTTTACATACATAACGCACATTTTGTCATACTTCATAATTATGCGTTTTTAACTTAACAATTCAGTTTCAAGCCTTCATTGAGGCATTTCAACAAACACTATAAGGGCAGAATTCTTACATCTTTCATATACATGTCCATAGCTTGCTAATTAGTTAACTTAACTTCAATAGAGCCTTCATATAGCATTTAAACATCATACTTTTCTGAAATCACTTTCTAAGATCGAATTACACTTGAATAATCATTCTAAACCCTAGTGTTCATCATCATCATGTAAAACCCACAACCCACCTTCAAGGTGTTCATGGAGTTTCCTGAATTTGGTCATAATTTCACATGTAGTTGGCTAGGTTTCACTTCTAGACACCATATCAACTCTAATCTAACCAAATAACACACATGCAACATCAAATTTCAGATTTTCTAAAATCATGAGAAATTCAAGTTGAGAGATTTCATCAGATTTTACATACCTTACAATCCTCTTGTGATGAGGATCATGATTCTAAGCTCAAATCTCGATTTCAACTTGGATTAGCCCTTCAATTTGCAAGATTAATGAAGTTTTAGGGTTTTGGAAGAGTGGGGATCGCCCCCTGCTTTACTTGATCGACCAGACACCTCTAAATGGGGTGTTTGGTTTATTTTTATTTGTTTTATATAATTTAGTTTCAAATTTAACAACTAAGGCCCCTCTACTTTGTTCAACATATCATTTAGTGGCTTTTAACCCTATTATAGGCTATTTCTAGTAAATTAACTAACTAGGTTGAAAATTCCTAGTTAGTAAATTCTCGTCTATTTATACTTTATAGTTCGAACATAAAGTTTTATATTTTCGGGGTGTTACAAGTCCACCCCCTTAAAAAGGGTTTCGTCCCCGAAACTGAAGTACGTACCAAATAATGTAGGGTGGAGACGTCGCATCTCCTCTTCGGACTCCCACGTAGTGTCCGAACCTTTCCTATGCTCCCATTTGATTTTGACTTGGTCAATTTGTTTATTTCGTAATTGTTTGACCTTTCGATCTAAAATCTCCACCGGTCTCACCGCATAATTCAGACTATTATCCACTTCGATATCATCATAATGGATATAGGCCGTTTCGTCTGCTAGGCACTTTCGTAATTGTGACACGTGAAACGTGCCATGAATCCCACTTAGTTCCTCCGGTAGCTCAAGGCGGTAAGCTACCTTGCCAACTCTTCCGATAATTTTAAATGGACCAATAAACCTCGGGCTTAGCTTCCCCCTTTTTCGGAATCTAATAACGCCCTTCCAAGGGGAAACTTTTAGCATGACCATGTCACCAACCTGGAATTCGATTGGCCTTTTCCTTTTATTAGCATACGCCTTTTGTCTGTCTTGAGCCGCTTTCAAATGTGCCCGAACTATATCGATCTTTTCATTCGTGGCTCGTACTATATCTTGATGAGCGAGTTCACGTGGACCCACTTCACCCCAACATACCGGTGTTCGACACTTCCTACCGTAAAGCATTTCGTACGGTGCCATCTTAATACTAGATTGGTAGCTGTTATTATACGAAAACTCAACTAATGGTAGGTGAACATCCCAACTTCCTCCAAAGTCGATTATACATGCCCGTAGCATATCCCCCAATGTTTGTATCGTTCTTTCACTCTGTCCATCCGTTTGAGGATGGTACGCAGTGCTAATGAACAATTTGGTTCCCAATTGCTCTTGGAAATCTCACCAGAAATTTGAAGTAAACCGGGTATCCCTATCAGACACGATGGATACCGGCACCCCATGACGTGCTATTATTTCATTAGTGTAAACTTCTGACATCTTTTCTGACGTATAAGTCTCACGGATCGGAATGAAGTGAGCACTTTTCGTCAATCTATCCACTACTACCCATATGGCATCAAAACCATGATTCGTCTTGGGCAACTTGGTTAGTAGGTCCATTGTAATATGTTCCCATTTCCAAACCGGAATTTCTAACAGTTGGAGTTTGCCGTATGGTTTCTGGTGCTCCGCCTTGACTTGTAAACATGTCAAGCATTTTTCCACATACTTCGCCACATCCCTCTTCATTCCGGGCCACCAATAATTTTGTTTCAAATCATTGTACATATTAGTCGCACCCGGATGAATTGAATAACGGGATTTATGAGCTTCATTAAGTAGAAGCGCCTTCACTCCACAAGTATTTGGGACCCATATCCTTCCGGATCGAGTCTTCAACCCGTGATTCCCACCAGACAAATCTTTCAATTGACCGATTATTCTTTCTTTCTTCCAATTCTCTTCTTTTACTGCTTCTAACTGCGCCTCCCGAATACGTTCGAGTATACCCGAGGTCACCACGAGTTGCATCGACCTTACTCGTATTGGGACATAGTCCGCTTTTCTGCTCAGAGCATCCACTACCACATTTGCCTTTCCGGGGTGGTAATGTATTTCACAGTCGAAATCTTTCACCGTTTCTAGCCATCGCCTTTGTCGCATATTTAACTCCTTCTGATCGAAGAAGTATTTCAAGCTCTTGTGGTCAGTGAATATGGTGCACTTTACCCCATATAAGTAATGCCTCCATATTTTTAACGCAAATACCACCGCAGCCAACTCGAGATCGTGCGTGGGGTATTTCTTCTCGTGGATCTTCAATTGCCTCGAGGCATAAGCTATAACCTTGCCCCGTTGCATCAAAACGCATCCGAGCACTGATAGTGAAGCATCCGAATATACCACCATGTCTTCGACTCCATCCGGCAATGTCAGTACCGGAGCTTGAGTTAACTTCTCTTTTAGTGTTTGAAACGTGTTGGTGCATGTTATGTGACAACAGCGTTGGATTGGTCTTTGGATATTAAACGAGTTTGGGCCGCGAAGACTTATGAAGACTGAATGGAATTCGAGTTTGTTGAAGCCCAATCTAGTCCAAGTTTGTATCAAGTTTAAGTCTATCTAGTTTAGCCCGATTTGTAAACAGAATTCGTATGGGCTTGGCCCAGTTCGAATTGTATGGTTGTGTGTATATAAACAACCTTTACCTAGAGTTTTAGGGTTAGACTTTTGGAGACTTTTAGGCAATTGAGAGAGAGTTCGAATACACAGATTATTGGGTGTGAGTTCGTGAAGATCTTGAGTGATTGTAAACGTTTTCGTTGGATAATCATAGAAGATCGGTTGGTAAATTGTCTGGTGTTCTTGTTTCTGTTTATTTGGTTTATCAAGGGGATTCGGCACCCTTGGTAGATTGTCAGTTTTGTTACGATCCACACGGGATAGGGACCTACAATTGGTATCAGAGCATTTGCTCTTGTGTACGGTTCAAAACTGATCGGAAAGAAACAAGTTTTTGGGTTGCAGTTTGGATTCACGAAGAACATCGAAGAACAGTCAAAATTTTTACGATTTTGATCTGTTTTGGTGTTATTTGGAAGTTGTTTGCTGATTTTTTGGAGTTTTAGTTGGAAAGTTATCAATCAGAAGATTCTACGGTGTAAAAGGTGCTGATTTTTCGGGATTTATTACTGGAAGATTGCTGGTCTCGACAGGGTATTGCTCACTCGCAACAGTGGTCGCGACTCGCAACCGTGGTCTCGGCTTGTGCTGATTTGACTCGCAACAGTGGTTGCGACTCGAAACTGTAGTCTCGGCTTGTGCTGATTCGACTCGCAACCGTGGTCTCGACTCGCAACAGTGGTTTCGACTCGCAACAGTGGTTACGACTCGTAACTAGTGGTCTCGGGTTGTGCTGATTTGACTCGCATCTGTGGTCTCGACTCGAAACAAAGGTTTGGACTCGCAACAAGTGTTTTGAAAGTGGTGGAATTTTTCTAGGCAATCGTAGGAAAAATTTCACAGTTTCGTGTTTAGATATTTATCCGTAACTCATCTGGACAAACCGCTTGCACCGTTGGACTCCTTGGATTTTTAGGACAAAAAAAAAAAAAAAACAGGTTTTAGACATTATATATCATTGGAATCGTAATCTCGAGACGAATCTAACGGTATAATTTAGTAAAAACAGGTTTCGGACTAAAATTGTACGGTTTAACCAGTCTGCTTAAGTTAAAATGTCGAACATGTCTAAATTGAACGAGCTTTTAAGGATGGAACACGAAGTAGGCACAACGAACAAACCACCTAAGATGATGAAGGTGGAGAATTACTTGACATGGAAGGATAGGTTTCAATCCTTTATTGAATATCAGGACACACGCATGTGGATTTGTATTGAAGATGGGTACACAAACCCTACACATGACTTTGAAGGCAGACCGCGTGTCACAGCCTATGTGAACATGCAAGAAAATGATAAAAGGATGTATGAGGCTGAAAAGAAAGCCTTGCCAGCTATTAAGATGTCCCTACCTGATAGCATCAAACACACCTTTAAGAAGTACACTACTTCAAAAGAAATGTGGGATGCGTTAGAGAAGAGATATGAAGGGAATTCTGATGTCAAGAAGAACAAAATTGATCTACTGAAGAAGCAGTTTGCTGTGTTCAAGTACATGAAAAATGAGTCACTTGAGGACGTCATTACTCGATACTACCATCTGATGTCAGAATTGGACAATTATGATATAGATTGCTATTCTGACATAGAGAAAAATGACAAGCTCCTTGATGCTCTGCCTACTAAATGGGATATTTACACTCTTATGATAAAGGGAGAAGCTGATTATGAAACAAAGGAATTGGAAGAAGTAGTTGGAAAGCTAAGAGCTTATGAGCTCAGCATGAAGAAGAAGGACACTGGATATGATCAGGTTCAAGATCCAGGAATTTACAATGGGCTTACATCTTCTTCATCTCACGATGCTTCTAGCGACTCTGCCACTGCTTTTCTCTCGCGTGAAACTGAGCAGGTCACAGTAAATGAGGATGGTGATGTATGTTTTGTAGCTGCTTCAGGAGGATCAACTGGAGCTAAGAGAACATCAACTGCTAAGCAAAGTAGTAGTTCAAAGTCAATGCCAATGAGTGTGAAGTCTGCTGAAGAACATCTTGCTCTACTTGCTTCATTTGTTGCTTCTTACGAGAACTACATTCAGGGGAAGATATCTGATCCTGCCGTTTTAGATGAAGATTACGATCAGATTGACCCTGATGATCTTGAAGATATGGATTTGCAATGGCAAATGGCCATGATTACTAGAAGGGTGAAGAGGTTCATGAATAGAACTGGAAGGAAATTTGTAGGGAAAACTGTTGGTTTTGACAAGACCAAAGTGAGGTGCTTTAACTGTCAAAGTTATGGTCATTTTGCTAGGGAATGTCAGAAACAAAAGAATGAAACCTCAAGTCAGAGTTCAAACAATAGAAATTCATCAAACAACTCTAACTCAAGAGCGCTGATCTCTACTGCACGAGAAGGTTCATATGACTGGAGTATTCACTTGGAAAATGATGAGAATGTCACTCAAGCATTTATGGTAGAGATTGTTCCCGTTGATGAAGCTGAAGCTAACATGAATGCTGAAGTTGAGAAGAAAAGTGAAGCTGAGGTAGATAAGGCTGATCAGACAACAGATGCTGAAAAAGGAAAGCCAAAGTCTGAGCATGAAATGGAAGATGAAAAGGAAGCAGATGAGAAAGATGAAATCATCAAAAGAATGGAAGCTCAACTTGCTGCTCTTATGGCCAACTCAGACAAATCGACTGGAGAGGTAAGTAACTCTGCTACTTCTGTTTGCTTAAAGTGTCGTGAATTACAGGGTGAAGTTGACAGGTTGTCAACTCAAAACAAAAGTCTGGTGAGCGAAATATCTAACGTAAAAGAATCAAATTTCTTTGCAAAAAGAAATGAGTCATCATATTTGAAAAAGATAAAAGGCTATGAAGCTGAAATTGAAGTTTTAACCTGTAAACTAAACGAAAAACTTCAAGTCATAGACTTAGCTCATGACATGATGGCTGAGAAAACAAAAGAAATTTCTGAAAAATGCAAAGAGTTGTCAGATGCACAACTCAAAATTGTTGAACTCGAAAAGAAATTAGGTCAATTCAGGGATTCTACTTTTGTTATGAAACACATGATGGGTGGGTTAAAGAAGAGTAATGACAAGACAAGTGTGGGATTCAAGGGCTTCAATGAAGTTCCACCTCCTCTTAGTCATGACTATTCTTTCTTACCTGATGAAGATGAGTTCACAGACTTTCTGTCGACATCACCAAGTAGTTTCACATCTAGTCAAGGTGATGTGTTTGAAGATAATGGTGCTAAGAAGGTCAATCACAGCAAACCTGTTTTGAAAAAGAAAAATTCAAATCCTACGAATAAAAATCCAACTTTTGTTAAAAAGGTTAATTTTGTTCAAGGAAGTGATATGAAAAACGAAACAGCTGTTATAGAAAATGAATCAAATGTAGAGTTTGCTAAAAACAAAAACATAGAAAATCTTGAAACTAAGCAAACTGAACCAAATCCTTCTAAGGCATCATCATCTAAACCAGAATCTAGTTCAAAGGCTTCAGCTAAGAAGTCTTCGAATAAGAGATCGTGCTTCAAATGTCACACCAAGGGACATGTAGCTAGCTGCTGTCCTAACAAAAAGGTTGAAGCACAAGTTAGTGAGAAACAAAGAGGGAAATCACCAGAGAAAAAAGGTGATAATGAGGAGAAAGTCTCAAATTCTCCAAAGAAATCTGCTCCAAAGCAACAACCGGGTGTTGCTGGTGGTGTAAAACTGGCTGAAAAAGGAACTCCACAAGTTCCTCGTTTCCAAAGAAATCAACCAAGATTTCAGCCTGAATCTACATCAGGCAGATATGAAAGACCAAGAAGCAGTTCACCAAGAATGAACAACCAAAATTCAAATAATTTTAGAAGTCAAGGTCAATATCAAAATCGATACCAAAATAATGGTGGTCGAACTTTTTATAACAATGGCTTTCGAAATTACAACAATCAAGGTTCTTGGAATCAAAATCAAAGTTTTCAAAGGTCACATAGTCCAAACACAAATAGGTACCCTCAGGACCAGAGACCTTATGGAAATCAAAACCAATTTCCATCAACAGGTCCAAGATCCAAGACTCAAGTTAGGAGTGATGGATGTTGGATGGACGTTCAAATAGTTGGTGAATTTGGACGACCCAAGACCATTAAGGCTTGGGTCCCCCAAGCTAACTAATCCTTTGGTTGGTGTGTGCAGGAGCTGCTAAGGAGGATTATCAACTTATGGTATGTTGATAGTGGCTGCTCTAGGCACATGACGGGGGATGCGAGGTTGTTTTCTGAATTTGAAGAATATGATGGTGGACATGTAAATTTTGCTGGTGCTAAAGGTGGTAGGATAACTGGACGAGGAAAAGTGACAAATGGGAAGATCACTTTGGACAAAGTGAACTATGTTGAGCAGCTTAAACACAATCTGATGAGCGTGTCACAAGTCTGCGACAAGGGTCACTCGGTCCATTTTACAAATACTGAGGCATTGGTGTTGAAACCGGGTTTGGTTATTCCGGACGATTGGATAGTGATGCGTGCACCGAGGAAAAATGATACTTATGTCATGGACATGGGTGCCAAGGTTCCAACTGCTGCGGTGGCGTGTTTACTGTCAAAAGCATCTGAAGCTGAATCTATGTTGTGGCACAGACGCATGGCCCACATTCACTATCGCAAAATGAATTATATCATAAAAAATGAGCTAGTGAAAGGGGTTCCATTGCTGAGGTTTCAAGTGGAAGATAAATGTCTTCCATGTCAAAAGGGAAAACAACACAAGAAACCTCATAAGTCTAAAACAGTAAATTCCATTAATGCCCCTTATGAATTACTTCACATGGATTTATTCGGTCCAGTGAACGTGAGGAGCATAGGTGGAAAGTACTACTGTCTGGTTGTCACTGATGATTACTCACGTTATTCATGGGTTTTCTTTTTAGGTACAAAAGATGAAACAGCAGAGATGTTGATAGATCTTTTTACAAAATTGGAAAACGTCCATGATGCAAGGATCAAGAGGATAAGGAGTGATAATGGCACGGAGTTCAAGAATCGGATTCTGGATCTCTACTGTCTTCGAAAAGGAATTGAACATCAATATTCTGCTCCTTATACACCTCAACAAAATGGAGTCGCTGAGAGGAAAAACAGGACGTTGATTGAAGCCGCCAGGACGATGCTTTCAGATTCAAAGCTACCAGTTCTTTTCTGGGGAGAAGCTGTGAATACAGCTTGCTATGTCCTAAACAAAGTTTTAACCGTTAAACGTTTTAACAAAACTTGTCATGAGTTGATGTTTAACGAAAAACCAAACTTAACAGGCTTTGAACCATTTGGATTACCCTGCACCATTGTGCGAAACAAAAATAAACAAAAATTCGGTGAGGTGGCTGACGAAGGCTACTTTCTGGGTTACGTGCCTGGCACACCGAATAAAAGGGTTTTTAATCTCAAAACTGGTAAAATTGAGGTTGTTTTTAATGTGGAAATTACTTCCTACAAACCTCAACAATCAACGAGTGGTCCTGCTATACTGTATGATTATGAAAGTGTGTTTAAATCATTTAATATTCCTGAGGTTTCTGATGCAGATGATTCTCAGCTGATTCAAACAGTGGTATGTGAAGACGATGAAGGCGAATTCATGCCTAGATCGAATGTTGATATTTCAGATGCTCCGGAAATTTCCCAAGGTGCTGCTGATCCTGATTCAAGTGATAGTGACTCTGAACCTATTCAGGGGGAGGAGTTTGTTAATCCGTTTGCAAATCAGAATATTCAGGGGGAGGTTGGATCAAACCTGGGTGATAATCTTGAAGTTGATGCAGTTGCTTCTACACGAGCAAATAGAGATCATCCAGTTGACATGATACTTGGAGATCCTACTGCAGGTGTTCAGACGAGAAGAAGCATAGCAGCGAATTCTGGGTTATTTGTTTCGATTGAGAAGACTGGGATAGTGAATGAATGCTTGTATAGTTGCTTTATTTCCCAAGAGGAGCCGAAGAACATTCATATGGCTCTTAAAGACAATTCATGGGTTGAAGCTATGCAAGAAGAATTGGCCCAGTTTGCGAAGTTGAAGGTTTAGGAGTTAGTGGACCTTCCTAAAGGTGAAAGAGAGATTGGCACTAAGTGGGTGTTTAAGTGCAAGAAGGATGATAGAGGTATTGTCACACGCAACAAGGCTCGGTTAGTGGTAAAAGGGTTCAATCAGCAAGAAGGGATAGATTATAATGAGGTGTTTGCACCAGTGGCAAGGTTGGAGGCGATTCGTTTGTTTCTAGCTTTCGCTTCATTCAAGGGCTTTAAAGTTTTCCAACTAGACGTGAAGAGTGCATTTCTTTACGGGAAAGTCCAAGAAGTGGTGTATGTCTCACAGCCAGATGGGTTCGTTGATCCAGACTATCCAGATCGAGTTTACAAACTTGATAAGGCTTTATATGGGTTACATCAAGCTCCTAGGGCGTGGTACGAGACACTTTCTACACATCTGATCAAGAATGGTTTTGAGAGAGGTCAGATTGACAGTACACTGTTCATCAAGAGAAAGAAGGAAGATTTTCTGCTGGTACAGGTATATGTGGATGACATCATCTTTGGGTCATCAGATGAGAACATGTGTAAGGAGTTTGAACAGGTGATGAAGAGTAAGTTTGAAATGAGTGCTATGGGTGAGCTGTCTTACTTTCTGGGATTACAAGTTGAACAGAAGGAGGATGGGATGTTTCTTCATCAAACAAAGTATGTGTATGACATTTTGGATCGGTTCAAAATGAATGATTGCTCTACTTTCAACACACCCATTTGCGAAAATCACAATCTCGGCCCAGATCATGAAAGTACTGAAGATGTTGATCCTACTCAATACAGGGCGATGATTGGTTCTCTAATGTACTTGACTGCTTCAAGACCTGACATCAGGTTTGCCGTATGCTTGTGTGCCAGATATCAGGCAAATCCGAAAGAGTCACACATGAAAGCAGTGAAGCGTATTCTTCGTTACTTGAAGGGGAAACCTAAACTTGGGTTGTGGTATCCAGCTGATAGTGATTTGAGGTTCGTTGCTTACACTGATTCAGACTTTGGAGGATGCAAATCAAACAGAAAGTCTACAACAGGTGGTTGTCAGTTCTTAGGAGGCAGGATCGTGTCTTGGCAATGCAAGAAGCAATCCTGTGTATCTACATCTACGTGTGAAGCTGAATATATTGCTGCGGGCAGCTGTTGCTCTCAGGTCCTCTGGATTCAACAGCAGATGCGCGATTACGGTTTGGATTTCACTCGTACTCCTATTATGATAGATAATAATGCCACTATATCAATCACAAACAATCCCGTAAAGCACAGTAGAACTAAACATATTGACATACGTCATCACTTTATACGGGATTGTGCTGAAAAACGACTAATTGAATTACATCGAGTCGACACAGAAGATAACCTTGCTGATCTTTACACAAAAGCTTTTGATCGAGCTCGCTTTGAACACTTAGTCGAACTCAACGGGATGAGGAATCCTGAATAACTGGTTTTTCATAAGAATTTTGTAAATAGTTTACTGCTTTTTCAAAAATCAAAAAATACAAAAACATTGAAAAATCAAAAACATAAAAAAAAAATAGAAAATCAAAAATGAGTTTTCACTGTGTGAAAAAGAAGAAATGATAGTACATCAGCAAGTTAGACTGTCACACTCGAACTGATTTAAAATGCTCAAGGGTGATAGTAGCTTCATCATATGATATACCAGTAGGCAAAAGCATGAAATAATCAACTTACCAATGTGATATAAACCTAAATGCACTGAGTATGAGTGGGGAACACATCAGTGGTGTATGGTTTACATGACCTTAAATCTTGCGTTGATAGATTGCCAAAATCTGAAGTTTTGGGTCTTTATACTGTTATTTCATCTGGGGATATCTTGGCTGTCATTCTGTTTAGAACTAATATTGTACATGACCCCAGGAAAGAAAGTCACTTGGAATTAGCTCATTTCTATCTGAATGTCTGTATGTTGTCCCGATACACACAATTTTGATCTGATTCTGAAATCTTCTCTGAAAAAAGTCGTGTACCTCCTCTGCTGCATCCATATATATGCTGACCTGGAGGTGCTAGGCAACGACAGCTTCTGCTGCATCCAGATACATGCTGACCTAGCTGTACGTTGTCGCGCTATAGATCTAATACACCCGAAAGAGGCCCTCAAGTGCCCAAATGAAACCCGATAAACCTATATCAAACTGAGAAAACTCATTTGATCTGTATATTATACCATCTCTCCTAAAGATCTATTCTGTTCTCTTCTCAACCTATTCCCAGTTAAGATTTCAGAAATCTGGATTGGACTTGTGAAATATGTGGTAGGGAAGATACTTGCATGATAGAGTGTGTTGTTTATATTTCCAGGATTTGATTAGTATTTATTTGGGTGTTCATTGTTATGCTATCAAAACATGCTAAAACATATTATATGCAGACCTAGGCACTGTCAGGATATCTTAAAACGGATGAATTCAGTATACTCACCTACTACGATGAATCTTTGTGCATACCTTGATCGTGGGGGTATATCCTGAAGTGGGACACACTAAATATATTAGAATAAAATTACCTTAACGTATCATACGGTAATGGTACTTGAAATGTTCATGCATTTTGTTTAAGTGGACAAACATACTGGTAATCTTCTTGAACTGCTTTTCACGAAAAATTACATAAAGAATTATCTAATAGTGTGAAACAGTTTGATTATGCTGATATGATCTTCTTACCGGTGATTCTCACAAAAATAGAGTGTTTATTGCTTTTCGTATTTATTTGTTTTCAGAAAAATACAAAAATACAAAAATAGTGTCTTTTTCTGTTTAAAATTCTTAATGTACGGAAAACTGTTATTCGTGGAGGAGTTATTACTGATAGGGGGAGACGGTGTTAGTAAGTGGGTTCAAAATTTTGAAATGATGCAGGTTATAAGGTGTTTGTTTAAAAAATTTGTGCGTGTTGGTGTTGAATTGGAAAGTGCTTAATCTGTTATACAGTTTAACTATCTCTTGAGTAATAATAATTCCTTAACTATGTTGAAAAATTCTTATGGTTTCTCGAGATGTTTGTTTTATAGTATACAGATTGAAGCAGTTTGTTGATGAGAAGTTGCTTTGAAGAGATGAGGAGTTTGTTGCTGCTTGGTAGAGTCCTCCTTCTACAATGCAGAATGGATGCTGTGAAGACTTATTTGGATTGCTGAATCAAAACTTGGAAGATTTGGTGATTGGATACATCAGCTTAGGGGGAGTCTGTTGCTGACAGAATTCATGTTGAAGCTGACGCTATCCAAAGACCAAAAGACTGTGAGATTCTGAAGACTAAAGTTTCCTTTGCAAGCTATTGTCAAGGCGGAGTTTGTTGGTGCATGTTATGTGACAACAGCGTTGGATTGGTCTTTGGATATTAAACGAGTTTGGGCCGCGAAGACTTATGAAGACTGAATGGAATTCGAGTTTGTTGAATCCCAATCTAGTCCAAGTTTGTATCAAGTTTAAGTCTATCTAGTTTAGCCCGATTTGTAAACAGAATTCGTACGGGCTTGGCCCAGTTCGAATTGTATGGTTGTGTGTATATAAACAACCTTTACCTAGAGTTTTAGGGTTAGACTTTTGGAGACTTTTAGGCAATTGAGAGAGAGTTCGAATACACAGATTATTGGCTGTGAGTTCGTGAAGATCTTGAGTGATTGTAAACGTTTTCGTTGGATAATCATAGAAGATCGGTTGGTAAATTGTCTGGTGTTCTTGTTTCTGTTTATTTGGTTTATCAAGGGGATTCCGCACCCTTGGTAGATTGTCAGTTTTGTTACGATCCACACGGGATAGGGACCTACAAAACGCCCTTTCTTGATCTATACCCCAAATGAACTTTTCCTTCTTCCGGGTTAGATTTGTCAGCGGTGACGCAATCTTGGAGAAATCTTGAATGAATCTCCTATAATATCCCGCGAGTCCCAAAAAGCTTCTAATTTCTGAAGGGTTCTTCGGGGAATTCGATTTTGACACAGCCTCTATCTTTGACGGGTCCACCAAAACTCCGTCGGCACTTATGACATGGCCAAGAAATTGTAGCTCTCGTAACCAAAAGGCACATTTAGAGAATTTTGCATACAACTTCTCTCGTCTAAGTGTCTCTAACACTTCTTGTAAGTGGTGTGCATGTTCAGCTTCACTTTTCGAATACACCAAGATATCATCGATAAACACAATGATCAACTTATCCAACATTGGCTTGCAAACCCGGTTCATGAAGTCCATGAAAGCCGCGGGTGCGTTTGTTAGCCCAAATGACATCACGAGGAATTCGTAATGTCCGTATCTCGTGCGAAAAGCCGTCTTCGGCACATCTTCTTCTTTGACCTTTAGTTGGTGATACCCCGATCTAAGGTCAATTTTTGAAAACCAATTCGCACCTTGTAGTTGGTCGAATAAATCATCTATCCTCGGGAGCGGGTATCGGTTCTTTACCGTGAGTTTGTTTAGCTCCCGGTAATCGATACACATGCGCATGCTCCCGTCTTTCTTTCTCACGAACAACACCGGTGCGCCCCAAGGAGACACACTCGGCCTTATGAATCCCTTGTCAAGCAGGTCTTGGATTTGGGACATCAACTCTTGTAATTCCGACGGTGCAAGTCGGTACGGGGCTTTTGCTACGGGTTTCGCGCCCGGAATCAATTCGATCCCGAACTCTATTTCCCGTTCAGGCGGTATCCCCGGTAAATCTTCCGGAAACACATCTTCATAATCTCGTACTACCGGCACATCTCCAATCTTTCGTGATTCTTTTTCGGGCTCATTAGCGTATATCATGAATGCCTTGCATCCTCGCTTCATAAGCTTGTGAGCTTTCAACATTGAACACACTATGAGGTTACCTCCCTTTTCGCCATAAATGGGGACGTGTTTTCCGCTCGGAGATATTAGTTTTATCTCTTTACGAAAACACACGACTTTTGCATGGTGCTGGGCTAGCCAATCCATCCCAACGACTACTTGAAATTCTCCCATTGACATCGGTATTAGGTTTATCAAATATTCTTCGTCATCAATGCTCAGTTTACAGTTTTTACATACATCACAAACCATAAAGCTCTTGTTATTACCTATCTCTACTTCTAAGGGCACAGGTAATTTTGTTAGAACAAATGAAGGATGTCGAATAAATCCATATGAAACAAAGGATTTATTCGCACCCGTATCAAATAACACGCGTGCAGGAATCGAATTTACAGCAAATATACCTAAGACCACGTCTGGTTCAACCTTTGCTTCTGCGGCGGTTAGTTGAAAAGATCTTGCCTTTGCTTTTGGGGCTTCACCTTTCGGGTCCTGCCCATCCTTCTTTCCAACCAGTTCCGGGCATTCCGACTTTTTGTGACCCGTTCGATAACAATTGTAACAAACCGTCACTTTCTCCGGGCACGATATAGCCATATGTCCCTTTTTTTACATATGGTACAAGGCTTATCCTTGTAACGGCATTCGCCTTTATGACCCTTTCCGCAGATTCTGCAACTTGGCGACCCTCCTTTCGTATCAGATTTCTTTGCGGTTTCGTTTGTTCGTGCCTTCTTAGCAGGGCTTGGGTTTACATCTTGTGCTTTCCGTTCACCCCTTTCAATGCTTTTTTTTAGTTCGATCTCCCATTCCGGAGCAGCATTTATGATCTCGGTAAGGGTCTCGTATTTGGAAGGGGTGATAAATTCCCTATACTCGGCACTCAACATGTTATGGTAGTAGTATATCTTTTGTTCTTCATTCGTCACTAGATCATCGCAAAACTTCATCTTATCCATAAACGTTGCCATAATCTTGTTTATGGTCTCACCCTTGTGCCTAAGTTGCATGAACTCCTCCTTGATTTTATTCATAACCGTCTTGGGGCTATGATGCTTAAGAAATGGCATCTTGAATTCTTCCCATGTCATGACCTTAGCAGCTTCAATACCGATCTCTCTCTTTTTGTTATCCCACCAATCTTTCGCTTGACTCCTTAGTTGACCCGTACCATAGGCTACGTAGTCATCTTCGTCACAATGGGTCCTCTCGAATACCCCTTCGATATCACTTAGCCATCGACGGCACACTATTGGGTCAACCTCCCCATTATATATTGGTGGTTTACAGGCCATGAATTCCTTGTATGAACAAGGCTTTCGTCCTCTATGCTTTTCCTTTGCTAAATTTGAATCATCTTCCAATTTCTTGATTCTCTCTTCTACTATTGATAAAACTGTGTCTTGAATTTTATCAATAAAGCCCGACAAACTGTTTTCGATCGCCTTTCCAACCTCTTCGGCAATCACTTCCCTCATTTGTTCGGTGACTCTTGGCACTGCATCATCATTACCTCCATCTGCCATCTCTATTTCTGAAATGTTTACATAGGTTGTTAAACATTCCATTTATAACACATGCTTTACTTGTTTTGATTAAATCAAGTTCACAACTTGATGTAATCGTTCTTGTTTTGATTCAATCAAGTTCACAACTTGATCTAATCGTTCTTGTTTTGATTCAATCAAGTTCATAACTTGATTTAATCGTTCTTGTTTTGATTCAATCAAGTTCATAACTTGATTTAATCGTTCTTGTTTCATGCATTTCTTGTATTTGAGTGAGCTTAAACACTCTTTTCATGCATACTTGTTTGTTTCTCATTCTTTACATAATACCTAATTTATTAATAAAATAAGTTAATTCTTACCGAACGATCGATCAAGCTTGAACCGAACACTTTGTTGACAACCTTAAGCTCTGATTACCAACTTGTAACACCTCTTTAATTTGACTAAATTTTAGTTGTAGTTTATACCATTCAAAATATAGTATTGTTAGACTAACATGACTTTCATTACAAAAATTGATAAATAACATCAAGCTTAGTCATCTAATGACTAAGTTAAAACATTTTAAAAGTTGTTTAAACAAGTGTCTACAACCCATACACAAAAGTACTACAGTTTTAAAACGTTGCGGAAGCTTCAAAATGTAGTGTTCGGTTCTTCATCATTTGCTTGACCGCCATCCGTAAGATCCATCTTGTCACCTATGGTCAAAACCATTAAAACATTAGTTTTGACATTGTTTATATAATACATAAACATAAGATCCAACATCGATTTGTAAAAAAAATCTATTAATTTTCTGGTTCCACCGTAACTTACGGTGTCACCGTAAGTTACGGCAGGCCCTGGAAGTTTATGTCTACCGTAAAACAGGAGTAATCTACCGTAAGTCCCTGACCTCTACCGTAAGTTACGGTACTACCGTAACTTACGGTAGTCCCTGGAATTCCATATTATGTTTGATTTTGTTCATTTCACTCAACCCAACTCTCGGATCTCGCTTCTCAAACATACCAATACATTAAATTATCGTAATTCTAATAGGTTATATATTAACCAATATCAAAGATCAATCCATCATATTTCCGAAGCAATTAACCATGCTTTAATTGATTATTCGACCCGTTTGGCTCGTGTAAGGAATCCTCCCATATGACGACTACCAACGAGTTCTAACCAATTTTGACCTATTAATCAATGTAGCGACATCACCGCTTTAATTCAAAACAACTCATATTCCAAAATTTGATGACGCATTATATAAACATCAAAATCTACTTAATGTAACGGGTCAAGTTACATACCTTTAAAGCAAGCCCTTCAAACGTGCGTCCACACCGGTTTGCCCGCTAGATGCCCCGGCTTCCTTTCCTATAGAGTTCAATCACTTTATGTTTAGAACTCTATGTTTTACATACATAACGCACATTTTGTCATACTTCATAATTATGCGTTTTTAACTTAACAATTCAGTTTCAAGCCTTCATTGAGGCATTTCAACAAACACTATAAGGGCAGAATTCTTACATCGTTCATATACATGTCTATAGCTTGCTAATTAGTTAACTTAACTTCAATAGATCCTTCATATAGCATTTAAACATCATACTTTTCTGAAATCACTTTCTAAGATCGAATTACACTAGAATAATCATTCTAAACCCTAGTGTTCATCATCATCATGTAAAACCCACAACCCACCTTCAAGGTGTTCATGGAGTTTCCTGAATTTGGTCATAATTTCACATGTAGTTGGCTAGGTTTCACTTCTAGACACCATATCAACTCTAATCTAACCAAATAACACACATGCAACATCAAATTTCAGATTTTCTAAAATCATGAGAAATTCAAGTTGAGAGATTTCATCAGATTTTACATACCTTACAATCCTCTTGTGATGAGGATCATGATTCTAAGTTCAAATCTCGATTTCAACTTGGATTAGCCCTTCAATTTGCAAGATTAATGAAGTTTTAGGGTTTTGGAAGAGTGGGGATCGCCCCCTGCTTTACTTGATCGACCAGACACCTCTAAATGGGGTGTTTGGTTTATTTTTATTTGGTTTACATAATTTAGTTTCAAATTTAACAACTAAGGCCCCTCTACTTTGTTCAACATATCATTTAGTGGCTTTTAACCCTATTATAGGCTATTTCTAGTAAATTAACTAACTAGGATGAAAATTCCTAGTTAGTAAATTCTCGTCTATTTATACTTTATAGTTCCAACATAAAGTTTTATATTTTCGGGGTGTTACAGTTGGCTACCTGGTCGAGGGTTAAGGGAACGGTTTGGTAAAAGTCTTGACTTGTTCAGTATATAGATCCTGCAAGGACCTGGGTCAAATTTAGTAGGACCTCCTTCAATACTTAACGGTATTGGATGGCGGGGGTCCAAACTCTTTGACCCCCTCATATGTAAGTTACTATTAATACTTTAACCCGGCTACTTAGGACTGTATCCCTGCTGACTCAGACTACTTAGCCGAGGTGACGTCACCTTCAAAAGAGGGGCCTACCATAATATGCATTAATAACTTAATTAATTATCTTTCAATAATCCGACCCTTTAGGATTGTATCCTTGCTGACTAAAACTACTGGGTTGAGGGTAACGTCACCTTCAAAAGAGGGGCCTACTACAATAACTAAGATAATCTCTTAAAAAGTGCAAAAGTGCGGAAATAATCAAAGCTTACACTATATACGAGTCGGAGCCAAGTGATTCATCTTGTCTATCTGTTTTTACTTTTATTTTATTTTCAGCATTTTAGTAAGTTTTTATTTTTCTAGTTTAAAACCTTTTTTCTAATTTTTTGATTTGATTAGACGTTGAGGATAAACCGGTATTAAAAGCTCTTGTGTCCTTGGATGACCTCGGTATCTTACCAACACTATACTACGCTCACTATGGGTGCACTTGCCCATATGTGTGTTTAGTGTTAGTAAATATCGTGTTTTATAAATTTAAAACTTGCCTAAAAAAGTGTAAAAGGGCTTAAAATAAACATTAAAACCATAACACACTTCACGCACATCAAGTTTTTGGCGCCGTTGCCAGGGACACAAGGATTTTAAGAAAGTTAGGAATCAACGGCCTAATCGTTTTTTCTTATTTTTCTAATTTTTTTAGGTTTTTTTTAGTTTTTCAGCTTCTGCAGAGCTCAGCACGGGCCGTACCTGGTCGGACATGGGCCGTGTCCAGCATTATCACTGGCAGTTTTTCTTTTTTCGAGTTACAGAGAGCTGAGTACGGGGCCGTGTCGGTGCAACACGGGGCCGTGTCCAACTCCCCAGTAACAGGGATCTGGAAACAAACGTTGTAGTTCCGACCATGGGCCGTGTTCACTGAGCACGGGGCCGTGGTGAACCTTCGGACCAACGTTCTTTTCTGTTTTTCTTGCAGGACTTGGAACCCAGGTGCCACATTTGAACTTCCTACGTAGTGCAAGAGCTGCAGTTCTAGTAGAGACATAAAAGAACCTCTAGAAGAACCCGAACGCTTTCTCAGAAAAAGACTTAAAGCTAAAAACCAAGAGAAAGTTTCAGGGGACCCACCTCCAATGGCGGACCAACGTTCCCTCATGGATTACCTACGGCCCACTGTAGGTAATCTCGGTGCCGCTATCAATGCACCGAATGTCGAAGCCAATAACTTCGAACTTCGACCGCATTTGATACAAATGCTTCAAAACTCCGCAACCTTTCATGGGCTTGCGGACGAGGATCCCCATCTACATATTACTAGTTTTTTAGAAATATGTGATACCTTTCAGATCAATGGAGCATCAAATGACGCCATCCGCCTTCGAATGTTTCCATTTTCACTAAAAGACCGAGCTAAGGCTTGGCTTAACACCCTCCCAGCTGGCTCGGTAAACACCTGGGATGAACTAGCCCAAAAGTTTCTATATAAGTATTTCCCTCCTGCTAAAACGGTTAAATTAATGACTGAAATTAATACATATTCACAAGAGGATGGGGAATCCTTATATGAAACTTGGGAAAGGTTCAAGGAGCTACTAAGAAAGTGTCCTCATCACGGTCTTGCGGTATGGCAACAAGTATCCACTTTCTACAATGGGTTGTTGCCACACACAAGACAAACACTTGATTCTAGCTCCGAGGGACTTCTAGGTAATCGTCGCCCAAATGAAATATATAATCAAATTGAGGAAATTGCTCAAACCAAATTTCAGTGGCACCCTCCCCGAGGTAATAAATCTATTGCCCCAGTCACCCATAAGGTTGATGAAAGCACTCCTTTACAAGCCCAAATCGAGGCCCTTTCTTCAAAAATCAAAAAGTTAGAAATGGCAAAAACGGCCTCGGTTATGGCTTGTGAGGGGTGTGGTGGACCACATGAAAATTGGAGTTGTATGAAAGAAGTAGATGATCAAACAGAAATGATAAACTACATTGATAATAGACCTATGCCGTCGGGTCCCCCAACGGGTACGTACAACCCAGGACCTAACTTTCAACAACCACAAAACTTTTCTCAACAACAAAGTGGACGAGAAAGGCTTGAAGATACTGTATCTCGCCTCATCTCCACACCGAAAAGAAAAACTCGGATCGATTTCAGCAATTGGAATCGAATTTTAGAAATCAACAAGCTAGCATTCAAAACATTGAAAAACAATTAAATCAAGTAGCTCAAAATTTCTCCGAAAGACTACACGGCGCGTTACCAAGCAATACCGAAACCAACCCAAAAGCGTAAGTACATCTCATCACATTGAGAAACCGAACCGTGGGTCCCGAG
This sequence comes from Helianthus tuberosus, assembly GCA_030545235.1. Lineage (NCBI taxonomy): Eukaryota > Viridiplantae > Streptophyta > Magnoliopsida > Asterales > Asteraceae > Helianthus > Helianthus tuberosus. Next base: position 333,915 of record JARYGA010017211.1, on the reverse strand, counting down.
GAGGCTCCATTATCGCCAGCTGAAAGAAGCCAATCCAGCCAAACCACGACTCCACCCGCGCCCCAACCTGAAAAGGCTTCTCCACCAAATCAAGAGCCCACCAAGACTCCTCCGGTTCCATACCCCGGTCTGTTAATTCGTCAAATGTGACACCTGTGTCACTTCAACCATCAAAAAAATGGCAAACCAATGAAATATTGTATTTCATACTTGGGATTTGTTAAAATATGTGTATCGTTTGCACATATCAACTCTTGTTCGATTTCAAGCTTTAAATCGCTTTCTGGAAGGTTATACGCGCTATGATGCGTAAATATAACCAGTTTAATGCAACGAACACTCCGGAATAATGAAATAGGCTTAACATACCTTAAATAACCTCCACATAACTTAGAAATAAGTTTTGGATGGTTTGATGTGTTGAAATCAAGTTTGATCGATTGCAGGACTATTTGTGTCAAACTGCGAAACTATACCGATTTGTATAGTAACGAACATTCCAGAACTTGATCATAGGTTAAACATACCCTAAATAACCTTTACATAGCTTAGAAATATGCTTTGAGGGGTTCGGTATGCTAAAATAAACTTTATTGATCCATAGGGACTAAAAGCGTCAAAAAGTGCATAAGTTTGCATTTTCGCGCATATCTTCCGTTCTGAATATATCCGGACATCCAAAAATTTATGTAATCATTAAAATATTATTTTTTAATGATTGGCATGATAAAAATCCCTTCGTCGCATAATTTGGATCATGTTTGCGTCCGTTACGACTTCCGTCGTAATTAACCGAACAACGCAACCGTACGACCAAATGAACTGACATCCGACATAATTTTGAGCACATTTTAAGTTCCCTATACTTTAAATTCATATTTGGGCCTTAAAATGAGGTTAACGGTGCTTAAAAGTGTCAAAACGCATCAAAAATCAAGTTCGGAGACTCAGGGGCCTGTTCTGCCAATTAGCCAAACTTACTGCCAGCTAACCAGGTCCTTACGGACCGTATGGACCCTCTTAAGATCCGTAAAGCATCTCCAGAACAGCAGAAAGTTGTTTCCAGCTTGATTCAGCTGTTCCACACTTGTGCAAATGGTTTTAAGCAATTCTTTGGGCTCCCATGGTTTTGTAAATCTGTGGGCACGAGGTGTATGGCTGAGATTGGAGCTCGGTTTTCAAGAAACGATCCTAACGATTCTACGAAAACTATATATACCCCCCCCCCCCATTTCACTCTCAAAGCACAAATGATCTGATTTTTTCTCTCTAAGTTGAAGTTTATGCTTCATACCTGAGAGTAAATCAGATCATAGCTTGCGGGGACCCTATAGTATTCCTTCGTTCTTTTATCACTTTTCGAGTCTGAAAGTCAAACTATGTTTGACTTTCTACATTGACCAGTTTATGGTCAATGCGAAGTTCGTTTGAACTTCATAACGTGAGCGTAATCACGATGGTTATAGTCCCTAGTGACTATACCTACTGATTTCCACGTTATCTAGGTGTAGTGACGAGTCGTAGTTTCGGCAAAAATGCGCATTCTTGCGTATTTTGTAACCAAACTACTTTTAGGTATCAAAACCGTTTGTTTTGATACCAAACCTGTTTTCTAACTTAACTAAACATGTTTTAGCATGTTTAGCTCGTCACTTTAGGTTTAGTGCTTATATAGAGTCGTAAGTCAAGCAGTCTAAACAACTGCTTAGACTTACGAACTAGACCCGTTTGGTCGATCTTTAGGATCCGACCAAACACATTAGGTGACCCTACTTGTATAGGGAATAACCTTCCGAGGTTATACCTTATGGTCACTTCGTTTAAGTAGTTATATGATAGGTAGTTTATATGCCTTAGGAAAATTACCAAAATACCCTTTCTATGCATAATTGATATTTAAGCATATGTAACCCAAAATTTTGTCACTTAACTGATTATGTAACATAATTAAGTATGTTAGGGCATATAATACTTGTCATAGGACTAGTTAGGCGGTCTGAACGCGTTATACGCGAACGACGCGTTAAAGTAGCATAAGCTACCTAGACGGGTCGTGATGGGTCGTAAGCACTTAGGATAGGTTTCCTTTTAGGATGTAGGCTTTGTTAGACCATATTATATGAGTTCCAATACTCATTTGGTTTACGAAACCTCATCCTATCCGATCTTCCGAATTAGGTCCGGTTTATTTATGTAGCTACCTACATTAGGTACCGTTTGATTTCCGGGACACCTCTAGCTTGCTTGGTAGTTTTTCAAGACTTCTAAGCACTCTCAAGTGAGTACATAGTCCCCTCTTTTACTGTTTTCAACTGTTTTGGGGTGAAGCCTGTGTACCTATCTGTTATTTTCATGGTTTCCAAAAGTATAATTGATTATACATATTTGTACTTATCTTTTTGCAAACTGAATGATTATCTATAATTTAAACTCTAATTTTTCAAAGATTATAAAATAAATGTTTGGAATAGTACTTATTTTGTTCACCGGACCGGTTGGTACTATGATATAGTGCTATAGGATTTGACACCCCATTCCTGTTGTCATGGAATGTCTGAAACCAATTTGTTTCTCCATCCAAATAGGGATTGCCTTTGTGTTATTTCTATAGTCTCAAAGGTATATTTTGATGCACTAGGTCTGAATGAATTCTTAAGTCACATTATTTTTGTATATTAAGTTATACTCCCAAAAGTATAGTTTGATATGCTCTCATATGTGATATCGTACAAAACCAACATACATTTTGTTATAAAAATCCAAAACATAGTTTAATATGTTATTTGTAATCCAAAACATAGTTTAATATGTTATTTATAAATCCAAAGTATACTTTTGATATACTACTGAAAATTATTATTTTAAACAACTAAGGTATATTTAACTTACTATCTGTCTAACGATTGGGTTTTGGTTAGTGTTTAGATAATGGGACGGGTGTGATATGATGAAAACATGGTAGATACGCCGTTGGTACTTATATATAAGTGGTTTCATCACATTACATATTGTGTTGTTATTTAGTACACTTGGGTTAACGATATTGGAACTGAAATATATTTTAATATATTACTCATTCGACTTTCTTAAAAACCAAAGTATATTTTCATATATACTATAAACCTTTTTATCAAAATATTGTTTTTCAAACAATATATTTTATACAAACTCATTTTACTTACTTATTAAATTTTCTATGTATTATTATTTTATACCATTTGATTTCTTATAAATGATTTATAAAAGAAAACCTTTTTCAAGGATCATGACTGCTTTTCTTAAACATTTTTCTTTAAACTCATAAGTCAGGAATCATAAAATCAATAAAACCTATGTATCTCACAGGCATTTTTATGCTGACGTACCTATTTTTACACATGTTTCAGGTGCTGTAGTGTAATGGTTGTTGATACAAGCCACACTTAGGATGGACTCGTGCCTTAGCGACTTTAAAACTTGAAAGATAATATTTGTATTTATCTGATTTGTAATAGAACAAAGATTTCAATGATTCAATAAAACAAAATTATTTATTCCATGGTTGTGAAACAATGATTCTGTTACAACACTCCCCGACGTTTCCTCCACGCCTTGTTGTTTTACGTGGTCGGGGTGTGACATCAAAAGACCGATGAGCAATTCGTAAAGTTAGAAAATTTACTAAAACAATTGCATGTTAATATTGCTTTTATCGAGGTCCTAACCCAAATGCCTAAATATGCAAAATTTATGAGGGACTTCCTCACTCACAAAAGGAAAATTGAATCATTGAGATTAGTTAACTTAGGCGAAGAATGCTCCACCTTAGTACTTAACAAACTCCCACAAAGAAAATTGATCCTAGAAGCTTCACGATTCCTTGCTCGATTGGGGAATCCCCCATTCGTAATGCACTAGCCGATCTTGTGGCTAGCATTAACCTCATGCCCGCATCAAAGTTCAAACGAGTCGGCCTAGGAAAAACGAGCCCTACAAAGATGAGCATACAACTTGCCGATAGAACCGTCAAATTTCCACAAGGTGTCGCTGAAAATCTATTGGTCAAAGTCGACAATTTCGTCTTCCCGACCGACTTTGTCATACTAGACATGGAAGAAGACACCGATGTCCCTCTCATCCTCGGGAGGCCATTTCTAGCCACCGCCCAAGCAGTGGTGGATATGAATGACGGAACACTAACATTGAAGTTTGGGAACGAGGAAGTGAAGTTTGTAGTTGGAAAAAGAGTAGAAGACGAAGACCCTGTCAACTACATGAAGGTCATAGACTCAAGCTTGGATGACGCTCTCCGACGGTGTAGCATGGGATGCAAAACATCCCACTTGAGTGACATATGACCAGGCTTTGGGTCTAGCCAAGGACCCTTATAAACGTGGCGCACCACGGAGGCATTCCGCGGAACTATCCTTAGTTTAGTTTAGATAAATTTTTATATTTTCAAGTTAGTTTTAATTTTCAGGAATAAAACACACTTGGGATGGCATAGGATACAAGGGAAACTTGAACCAACACCCCATGCAGGAAAACAGGGCCATCCGACAAAATTTTCTTCATTACAGTAAGTTCAGCACGGGCCGTGTCCGCCCAACACGGCCCCGTGCTGCACAGTCTGCAGAAAATACCTAGTTCAGGTAAACTGGACACGGGCCGTGTTCACCCAACACGCCCCCGTGTCCAGACTTCTGTTTCTCTTTTTCAATTTTGTTACTGGCAACTGAACACGGGGCAGTGTCCGGACTCCACGGGGCCGTGTCCAGCGTCCAGTAACACAAATTTTTGCTTTTTCACACCCTTTTTACACATTCAATCAACCTAAAAACTTATTTTTATGACACATTGAGGACAATGTGTAATTTAAGTATGGGGGGATGCTAAAACCTTGAATCTTGCAAGTCCTAATAACAAGCCTTACACAAAACTCTATTGGAACCGCTAATCACCCCAAATTTTTTTTTACTTGTCTAGGTTTAACTCGGGAAATTCAAGTTCTAAAAAGGTTATATTTTTTACAAATTTACAACCGATAGCGTCGTGATAAAAAGAACCAACATAAGAAAATTATGAAACGGCATGACAAGCTTAGTTAAAATTTGATTATATATACTTGATCATATAAAAACCCATTCCCACAAAAGTGAGTTTTGAGCCTTTATTGAGCATACAAATATATATCTTTAAACTAAATGCTCATTTTTCGTTTCTTGTGTGAATAGCCGCTTGGTTCTTACGACTCTGGAACTTGCTACAACAATGCATTCCCGGTCCTTACCAACTTAAACCCGAGTAAGTAAATGATGGAGGCATTAGGACTAACCCTTTTTATTTCTACACCATTATTTTTTTTTTTTCACCACCTACCCAAAATCCCCCTAGTTGCCCCTTTGAGCCTAAACCTTTTCATTTCATAACCCAAACCAAACACCCCTTTCACCCACCAAAACCTTTTTTACTTTTAACCCTTTGTTTTAGTAACAAGCTCGGTTTTCCGTATGACTTTTCAAAAAAAAAAAAAAATCGATGATGAAGCAAAAGAAAAAAAAACACACAAGTATCAAAAATACTTTGTTTGAATAAAGGCTTCATCAAAATAAAAATTGCAAAAAGTAAAAAGTCTAACGAAAACCGACGCTTGTTACCCTTTTTCGCCCCTTTACTAACCACTAACCCAACCACCTACCTTTAACCCAAGCCTAACCCTTCACCCAAAAAGTCCTCTTGATATTTACAAAGGTGTATAGTTAAAAAGGAGGAGGATTGATTGCTTGGCAAGCCTATGGTAGGAGTAAGTTCCATGCCGCTCTCGAGTGATTCACTAAAATACATTTTCGGCAGAGTGTTGAGTGATCCCCGTGAGGTATGTTAACTTGTATATAAATGAAATTTTAAAGAGGCATGTTATGCGCTAATAAGTAATTTATCTTATGAAAAGTTTTAAATAAATCATGACGAATAGGACTGTAAATAAATAAAAATAAAACTTAATAAAGAATCTTGGAAATCCCGACACTCTATGACAAACCCAAAAACCTTCTCTTCTACCCATTCTATTTGGGAGTGTAAAGCCACATTATAAAGAGTTTTGCTTGAGGACAAGCAAAGATTCACGTGTGGGGGTATTTGATGTGTGCAAAATGCAACAAATAAATTACATCAATTGTCGCATAAAACTAACCCTTTTTTAGTACTAATGTTGGAAAAAGTGCGCTTTTGTCTTCCTTTTGTATTTTCAGGATTAAATGAGCTCAAATTAACAAAAGAAGCAAAAAGGCAGCTAAATCAAGCATAAATACAAGAAAAGGAAAAAACGTGGCATGCCCGACCCCCCCCCCGATAGCATCTTCCCAAGCAAAATCAAGAAAACAGAAGGCTGAACACGCCCCGTGCTCAGTGAACACGGGGGCGTGCCCAAGTGCCAGCGGAAAAGACAAAGCTGTAGAAGCTTCTATCGCCCACCACGGGGTCGTGCTCAGCGGACACGGGGCGGTGGTCAACTCTAAGATTCGCAGGATCTGGGGAAATCTTGATAGTACAGATTTGCTTATGCACACGGGGACGTGCCCAGTGGACACGGGGGCGTGGTCAACTAATGCAGACAAACTGCAATTAATGAAGAAAGAGATAAAGGATGGACATGGGGCCATACCCAATGGACACAGGGCCATGCCCGAGCTTCTGTTCAGCCTATAAATAGGAGTGCTTGACTCAATTACAAACCATCCCTTGGCACACCACCTCTCTCACACTTCACCCACCACCCACCACCACCATAAGACCATCATGCACCACTATCATTCGTTGTCCATCATAGAGTGTGTGAGTCGTCTCGGGATCGAAGATTGATTGTAAGAGTTCTTGAAAATAAAGGCCATGTTTGCCTAAGTCTCTTACATCACTTGGTGAAGACAAAGTGTCTAGTGTAATACTTTTTATTTTTAATCTTTTCGCACTTTTTACTTGGTTATGTATTAATGACTTTAATAACTAGTTTCTTATGTTGAAGGTGATTTTTCCTTATCGTTTGTCCGTGGTGTCTTGGCATTATTTTACTGTCTATATAAAATAAAAGATTTTCACCATTCATATATCCACGGTCTATATGGAGGTATGTTGGCTACCTGGTCGGGGGTTGTTGGATCTGAGTTTGATTCTGATTGTATTTTGTGTTTGTAATTAAAATGAAAATGGATGAGTGTGCAGCGGAATTATGATGAAAACAAACTTTGCATACATTCAAACGAGAGTAATACTTTGATCAAACATCTTTTCACAATGAATCGGAAGATTGAATTTATTTCAATAACGATTACAATGATTGATGAATGAACGCAAACTCCCCCTCAGCCAGAGCTCAGTTGTTTGTTCGTGCAAAGAAGACGATGATGCAAAAGAGCTAATAGAACAGTACAAAGTACTGAACTATTTATAGGCACTTGCAAACCACTGAGCATCTTAGCTGACGTCACCATGAAAGTGACATCTAACCTCCTAACAAACGCTAACCTCTGATCTATACAACACTGCTATGTTAACTACTGCTGTTACATTACATTACAAAACAGACTATTGATCAGCTGCTGCAACCTTCCACTGCTGTGAACCCAGCAGTACTTGTCCGGATCAGCAGTGCTTGACTCAAGGCAGTAGATTGAATCAGCAGGGCTTTAGTCTTTCATCAGATCTTTACTTGAGCAGCAGTTGTAGGTCAGCAGTTTGCACGATCAGCAGATAGGAGGTCAGCAGATGTTGAAATCATTTTCAAGGGGAGAGACTTGTATGTAAACATCTGCTTATTCTGGATCCACTGCTCTGGTCCAGTTTTGGCTTTAATTATCTGTTCCTCTGATAGGGTTCAATCCCAACAATCTCCCCCTGGAACAGATAATGCCAAAACTCTTCATTATTGTGGAATTCTTTATTGCCTCATCAACAGTTCCCTTATCTGACCTTTAAATTGTAGTTCAATGTTTAGGGCATTTGTGTCTTCATCATCCCTGCTAACTGGAAGATCAAGGAGATCCTGCAAATCCTCAAGACTCAGGCCAAGAGCTTGTTCCCTTGATATTTTCTCCACTTCTCCACCAGACCTGAGCAAAGTCAATACGCAGGTCTGTTTGTCAGTTTCCCACTTTTGTATTTTTGAGCCTGGTGGGTTTCTTGGGAGATGTTTATTTACAGAGGTATTTGGTGAGGCTGGCCTATTCATAACTGGCTGAGCAGTACTTGCAGTTTGATCCAAACCAAGAGTTTCTATGATCATTTTCTTTATGCCTTCTTTTACAAGGTCATCTCCTTTTATCATCTCTTGGATGGTTTCACCTCCCAACTGTTTGAGTGTCCTTCTTTTATAGATGGCAGCACCAGTCGGAGCAGTGGCTCTCCTGATTTGCAGCTTTGATGGTCTTTTTGAAACCTCTGCTTCAGGATAGTCAGGCTTTTGAGGAACTCTTGGATCTTTCTTTCTTAATTCCTCCAACCTTTTGTAGGTGATCCTGACCACATCTTCTTTCCATCTAGCAACTTGTCTTTTGTTTCCATATTCAGCAGCAACCAGTTCTTCTTTCATTCTTTTCAGTTCTACCTGTTTGTCAGGTACATTCTTTCTAAACTTTGCCCAGTCAGGAGGAGTGTGAGTGACTTTCCTTTTTATCATGTCTTGAATTCTAGCTGCTTCATTTTCAAGCTCAGGAACAGTCCACTCTTTGTACATGTATCTCTCTCCTTTGTACTTTTTGTGAGCCATGATGCTTTCAATGTAGTCTTTCTTCAAAGTTTCAGCTGCTCTTTCTGAAATTTGTTGACTGACATTTTTTGCAAATTGTTCTAGGGATCTGACCTGTGTGAGCAGATATTGATAGTTTCTTGAAATTTCTTTGTCAGATTTCCCTTTTGTATTTCTTTTTGAGATATCCTCTGCATGCTTGGCCTTGATTTTCAAATATTCATCAACATTTTTAGGCCAGGGATATCCTTTTATTGATGGCAAACTCCTTTTGGCAGGGTCATCCTCATAGTAAAAAGATTTTATTTCTTCTCTAGCAGCTGCTAGTTCAAGAGGAAATTGAACACCTGTAGGAGGTAAGGGCTTGTGCATTCGAACTGAAGAGAGAGGAACTGGTTTTGGTATTGTGACAAGAGCCAAAGATTTTGAAGATGTTTGTGGTGGTGAAGTGTCATCATCTTTGAGAATTAGCCTTCTCCTCTTTATTTGAGGAGGGGCTGATGATGTTTTGGATGGAACAGTGGTGGTGGATGTAGTGGCAGTGGTTTGTGATTGACAAACAGTTGTTGAAACAACTGGTGTTCCAACCACTGTTGTCTTTACAGCAGATGTTGTAACAACTGCTGTCTTCTGCCTTTTGGCAGGAGGTGATTTTGTTTTTGGTGGTGATGGTGGTAAAGCAGTGGATGTGGTGTGTGTTGAAGTGGTGTGTGTTGAAGTGGGAGCAGATGTTGAAACAACTGAAGTACCAATAGTAGTGGGTACAACAGGAGTTACAACAGCTGTTTTAGGTGGTGGTTTTGGAACAGACTTTGAACGTCTGGTTGGAATGGATTTGGGTAACCTTACTCTTCTTGTAGGCTTCTTCTTTTCATCAACAAGATTTTCATCATCTTTTGACCCTGAAGTACCCTGATCCAGATAATCCACCCTGGCTTTCTTTTTGGCCTCTCTATCCCTTTTTACACTTGCAACTGCTTCTGCCATTGCATTTGTGGTCACATCAATTTTCTTGCTTCCATCTGGCAAAGGGTTCTGTTTGGTCATGTTTTCATTTTCAGGTTCAATGTAGAGACCATCTTCTATTCCCTTCTTTTTCCACTCCTTAATTTTCTCCCCCTTTTTGGCATTATCTGGGGGAAGTTTATCAATGAAGAGAACTGTTGGAGGAGCAGTGCCAGTGGTGTGCAGGATCTGAGTTTTGAGAGCCTTTAGATCAGCCTGAGTGTTCTTGAACCTTGACTCCATTGCATTTCTCAGCTGTTGGACATGTTTTTCATGTTGCTGATCTGCTATTTGTGCTTGTTGATGGAGAAAAGGTTGAAATAGATTCCAGAGCTCATTTGTAGCAGGTGCCTAATGTGGAGCAGATGCTTGAGGTGGAACAGCAGTGGATTGTACCTTTTGTACTTGTAACAACTGTTGTAGCATATCTTTGAGTTCTGCAACAGAGTTATCAAGCTTTTCAACACGATCCGTCAATTTCTGGTACTTTAAACCATCACCCAATTTAATGGGATCATCTGATTTCCCACTAGCAGTGGTTTTATTAGTGGTAGAGGTAGGGAGTATACTCCAAACATTAACCACTGATGCCCCTTTTTCTTGGTACTGGGGTCTTCTCCCTTCAACACTTGACAACCTTTTGATATTGCCAGTAGGATAAATAAATCCACTGGTGGTTGGCAGAGGTGCTATAAAAGGAATTGCCTCCAAGGAAGTCTTATTGATATAACCACTGTCCAACTGTAAACCAGTGGGTTCAACAGTTGTAGTGGCTGCTTCACTTGGATTACCACCAAGAGTTACTTGTAACTCAAGGGGTGTAACCTCCTCAGGTTGTGTTGGTGGGTTAGCAAGGAATGATACATCAGGCTCAGTCAGTTGTTGAGGCATATTCTCATTAACAGGTGATTGAGAAGGACTGAGTAATGCCTGGTTCAAATCTATTGCATCTAACAAAAGTTGTGTTTTTGGTGGAATTGTGGATGTGAGGTGGGGTGTAGAAAGAGAATTTGCCCCGGGCATTGGGCTGTGGATGATGGAAACGAGTGTTTCCAGAGCATCATAATGTGGTGGCCCTATGTGTACAACCTGTTCTTTTTGTGAAGAACCAGGAGGAGTTTCGGTAATGGGTTGAGATATTTGTACCAACTGCTGTGAGGAAGTAGCAGCAGTGGTTTCTTGTGACATTTGTGCTGTCACAGGCATTAGCTCTGGTATCTCATCCTCCAGAGGTGCTTTTTTGATTGGTTTGGGGGGTTTTTGATTTTTCTTTTTGTTTGGCTTTTTGGGATTTGTAGGCGTGGGTTTCAAAACAGTTGGTCTGCTGCTTTGATCACCTTGAGCAGTGGGCTCAGCAGCAGATACCTGAGGAGCAGTGGTAGCTGCTAAATTCTGCTCAGGCACCTCTGCTTGTGTTTTGCAAGGTGCTAACATTCTTGAAACTGTTTCAGTTGTTAAACTGTTTATTTTAGTAGAATCACCTTGATTTATTTCTGCTAAATCATTCTTACTGAATTTCTTTTCAAAATAGTAACTTAAAAACCTTGGAAACAGTAAAATTGATTTTGTTTCAACATTATTAACCAAATCTTTAAAAATTTCCCGAGAATAGTTAAAATTTTCTTCTTAAAGAATTGCATATCCCGGATTTTGAATCTTTAAAGGGATTTCATTGAAAGAAGTGGTTTTATTTGAAACACATCGTAGGAGGGTATGAAATAGAAATCTGGTTGCAGAAGGAAAATAACCTTTTTGTAACGTAAGTTTCTTCATCATTGTGGCTTCATACCCTCTTTCAATGAAGTCAGTTTGTCACTCGTTTTTAGTGAAAGAAATTTTACCTTCCTGATCACCGAGTTGAAAGACTTATGAAATGGATTGTGGCGTGATTTGGACAGCTTTACCCTTTATAGAAGAGTGTACGGTGGTTGCAGTGTCTCCTTGTTTTTCAAGGGTTGCATTCTTCCAGAACTCTCTTTGGGTCGCCAAATAGATTGGTGCATCGGTGGTGAACAAAGTTTTGTACTTTGATTTTGCCATGGTGTCAATGATGGAATCAAAAACATTTGTGGTTCCTGGTTTTGTGAGAAGACCCAGGAGATTGTGAGATGGTTTATGTGGGATTTCAGTGGAGATTGCCTTTTGAGAGGCTGTTTTCGATGATGATTTGGATGTGGGTTTTGCAGATGGCTTCGATTTTGTCATTTTTAAATAGAATGATCGAAGAAATTTGTGAAGGATGAGATGAAAAACTGCTTTGAGAAGAGAATTTTTAAGAATTCAATTCGACACTAAAACCCTGTTTTGGTGGTGAGTGGGGGATTTTATAGGGAAGAAAGTGAATGCTGAGGTGGCAGCCGTTACAAAAAGTCTGACCACTATGTACTGCCCACGTGACAACCCCTGGTGAAAGTGAAGGACAGTACTTTGATGAAAGTGACTGATGAAGGCAGTGGTAAGAAAGCAGTGGATGATTTTCACTATCAGTAGATAGCATATTAGTGGATAAGACACTGCTTTTGAACAACAGAGTTTATCAAAGGAATGAGGGAATAGGGGTTGACTTTCAGCAGTGGACAGACTTTTGAAGCAGAACAGACTTTTGAACAATCAGTGGTTAATGGCAGACTTTTAAGGATTTTAATGAAAAATTTCATTTTTAGCTATTTTTAAGGATGGATTTTTGATTTTCTGAAAACATTTTAGTGCTTTTATACATAGAAAAACAAGATGTTGCTTGTTATTCCATGTTTAGCATCCCAATTCTAGAGACCAAGCTTTCAAAGGTGGCTGTATCAAGTGCTTTTGTGAGCACATCTGCCAACTAGTCTTTAGTTGGGACATGATGCAGAGAAATCAAACCTTTTTCATAGCAATCCCTCACAAAGTGATGTCTGATGTCGATGTGTTTGGTGGTTGAATGGGAAACTGGATTTTTGATGATATTTTCTGCTGCCTGGCTATCCAACATGAGTGGTGTCTTCAAGGCAGTGATACCAAAATCCAGTAACTGATTTTGAAGCCACAGGAGTTGGGCTGTACAGCTGGCAGCAGCAATGTATTCAGCCTCAGTAGTGGATGTGGAAACTGCTGCTTGCTTTTTGCTTTGCCAAGAGACTAAGCAATCACCTAGAAACTGGCACCCTCCTGAAGTGGACTTCCTTGTGGTGTGACATCCAGCAAAGTCACTGTCTGAAAAACTTGAAAGCTTGATGTTCCCATTAGCTGGATACCTGATACCAAGTGTGGGAGCACCTTTTATGTATCTGAAGATCCTTTTTACAGCAATGAGATTTGATTTTCTGGGAGCTGATTGACTTCTTGCACAGACACATGTTGCAAACATGATGTCTGGTCTAGATGCAGTTAGGTACAATAAAGACCCAATTCATGCTTCTATAAAGTGTTTGGTCAATCAGCTCATCCTTTTCATCAGACATGACCAGCTTATTTGTTGCCATGGGTGTGCTGCATGGTTTACAATCATTCATATCAAATTTGGTCAAAAGTTCTTTAGCATATTTGCTTTGATGAATAAAAGTTCCATTTTGCATTTGCTGTACTTGGAGACCAAGAAAGCATTGCAGCTCACCCATTGCACTCATTTCAAACTCAGCTGTCATGAGTTCTCTAAACTCTTCACACATTTTGTTACATGTGCTTCCAAAAATAATGTCATCCACATAAATTTGGACAATCATTAAATCCTTCCCTCTCCATTTAAGAAACAGTGTTTTATCAATGGTACCTCTTTTGAAACCATTTGAGAGTAGGAAGTTGGAAAGAGTTTCATACCAGGCCCTTGGTGCTTGTTTCAGGCCATACAAGGCTTTGTTCAACCTGTAGACATGATCTGGATAAAATGGATCCTCAAAACCTGGAGGTTGACATACATACACCTCTTCTTGAATTGTACCATAGAGGAAAGCACTTTTGATATCCATTTGAAACACCTTCATGTTGTGGTTGACAGCAAAGGCCAGGAACAGTCTAATGGCTTCCAGTCTTGCAACAGGGGCGAATGTTTCATCATAATCAATCCCCTCTTCCTGTCTGTAACCTTGAACCACAAGCCTGGCTTTATTCTTGAAAACAATGCCCCTTTCATCAGTTTTGTTCTTGAAGACCCACTTTGTGCCAATGGGACTAACCTCTTCTGGCAGTGGTACAAGCTCCCATACTTGTTGTCTTTTAAACTGTTGGAGCTCCTCTTGCATCGCTTCTACCCAGTTGTTGTCTTTCAGTGCCTCTTGGTACTTGGCTGGCCGATGGAGTGATAGAAAACCAGCAAAAAGACAAATGTTTTGGGTTTGGCTTCTTGTGAGCTCCCCTTCATTGATGTTGCCAATGATTTGATCAGGTGGATGAGATCTCAAGAAGATTATATCTCCTTGGTATGGTATGATGGAATTTGTTTGTGAAGGCTGCAAATGTGTATCATCTGAGCTAACCACTGCTGGTGACTTTGATGACCCAGCAGTGGCTTCAAAAGGTGGTGGAATAGGAGGTAATGAAGTGGACAACTGCTGACTTTTATCCACTGTTTGAGGACTTTTGTCAGCAGTGTTTGAGGATGTGGAAGCAGTGGTGGATGGGCTACTTTGGTCAACAACTGTTGAGGTAGCAGTGGTTGAGCTTTGACAACTGTTTTAAACAGTTGGTGCTTTTCCCTTTGTGGCAGACCTTTGAGGGATGATGATTTCATACCCATAGTCTGGTGTTGTATCCTCTGATGTACCTGCACTGTTAGTCTTGACAGCAGTATTTTCAAAAGTAAATTTTTCAAGATCAAACAGATCTGCAGGGTTTGCTGGGATTTTCATTGATGAAAATTCATTGAACTTAACATTCAAAGTCTCCTCCACTGCCTTGGTCCGTGTATTGAACACTTTGTAGGCCTTGGCAGTGGTTGAGTATCCCAGATGATAACCACAATCAATTTTGGCTGCAAATTTTGAAATGGAATCTTTTAAGTTCAAAATAAAGCATGGGCAGCCAAACACCTTGAAATATGAGATCAGTGGTTTGATTTTATACAGAATTTCGTAAGCAGCCTTTTTGTGTTGGGGTTTATTAGAACTCTGTTCTGGACATAGCAAGCAGTGTTTACTGCCTCTGCCCAGAAAGTTAATGGCAAACCTGAATCTGCAAGCATAGTTCTGACAGCCTCAATCAAAGTTCTGTTATTTCTTTCAACTACCCCATTTTGCTCTGGTGTTCTAGGGATGCTGTACTGCCTTACAATCCCTTTCTTCACACAGAAGGCATCCAACTCCTTATTTTTAAATTCTATGCCATTGTCACTCCTGAAGCTTTTCACTGGAAGGTCAAATTGCTTTTCAACCTGTGTCACAAAGTCTTGCAAAATGCCTGCAGTCTCATCTTTTGAGTGTAAAAAGAAAGTCCATGTAAACCTAGAAAAGTCATCAACAATAACCAAACAATATCTTTTCTTCTTGAGGCTCATGACTTGAACTGGGCCAAACAAATCCATGTGTAGCATTTGCAAACACTGGGTTGTTTTGGACTCTTCAATGGACTTGTAAGAACTTTTATGTTGTTTTCCTTTTAAATAGGAAATGCAATGTTCAGGACATGAAAACAATTTTTGTGGTAGGCCTCTCACCAAACCATTTTTTCAAATTTCAGTGATTTTTCTTAAGATTTGTGTGCCCCAGCCTTCTGTGCCAAAGTTCTGTCTCTTTGTTAGAGGCAGCTGAGAACAGACAGGCATCAGCTCTGGGACACTCTTTTGACATATCAACAACATAAACATTGCCACTTCTTTGAGCAACAAGTTTAGTTTGACCAATTTTGATTATTGCTTCAATCTTTTTGACCATTTCAGGTCCAACAATCCTACAACAATCTTTTGTGAAGAATGACCCAAACCCTTTCTCACTCATTTGTGATACACTCAGAAGGTTGAATTTTAGATTGTCTATCAGATTGACATTTTCAAATTTTACATTTCCAGATTGCACTGTACCAAACCCCAGAACTTTCCCTTTACTATTATTCCCAAAGTATATATCACCCCCTCAATGGATTTTAAAGTCTTTGAGGAGGGCTTTACATCCTGCCATGTGCCTGGAGCCTCCACTATCTACATACCAAAGACTATCAAAGCATGCAGAAGCTCCCTGCACATGAAGTAAAAGGATTAGTTCATTAAGGTCTCCAAAGCCAACAGGGCTTTGGATGGGGTGTCAACAGTGTCTGGGATGGATGCAGAGTGATGGACAGTGGTTAGGTCAGGGGTTTGGACAGTTTTAGTACTGTTTTTCTCTAACCACTGTTGTGGGTCCTGACCAATCATCTGCTGGTAACCAAAAGGATGCCTGTTCACTCTGGGTTTAGAGGGCTTTTTGTAGACCTCATAAACGTGTGGAATCCTTTGGTAAGACTGTTTTTCTTTGCCTTTTCTGAACTGATTGGCAGGGGGTGCATCAGTAACCTGAACATCTCTTTTGACAGATGTTTGGTTCAGCTGTTTTGTGACAGCTGTTTGAACTGGCATAAACAGTGGTTGTTTCTTGGTGAATTTGACAGATGATGATGATGATGATGGACTCAAGGATGTTTTAGCAATGTACTCATTCTTTTTCACATCAAAGTTTTTGAGATACACACAAGCTTGAGTTTTATGGTTTGTTTTACCACAAACAATGCAACTTTCAGCTGAAACAATGACACTTGTTCTGTTTAAATCATAAGCTTTTAAGTGGAAACAGTCTTTTGTTAGATGATTCCTTTTCTCACAGAATTTACAAAACAAGTTATCAATTTTTTCTTTCTTCTTTCTCTTTTCAGACTCCTTTGCAGCAGAGGTTTTAACCACTGCTGGGATGTCCTTGAGAGGTATGACTTTAGCTTTTGGAGCTTTAACACCATCAGTTGATGTAAAGTCCATTGGCTTGAAATTTTCAAGAATATCACACTCATCAGACCATTTTGGTTTAAACTGATAATCTTCAATCTCCTCAAAAGTAGAGGATCCCATTGGTCTGTCAAGTGTGATTTTGTTACCAAGTTTGTCAGTGATTTTCACTTCTTGGCCATTCTTGTTTGTAGGGATGAACTCAGTGGTTACATCAGTGGTTTGAACAGATTTTCCAAAAGCAGTGTTTTCATCATCATGTTTTCTATAACCAACCCCAAATTTCACATTGCTTTTTATCTGTTTTTCAAGCATAACCTCATACCCTTTGCATGATTCCACCCATCTCTCACATGTGATCTGGGTGGACTCTAACTCCTTTTTGCAAACTTAGTATTTTTCTACCATAGTTTGGAGTTGGGTTTTGGTTATGCTCTGCTCTTCTTTCATGCTGCTAATCTCTTTCTCTTTTTCAGCCAATTTGTTTTTAAGTTCTTTTAGAGATCTTTCAAATTTGACTTCATCAGTTAAGATTTTATCCCTAAGGTTTTCGTTCACCTCTTTGATGTTAGCAAAAGCAATAATGCAATTGTCAGAACACAGTTTTTCAAGAACTTGAGGTGATACCTTGGCAGCAGCCATCATTGCACAATCACATTGAGGATTTTCTTCATCTTCAGCTCTTTCTTCTTTCTCACCTGCTTTTTCTTCTTTCTTTTCTTCCTTGTTCTCTTCGGACCATGGGTCTGTCAGTGGTTCAATCAGGGTACCTGAACTTTCTCCCAACAATAGTTCACCAGCCACAGCAGTAACCACTGCTTCAGTCACCTAATCCACTGCTTCAATGCTCAGCTGTTCCTCCTCAGTTTCAACCCCCTCCTGTATTGACTCTAATGCCATCAAAGAAAATTCATTATGAGAAGAATCATTAGAAGCATAGAGTGCAAAATTTTCATCACTAAGGTCTTCAGGCATACTGCTCCAGTCAACAAACCCTTGAGTGAAAAAACTTTGTTGATCTGGTTGTACTGCTGCTGGAGCAGTGGTTTGAGGTGCAGGCTGCACTTGTGCCTGGGGAACAGGGGTTTGAACATATTGAATCTGTGGAACAGTAGTTTGGACATAGTGCACTGGCACAGGGGCAGCAGCATAGTGATCAGTGTTCACTTGAGCTGCTGGGGCATATTGGGCATAGTGCACAGTGCCTTGATTTTGAGGTCTAGGATTTGAGCTAGGATGAGTGATTATGGGACCAGTAGTTTGACTCCTACATTCCCTAGCGAAGTGTCCCAACCTATTACACTTGTAGCACTTGATTTTAGATTTATCCAACCCAACCCATAGATTCCCATGCAAACCTAGGAATTTTCGCCCTGTTCTTTTATAGAATTTGCTAGTTCTAACACTTAGCAAAGCCAATTGGTGCAGAATATCCATTTCTTCTAAGTCAGTGGGATCAAAATGTTGCAAATCATTTAGTTCAAAGCTTAAATTGTCTGACATCTGGTTTTCGTTTGCAGTGAATGCATAACTAGCAGAGTGAGGATCAGGGTTGTTAAAATTTGCACCAGCAGTTATGTCAATGAAGTGATCATAACCCTGATCCTTACCACTACTCCCAGATTCTTCTTGACCCAGAAGAGCAGTGTTACCGAATGTATAATCATCAACGGCTTTTCCTGACTCTTGTAACTTCCTTTTCTGGTTCAACTCCCTTTCGTAGGTCAGGAGTCGACCACGGAGTTGGGTCAAGGTCTGATCCTTGAACTCAGGTGAATTTCGGGTGACAAAAGCTATGGTGTCCCATTTTTCTGGCAGTGACCTGAGGAACCTGCTATTTTGAGTTGAGTTTGTAAAAGTGGTATGAACAAGCCTCAGTTCACTGATGAGACAACTGAAGCGCTCAAATTGTTCCGTCAGTGATTCACCTCTAACATGACAAAATGTTTCATACTGTTGGTTCAGGATTTCCCTATTGTTTTCTATGACTTCTTCGGTTCCCCCAAACTGTTCCTTAAGTGCGTCCCATAACTCTTTAGCACTGTTACTGTGTAACAGTCCAGCATATATTTCATTGGGCAGCGCTGATGCTATGATGCTAAACGCTTTAGCATCTAGTTCGAACTTTTGATAGTCGGTTTCGGTATAATTTTCAACTGGTTTTGGAACGAACTTTTTAGCATCTTCAGCGCTTGGCACTGTGGGAACATGGGGACCAAAGACGACAGACCTCCAACAACCTGTGCTTTGTTGAGCGAGGATGTGACCCATCCTCCTCTGCCAGATGTTGTACTCATTTCTTTTTAGCATAGGTGATTTAAAAAGAGACCCGATGTTGTTTTTATCATCCTGAGATTGTGACGTCATTCTTGTTGTTTTACAGACACTGAGAAATCAACTTTAATGGTGATTAATCCTTGCTCTGTTTTTCAACAAACGAATAAACGATCAGTATCAACTGTTATGAGCTGAACTATTTATGTCAAAATGATTGTTAAATCAAATTTGGCTGTCCAAGCTCTGATACCAAATGTTGGATCTGAGTTTGATTCTGATTGTATTTTGTGTTTGTAATTAAAATGAAAATGGATGAGTGTGCAGCGGAATTATGATGAAAACAAACTTTGCATACAATCAAACGAGAGTAATACTTTGATCAAACATCTTTTCACAATGAATCGGAAGATTGAATTTATTTCAATAACGATTACAATGATTGATGAATGAATGCAAACTCCCCCTCAGCCAGAGCTCAGTTGTTTGTTCGCGCAAAGAAGACGATGATGCAAAAGAGCTAATAGAACAGTACAAAGTACTGAACTATTTATAGGCACTTGCAAACCACTGAGCATCTTAGCTGACGTCACCATGAAAGTGACATCTAACCTCCTAACAAACGCTAACCTCTGATCTATAAAACACTGCTATGTTAACTACTGCTATTACATTACATTACAAAACAGACTGTTGATCAGCTGCTGCAACCTTCCACTGCTGTGAACCCAGCAGTACTTGTCCGGATCAGCAGTGCTTGACTCAAGGCAGTAGATTGAATTAGCAGGGCTTTAGTCTTTCATCAGATCTTTACTTGAGCAGCAGTTGTAGGTCAGCAGTTTGCACGATCAGTAGATAGGAGGTCAGCAGATGTTGAAATCACTTTCAAGGGGAGAGACATGTATGTAAACATCTGCTTATTCTGGATCCACTGCTCTGATCCAGTTTTGGCTTTAATTATCTGTTCCTCTGATAGGGTTCAATCCCAACAGGGGTTAAGGGAACGGTTTGGTAAAATTCTTGCCTTGTTCAGTGTATAGATCCTGCAAGGACCTGGGTCAAATTTAGTAGGACCTCCTTCAATACTTAACGGTATTGGATGGCGGGGGTCCAAACTCTTTGACCCCCTCATATGTAAGCTACTATTAATACTTCAACCCGGCTACTTAGCACTATATCCCTGCTGACTCAGACTACTTAGCCGAGGGTAACGTCACCTTCAAAAGAGGGGCCTACCATAATATTCATTAATAACTTAATTAATTATCTTTCAATATTCCGACCCTTTAGGATTGTATCCTTGCTGACTCAAACAACTGGGTTGAGGGTAACGTCACCTTCAAAAGAGGGGCCTACTACAATAACAAAGATAATCTCTTAAAAACTGCAAAAGTGCGGAAATAATCAAAGGTTACACTATACACGAGTTGGAGCCAAGTGATTCATCTTGTCTATCTGTTTTTACTTTTATTTTATTTTCAGCATTTTAGTTAGTTTTTATTTTTCTAGTTTAAAACCTTTTTTCTAATTTTTTGATTTGATTAGACGTTGAGGATAAACCGGTATTAAAAGCTGACGATGGGTGCACTTGCCCATATGTGTGTTTAGTGTTAGTAAATATCGTGTTTTATAAATTTAAAACTTGGCTAAAAAAGTGTAAAAGAGCTTAAAATAAACATTAAAACCATAACACACTTCACGCACATCAATATCTCTTAAATGACAACATATACACGTGTGATTTAGTTTACGAAGATTTTTCAATGCCGAGAACCTCGATCAGAGAGTAAAAAAGGCGTAAGGTTCAGAATGGTGTAAAACTAAAATGGGATATACCAGGCTAGGATTCGAGTTAAATGAACAAGGGCCAAACCAACCACCCAATAATGGAATCGCCAAGCGAAAACACTTGACAACCTACTGGAAGCAGCTTTTCTTGCCACCAGACCTTTCTCCACCAATTAGGAATCTGATGTCGTCACTAAACACATTCCCTAAATTTTAGCCATTTTTGATTGTTTATTTTTTGGAGTCTAATCCGCATATATATCACCATTGCTCTTGATTTTGTTGACTGTATATCTCTTATATGTCAACATATACAAGTGTGATTTAGTTTATGAATATTTTTCAATGCCGAGAACCTTGATCAGAGAGTACAAAAGGCGTAAGGTGCACAATGGTGTAAAACTAAAATGGGATATACCGGGCTAGGATTCGAGTTACAGGAACAAGGGCCAAACCAACCACCTAAGAATGGAATCGTCGAGCGAAAACACTTGCCAACCTCCTGGAAGCAGCTTTTCTTGCCACCAGACCTTTCTTCTTCTATTAGGAATTTGATGTCGTCACTAAAGACATTTCTTAAATTGTAGCCATTTTTGAGTGTTTATTTTTTGGTGTCTAATCCGCATATATATCACCATTGCTCTTGATTTTGTTGACTGTATATCTCTTAAATGTCAACATATACACGTGTGATTTAGTTTACGAAGATTTTTCAGTGCCAAGAACCTCGATCAGAGAGTAAAAATACGTAAGGTTCACAATGGTGTAAAACTAAAATGGGATACACCGGGCTAGGATTCGAGTTACAGTAACAAGGGCCAAACCAACCACCTAAGAATGGAATCGTCTAGTGAAAACACTTGACAACCTCCTGTAAGTAGCTTTTCTTGCCACCAGACCATTCTTCTTCAATTAGGAATTTGATGTCGTCACTAAAGACATTGTAACATCCGTGCTTGTAATCATTGTGAATAGTACAATTATTAATAAAACAATGTTATTTGATCCCAATGTTTGTTTTGTTATGTTTTACATTTTTCATGTTTTGACTTTTGTGTAATTTCAAACTCTACATCGCTTTCTGGAGATTTATACGCAAACTGGTGCGTAAACGTAATCAGTTTGATGCGACAAATACTCCGGAACATCAAAATATACTTAACATACCTTAAATAACCTTTACATAACTTAGAAATAAGTTTTGAAGGCTTTGGTATGGCAAAAACAAGATTAATTCGTCTACAGGGACTAAACTTGACAAACTACGAAAGTATGCCAATTTGAACTGTAACGAACATTCCGGAACATGACCATAAGTTAAACAAACCTTAAATATCCTTTACATAGCTTAGAAATAGGCTTTAAGGGGTTCGGTGCGCTAAAATAAACTTTTGGGTCATTCAGGGACTAAAAGTGTCAAAAAGTGCACAAGTTTGCACTTTTGCGCATAACTCACGTTCTGAATACATCTGGACATCCAAAAATTTATGTAAGCACTATAATATTTTATTTTAGTGTTTGGCATGAGAAAAATCCATTCGTCGCGTCATTTGGATCGTTTTTCGCACTTATGCGCATTCCGTCGTAATTAAGCGAACATCGCGTTCGTACGACCAAACGAACCAACACCCGGCATATTTTTGAGCATTTTTCATGTCCACAATGTTTAGGCATCATTTTAGGGCCTTAAAGTTGGCTTTACGGGCCTTAGAAGTGTCGAAAATGGCCTTAAACACGTGCAGGGGCTGAAACTGTCATTTTTGAAACTTATTTTCTGATCAGAACCCCCATGCGGCCCGCATTAGCTTTGGTGTATCCTGAAGCGGGCCGCCTCAGCCTCCCAGAACAGATAAGTATGCTTAGTCAGCAGATTTCAGCTGATTAAACCTCATCCACACATTCTAAACTTGCCCTTTCAACTCATAATAGGCCATTTTCAGTTACCATAACATTTTGACAAGTGTACGCACAAGATTAAATCACGTTATTCAAGAAACGATCTTAACGGTTCGGGAAATACTATAAATACCCAACACATTTCACTTCATTTCTCACAAGAATCTGATCATTTGTGCTCTAAGTTGAAACCTTTGTTTCATACCTGAGCTATTTTGATCTAGATTAGCATTCGGGGACCCTTCGTAAGTGTTCCTTCGTTCTTTTATTGCTTTTCGAGTCCGAAAGTCAAACTTTGTTTGACTTTCTGCATTGACCAGTTTATGGTCGATGCGAAGTTCGTTTGAAATTCATAACGTGAGCGTGATCACGATGGTTATAGTCCCTAGTGACTATACCTACTGATTACCACGTTATCTAGGCTTAGTGACGAGCCGTAGTTTTGGTCAGAATACGTATTCTTGCGTATTTTGTAACCAAACTACTTATGGGTATCAAAACCGTTTGTTTTGATACCAAACCTGTTTTCTAAACTTAGTTAAGCATGTTTTAGCATGTTTAGTTCGTCACTTTTAGTTTAGTGCTTATATAGGGTCGTAAGGTAAGCGATCTAAACAATCGCTTATACTTTCGAACCCGACCCGTTTGGTCGATCATTAGGATCCGACCAAGCACATTAGGTGACCATAGTATATAGGGAATAACCTTCCAAGGTTATACCTTATGGTCGCTTCGTTTAAGTAGTTGTATGATAGGTAGTATATATGCCTTAGGTAAATTACCAAAATGCCCTTTTGACGCCAAATTTCCTTTTAAGCATATGTAACATAACTTTTGACAACTAAACTGATTTGAAAACAATATTAGACATGTTAAGGCATATGTTACTTGTCATAGGACTAGTTAGACGTTCCGAACGCGTTTCACGCGAACGACGCGTTAAAGTAGCATAAGCTACCTAAACGGGTCGTAATGGGTCTTAAGCACTTAGGTTATGTTTCTTTTAGTATGTAGGCTTTGTTAAACCATATTACACGAGTCTCTATACTCGTTTGGGTTACGAACCCTCATTCTATCCGATCTTCCGATTATAGGTCCGGATTATTAATGTAGTTACCTATATTAGGTACCATTTGATATTCCGTGATCTCTAGCATTGCTCGGTGATTATCTTAGGACTTCTGAGCAATCTCAAGTGAGTACATAGACCCCTCTTTTACTGTTTTCCAAACATTTTGGGGTGAAACACATGTGCCTACTTGTTACTTTCGTGCTTTCCTGCTTTCACATCATATACCTGCTATGTTTGTTAGTACATTATAGTACATGATTTCATTACATTTTATGCTATGTATGTCCATTGTGTGCATACTTAGTACATTGTTTTACATTACATTTCTGCTATGTATGTTAACTGATAGCATGCTAGCACATTGATTTACATGATTTTTTCTGCTTTGTATGTTAACTTAGCATACTTAGTACATTATTTTCATATAACATGTTCACTTTTGCTATGACATTTGGTTTGCACAAACGAGACTATTATACGTTCATTAACATTAGCTACGCCGCTCGGTAGTAAGTACT
This sequence comes from Helianthus tuberosus, assembly GCA_030545235.1. Taxonomy (NCBI): domain Eukaryota; kingdom Viridiplantae; phylum Streptophyta; class Magnoliopsida; order Asterales; family Asteraceae; genus Helianthus; species Helianthus tuberosus. Next base: position 309,763 of record JARYGA010017211.1, on the reverse strand, counting down.
GGTACCATAGGACTTGACAAATCCCATTCCTGACATCCCGGGTTTGTTTGGATGTAAGGAATGACTGAATCCGAAAACATTTCTTTTGATAACCTTGACTGAAAGGGTTATCTGACTGTCTCAAGGCTTGAATGTATGCGTTAACTTACCACATAAATGTTTGTATCAATGCAACATGCATTACTTTGCAAAACATAACTTTTTGATATATTCAAAATACTTCGTTTTGTACATTTCTACATTTGGATTATGTGACAATACTTTACTTACAATACATAACATTTGTTACACATTACTTGACTACTTTTGGACTTTTAAACATTTGACATGGCTTATACAAGGACTTTTGACAATTGGTTGAAACATAGACTTATTACATTGATGGTTTGTTTAAGTGACTTAAGTAACGAGATGTGAGTAATATGATACAAGCATGGTGGATACGTCGCTGGTACTTCCTATATATAAGTGTTTGTATTATATTATATATCATAGCGTTATTTAAATCATTTAAATTTGTACTTATACATTTTACACAAATAACATACTTTTCACAAGACATTGTTTTACAAAACAACTTATCTTATACAAACTCATTTTACTTGGTTATTTATTTAACCATACTTTATGAACTTATTTATACATATCATCTGATCTTATCGTTTTTCAAATGATTTACAAGACAAAACAAATCAAAGTACAAGGTTCATGACTAAACATTTTCTTAAACATAAGTCATGAATCTTATTTTCACAAACCTATGTATCTCACAGGCATTTTTATGCTGACGTACCTATTTTCACATGTGTTTTCAGGAGCTTTTCCGTAGGATGATGATCGTGACACTAGGGCGGACCTGTGCCTTAGAGACTTAAAAATGAAGAAAGACTTAGTTTAATTATGTTATAAACTCTTTATTTCCTGTATTGACAATGTAACACGCTTGTTGATAAATAAAATACAACTTTGAATACCATGGTTATGAAACAATTAATTCTGTTACAACACTCCCCGACGTTTTCCGCCATGTTTTGTATGTTATACGTGGTCGGGGTGTGACAGAAGAGTTGGTATCAGAGCCAATGGTTATAGGGAATTAGGTTATTAGTAATTCTCTGACCTAGACTATAACCTTTCTAGGACCCTAACACAAGTTATCTTGTGTTTAGATCTTAAAACATGTACATCACCTATCCTTAGGTGATTATCAAAACAATAAACCAATTTTTTTTGAAACAATGTTTTTTAAAAAAAAAAAAAAAACAATCTTCTGTTTTTGAATGATTTATTACAAGGTTTTGAACCCTCTTTTGTAAGGTTTTGAACCCTTCCAGTTTGACTAAATTTTTGGTCTTGTGCCTTCAAATTTTCAAAATCTCGTCAAGGTTTTGGGTTTTAAATAATGTGAACACGTGCAAACTGGAAGAGTGAATGCCTGTATTCTGGGTTTTCTGTCTAGGCAAGCACTTCGTATACATCTCATCAGACGCGAGACCAGTTGTGCTTACCTGGGAATTCTTGGGATGAGTGTTCACTTATAGGCGAACATGTCTTCATGATACATTATTTTTGATCCATTTACTTTGATTAGTCACTGTGCGTCGTTTGTTTGCTTGGTAATGCGGACAAATGACCACCATCTTTGCGTTTGTTGATTTTGTTTCATCTCATTCTCTTCATCCAACCATCTCACTCGTTTCTTTTCATGTTCCTCTTTTAGAATGCCTCCTCGACGCGAACACCAGATAGCAACTGCCGAACTGGCAGAAATCATTTCGGAGCAGATGGCTGCTCAGTTCCCAAATCTCTTTGCTCAATGGCACGCAGCCAATAACAACAACAATGCTCCATGCAAATACAAGGACTTTAGCTCGGCTAAACCACTCAAGTTTAGTGGTTCTGAAGGAGCGACTGGGCTTCTTCAATGGTTTGAGAGCATTGAGAATACTTTCCGCCACGTGCAGTGTCCGGATAATTGCAAGGTCGAGTTTTCTTCGAGCGTATTTCAGAAGAGGGCTCTCACATGGTGGAACGGGGTTATGAGAGACAGGGGTGCAGAAGTTGCTCTAGCACAGACATGGGCTCAACTCAGGGCCCTTATGATGAGGGAATTCTGTCCTCGCCATGAACAACGAGCGTTGGAGAAAGAGTTTGATAATTTGAAACAAGATAGTGGTGAGCACAGGGCATATACTGACAGGTTTGAGGAGTTGAGTCTGTTTTGCCCAACTATGGTTACCCCACTCGACAAGGCTATCGAAAGGTACATCGACGACCTACCTGACTCAGTACAAGACATCCTTACTGGGAGTAACCCTACCACACTCCGTCAGGCGATCGAGTTAGCAGCGACATTGACTGAGTCGTAGGTTCGAAAGGGAAAGCTGCATAAAAAGGGTGACAAGGGTAAGAAGCAGGCATCTGAAAAGGAGGATAGCAAGAAAGGTCAAAACAAGAAGGGAAAGAATTCTGGAGGGTCTAGGAAGCGGAAGGCTGCCCAAAACTATGCCGTTACTGCACAGGCCCAAGCTGCACCAAATCAGCCTGCGCAACCACTAGCCAAGAAGCCTTATCTTGGCACTGCACCTTTTTGCAACAGGTGTAACGACCATCATCAACCACACCTCCAGTGTCGTCAGTGCACCAACTGCGGAAGATCTGGTCATCTTACTGCCGCCTGCCGCATTCCTGTTAACCAGAACCAGGCAGTTCAGAACCCGGCTCAACAAGTTGCTCAGCCTCTTGCTCAGCAACAAGGTCAAGCTGCACGACCTCATTTTCCTCCTGGTTCGTGCTACAATTGTGGGGATCTGACCCACTACAGGAACCGGTGCCCAAGGCTAGCCAACCAAAATCAGAATGCGAACCCGAATCAGGCTCAGGCTCGAGGTCGAGCTTTTAACTTGAATGCCCAAGAGGCGCAGGCGGATGATAACGTGGTGAACGGTACGTTCTTTATTAATAATCAACCTGCATCTGTTCTTTTCGATTCTGGTGCCGACAAGAGTTTTGTGTCATTGTCTTTTGAGCCATTACTTCGCGTGTCTTGAACAAAACTAGGTAAACCTTTGACAGTAGAAGTTGCTAGTGGTGAACCCATTGTTCTTGATTCTGTTCTTCACAACTGCCAGTTAAACCTTAACGATCATCTTTTTCCTATCGACCTCACGCCTATGCAACTTGGAAGCTTCGACGTTATAGTGGGTATGGATTGGTTATCTAAGCATCACGCGGAGATAGTTTGTTCTGAGAAGATTGTTCGTGTGCCGCTTTCGACAGGCGAGATCCTACAGGTTCAAGGTGAGAAACCTGCCGGTGGTCTCAAACTCATGTCTTGTTTTAAAGCTCGGAAGTATCTGCGGAAGAACTATGTGGCTTTCTTAGCACAAGTTACAGCAGATAAAGGAAAGGGTAAGTCTATTTCAGATATTCCTGTCGTTCGGGATTATTCTAAAGTTTTCCCTGAAGAGTTACCTGGTCTACCTCCAGCACGCCAAGTCGAGTTCCGCATTGATCTCGTACCTGGTGCAAATCCCATTGCCAGAGCTCCATATCGTCTTGCACCATCTGAGATGCAAGAGTTGTCTAAGCAGCTTCAGGAACTCTCTGACAAAGGTTTTATCCGTCCCAGCTTTTCACCCTGGGGTGCTCCCGTTCTTTTTGTCAAGAAGAAGGATGGATCCTTTAGGATGTGTATCGATTATCGTGAGCTTAACAAGCTTACCATCAAGAATCGATATCCCCTACCGCACATAGACGATCTCTTTGATCAGTTACAAGGCGCTTCTTATTTTTCGAAGATTGATCTACGTTCCGGATATCATCAACTTCGGGTGCATGAAGAAGATGTTCCCAAGACAGCGTTCCGCACTCGTTATGGGCATTATGAATTCACAGTCATGCCATTCGGTTTGACTAATGCTCCCGCTGTTTTCATGGACTTAATGAATAGGGTCTGCAAACCTTATTTGGATCAGTTCGTCATTGTTTTTATTGACGACATCTTGATTTATTCTAAGACGCGAGCTGATCACGAGCAACATCTTCGTCTTACTTTGGAACTCCTAAAGAAAGAGCAACTTTTCGCCAAATTCTCCAAGTGCGAATTTTGGCTTAAAGAAGTTCAATTCTTAGGACATATTATCGACGAACAAGGTATTCATGTAGATCCCTCCAAGATCAGTGCGATTAAGGATTGGGATACGCCTACTACTCCCACTGAGGTTCGTTCTTTTCTTGGTCTAGCGGGTTATTACCGCCGCTTCATTGAGAACTTCTCAAAGATTGCAGTTCCTCTAACTGCTCTAACTCAGAAGAACAAGCCCTTTGAGTGGGGATTCAAACAAGAGGAAGCTTTTCAACACTTGAAGCAGAAGCTTTGCGACGCGCCTGTTCTGACTTTGCCTGAGGGCAATGATGATTTCGTCATTTATTGCGATGCATCTAAATTGGGTCTTGGCTGTGTTCTGATGCAAAGGAACAAAGTCATAGCATATGCATCGAGGCAGTTGAAGATACATGAGAAGAACTACACCACTCATGATCTTGAGTTGGGTGCAGTTGTTTACGCTCTGAAGATCTGGAGACACTATTTGTACGGTACAAAATGTGTGGTTTTCACGGACCACAAAAGTCTTCAGCATATCTTAAATCAGAAAGAACTCAACATGAGGCAACGACGTTGGGTTGAGCTTTTAAACGACTATGACTGCGAAATTCGCTACCATCCTGGTAAGGCGAATGTCGTAGCTGATGCATTAAGTCGTAAGGAACGTACTAAGCTTCATTGTGTACGTGTTCAATCTGTTATTCAAGCTCGATCCGATATCCAAGCACGCATTTCTCAGGCTCAACAATCTTGTGTTTCACAAGGTTTAATGGATAAGGAATTTCCCTATCACATAACGCCTGCTTTGGAACTGAAGGACAATGGATCGTATTACTTCATGGACCGTTTGTGGGTCCCAAGCCAGGATGATCTTCGTACCTTGCTTATGGATGAAGCCCATAAGTCGCGTTATTCTATTCATCCGGGCTCAGATAAGATGTATAAGGATCTTCGTATTCAGTATTGGTGGCTGGGTATGAAGAAAGACATTGCCTTATACGTATCAAAATACCTTACTTGTCTTACGGTTAAGGCTGAACATCAGCGTCCTTCTGGTTTATTGGAGCAACCAGAGATCCCGGTTTGGAAATGGGAAAACATTACTATGGATCTCATCACCAAACTTCCACGCACAAAGAAAGGTCATGATGCCATCTGGGTAGTTGTTGATCGTCTTACTAAATCAGCGCATTTCTTGCCAATCCGCGAGGATTTTCCTGCTGACAGACTGGCAAAAATCTATGTGGATGAAATTGTGGCTCGACATGGTGTTCCTTTGAACATCATTTCTGACAGAGATGCTCGTTTCAGGTCTCATTTTTGGAGAACCATGCAATCTGCTATGGGGACCCAACTAAATCTGAGCACGGCTTATCATCCGCAAACGGATGGTCAATCTAAAAGAACAATCCAGACTCTGGAGGATATGCTTAGAGCTTGTGTGATCGATTTTGGTGGTAGTTGGGATTCACATCTTAAGTTGATTGAATTCTCCTACAACAACAGTTATCATACTAGCATCAAAATGGCTCCTTTCGAGGCTCTCTATGGTCGAAAATGCCGTTCACCAGTCTGCTGGAATGAGATCGGCGAGGCTCAACTTACTGGACCTGCCTTCATTTTAGAGACAACTGACAAGATCAAGAAAGTGCGTGATAACCTTCAGACAACTAGAAGCCGTCAGAAGAGTTACGTGGACCCAAAACGCAAGGCCTTGGAATTTCAAGTCGGTGATCGAGTATTACTGAAGGTCTCACCATGGAAAGGAGTGATCAGATTTGGAAAGAAAGGAAAACTTGCACCTAGATACGTTGGACCATTCAAGATCGTCGAAAGAATCGGTAAGGTAGCCTAAAGACTTGAGTTACCTCCTGAACTTGGAAATGTTCATCCAACTTTTCACGTGTCCAATCTCAAGAGGTGTTTAGCTGATGAGAACCTCCACATACCGCTTAACGAAATTCGTGTTGGCAAAACACTGAAATTTGTTGAGAAGCCAGTGGAAATCATGGAACGTGAAGTCAAGTGGCTTAAACGCAAGCGCATTCCTTTGGTCAAAGTTCGCTGGGAAGCTAAACGTGGACCCGAGTTTACTTGGGAACGCGAAGATCAAATGAAGGCGAAATATCCGCATCTTTTTCCACGAGTTTCCTCAAAATAAATTTCGGGACGAAATTTACACAAGTAGGGGAGACTATAACATCCGTGCTTGTAATCATTGTGAACAGTACAATTATCAATAAAACAATGTTATTTGATCCCAATGTTTGTTTTGTTATGTTTTACATTTTTCATGTTTTGACTTTTGTGTAATTTCAAACTCTACATCGCTTTCTGGAGATTTATACGCAAACTGGTGCGTAAACGTAATCAGTTTGATGCGACAAATACTCCGGAACATCAACATATACTTAACATACCTTAAATAACCTTTACATAACTTAGAAATAAGTTTTGAAGGCTTTGGTATGGCAAAAACAAGATTAATTCGTCTACAGGGACTAAACTTGACAAACTGCGAAAGTATGCCAATTTGAACTGTAACGAACATTCCGGAACATGACCATAAGTTAAACAAACCTTAAATATCCTTTGCATAGCTTAGAAATAGGCTTTAAGGGGTTCGGTGCGCTAAAATAAACTTTTGGGTCATTCAGGGACTAAAAGTGTCAAAAAGTGCACAAGTTTGCACTTTTGCGCATAACTCACGTTCTGAATACATCTGGACATCCAAAAATTTATGTAAGCACTATAATATTTTATTTTAGTGTTTGGCATGAGAAAAATCCATTCGTCGCGTCATTTGGATCGTTTTTCGCACTTATGCGCATTTCGTCGTAATTAAGCGAACATCGCGTTCGTACGACCAAACGAACCAACACCCGGCATATTTTTGAGCATGTTTCATGTCCACAATGTTTAGGAATCATTTTAGGGCCTTAAAGTTGGCTTTACGGGCCTTAGAAGTGTTGAAAATGGCCTTAAACACGTGCAGGGGCTGAAACTGTCATTTTTGAAACTTATTTTCTGATCAGAACCCCCATGCGGCCCTCATTAGCTTTGGTGTATCCTGAAGCGGGCCGCCTCAGCCTCCCAGAACAGATAAGTATGCTTAGTCAGCAGATTACAGCTGATTAAACCTCATCCACACATTCTAAACTTGCCCTTTCAACTCATAATAGGCCATTTTCAGTTACCATAACATTTTGACAAGTGTACGCACAAGATTAAATCACGTTATTCAAGAAACGATCTTAACGGTTCGGGAAATACTATAAATACCCAACACATTTCACTTCATTTCTCACAAGAATCTGATCATTTGTGCTCTAAGTTGAAACCTTTGTTTCATACCTGAGCTATTTTGATCTAGATTAGCATTCGGGGACCCTTCGTAAGTGTTCCTTCGTTCTTTTATTGCTTTTCGAGTCCGAAAGTCAAACTTTGTTTGACTTTCTGCATTGACCAGTTTATGGTCGATGCGAAGTTCGTTTGAACTTCATAACGTGAGCGTGATCACGATGGTTATAGTCCCTAGTGACTATACCTACTGATTACCACGTTATCTAGGCTCAGTGACGAGCCGTAGTTTCGGTCAGAATACGTATTCTTGCGTATTTTGTAACCAAACTACTTATGGGTATCAAAACCGTTTGTTTTGATACCAAACTTATTTTCTAAACTTAGTTAAGCATGTTTTAGCATGCTTGGCTCGTCACTTTTAGTTTAGTGCTTATATAGGGTCGTAAGGTAAGCGATCTAAACAATCGCTTATACTTTCGAACCCGACCCGTTTGGTCGATCATTAGGATCCGACCAAGCACATTAGGTGACCATAATATATAGGGAATAACCTTCCAAGGTTATACCTTATGGTCGCTTCGTTTAAGTAGTTGTATGATAGGTAGTATATATGCCTTAGGTAAATTACCAAAATGCCCTTTTGACGCCAAATTTCCTTTTAAGCATATGTAACATAACTTTTGACAACTAAACTGATTTGAAAACAATATTAGACATGTTAAGGCATATGTTACTTGTCATAGGACTAGTTAGACGTTCCGAACGCATTTCACGCGAACGACGCGTTAAAGTAGCATAAGCTACCTAAACGGGTCGTAATGGGTCTTAAGCACTTAGGTTATGTTTCTTTTAGTATGTAGGCTTTGTTAAACCATATTACACGAGTCTCTATACTCGTTTGGTTTACGAACCCTCATTCTATCCGATCTTCCGATTATAGGTCCGGATTATTAATGTAGTTACCTATATTAGGTGCCATTTGATATTCCGTGATCTCTAGCATTGCTCGGTGATTATCTTAGGACTTCTGAGCAATCTCAAGTGAGTACATAGACCCCTCTTTTTCTGTTTTCCAAACATTTTGGGGTGAAACACATGTGCCTACTTGTTACTTTCGTGCTTTCCTGCTTTCACATCATATACCTGCTATGTTTGTTAGTACATTATAGTACATGATTTCATTACATTTTATGCTATGTATGTCCATTGTGTGCATACTTAGTACATTGTTTTACGTTACATTTCTGCTATGTATGTTAACTGATAGCATGCTAGCACATTGATTTACATGATTTTTTCTGCTTTGTATGTTAACTTAGCATACTTAGTACATTATTTTCATATAACATGTTCACTTTTGCTATGACATTTGGTTTGCACAAACGAGACTATTATACGTTCATTAACATTAGCTACGCCGCTCGGTAGTAAGTACTGGTACCATAGGACTTGACAAATCCCATTCCTGACATCCCGGGTTTGTTTGGATGTAAGGAATGACTGAATCCGAAAACATTTCTTTTGATAACCTTGACTGAAAGTGTTATCCGACTGTCTCAAGGCTTGAATGTATGCGTTAACTTACCACATAAATGTTTGTATCAATGTAACATGCATTACTTTGCAAAACATAACTTTTTGATATATTCAAAATACTTCGTTTTGTACATTTCTACATTTGGATTATGTGACAATACTTTACTTACAATACATAACATTTGTTACACATTACTTGACTACTTTTGGACTTTTAAACATTTGACATGGCTTATACAAGGACTTTTGACAATTGGTTGAAACATAGACTTATTACATTGATGGTTTGTTTAAGTGACTTAAGTAACGAGATGTGAGTAATATGATACAAGCATGGTGGATACGCCGCTGGTACTTCCTATATATAAGTGTTTGTATTATATTATATATCATAGCGTTATTTAAATCATTCAATTTGTACTTATACATTTTACACAAATAACATACTTTTCACAAGACATTGTTTTACAAAACAACTTATCTTATACAAACTCATTTTACTTGGTTATTTATTTAACCATACTTTATGAACTTATTTATACATATCATCTGATCTTATCGTTTTTCAAATGATTTACAAGACAAAACAAATCAAAGTACAAGGTTCATGACTAAACATTTTCTTAAACATAAGTCATGAATCTTATTTTCACAAACCTATGTATCTCACAGGCATTTTTATGCTGACGTACCTATTTTCACATGTGTTTTCAGGAGCTTTTCCGTAGGATGATGATCGTGACACTAGGGCGGACCTGTGCCTTAGAGACATAAAAATGAAGAAAGACTTAGTTTAATTATGTTATAAACTCTTTATTTCCTGTATTGACAATGTAACACGCTTGTTGATAAATAAAATACAACTTTGAATACCATGGTTATGAAACAATTAATTCTGTTACAACACTCCCCGACGTTTTCCGCCACGTTTTGTATGTTATACGTGGTCGGGGTGTGACATACATTTCTTAAATATTAGCCATTTTTTTAGTGTTTATTTTTTGGTGTTTAATCCGCATATATATCACCATTGCTCTTGATTTTGTTGATTGTATATCTCTTAAATGTCAACATATACACGTGTGATTTAGTTTACGAAGATTTTTCAATGCCGTAAACCTCGATCAGAGAGTAAAAAAGGCGTAACGTTCACAATGGTGTAAAACTAAAAATGGGATATACCGGGCTAGGATTCGTGTTACAGGAACTAGGGACAAACCAACCACCTAAGAATGGAATAGTCGAACGAAAACACTTGACAACCTCCTGTAAGCAGTTTTTCTTGCCACCAGACCTTTCCTCTTCAATTAGGACTCTGATGTCGTCACTAAAGACATTTCTTAAATTGTAGCCATCTTTTGAGTGTTTATTTTTTGGTGTCTAATCCGCATATATATCACCACTGCTCTTGATTTTGTTGACTGTATATCTCTTAAATGTCAACATATACACGTGTGATTTAGTTTACGAAGATTTTTCAATGCCGAGAACCTCGATCAAAGAGTAAAAATGGCATAAGGTTCACAATGGAGTAAAACTAAAATGGGATATGCCAGGCTAGGATTCGAGTTACAGGAACAAGGGCTAAAGCAAACACTCAAGAATGGAATTGCCAAGCGAAAACACTTGAAAACCTACTGGAAGCAGCTTTTTTTGCCACCAAACCTTTCTCCACCAATTAGGAATCTGATGTCGTCACTAAACACATTCCCTAAATTGTAGCCATTTTTTTAGTGTTTAGTTTTTGGTGTGTAATCCGCATATATATCACCATTGCTCTTGATTTTGTTGACTGTATATCTCTTAAATGTCAACATATACACGTGTGAGTTAGTTTATGAAGAGTTTTCAATGCTGAGAACCTCGATCAGAGAGTAAAAAAGGCGTAAGGTGCACAATGGTGTAAAACTAAAATGGGATATACCGGGCTACGATTCGAGTTACAGGAACAAGGGCCAAACCAACCACTTAAGAATGGAATTGTCGAGCAAAAACACTTGACAACCTCCTATAAGCAGCTTTTCTTGCTACCAGACCTTTCTTCTTCAATTAGGAATCTGATGTCGACACTAAAGACATTTCTTAAATTGTAGCCATTTTTTGAGTGTTTATTTTTTGGTGTCTAATCCGCATATATATCACCATTTCTCTTGATTTTGTTGACTGTATATCTCTTAAATGTCAACATATACACGTGTGATTTAGTTTACGAAGATTTTTCAATGCCGAGAACCTCGATCAGAGAGTAAAAAAGGCGTAAGATTCACAATCGTGTAAAACAAAAATGGGATATACCGGGCTAGGATTCGAGTTACAGTAACAATGGCCAAACCAACCACCTAAGAATGGAATCGTCGAGCGAAAACACTTGAAGACCTACTGGAAGCATCTTTTCTTGTCACCAGACCTTTCTCCACCAATTCGGAATCTGATGTCATCACTAAACATATTCCCTAAATTGTAGCCATTTTTTGTGTTTTTATTTTTTGGTGTATAATCCGCATATATATCACCATTGCTCTTGATTTTGTTGACTGTATATCTCTTAAATGTCAACATATACACGTGTGATTTAGTTTATGAAGATTTTTCAATGCCGAGAACCTCGATCAGAGAGTAAAAAATACGTAAGGTGCACAATGGTGTAAAACTAAAATGGGATATACCGGGCTAGGATTCGAGTTATAGGAACAAGGGCCAAACCAAGCACTTAAGAAAGGAATTGTCGAGCTAAAACACTTGACAAACTCCTGTAAGCAGCTTTTCTTGCTACCAGACCTTTCTTCTTCTATTAGGAATCTGATGTCGTCACTAAAGACATTTCATAAATTGTAGCCATTTTTGAGTGTTTATTTTTTGGAGTCTAATCCGAATATATATCACCATTGCTCTTGATTTTGTTGACTGTATATGTCTTAAATGTCAACATATACATGTGTGATTTAGTTTACGAAGATTTTTCAATGCCAAGAACCTCGATCAGAGAGTAAAAATATGTAAGGTTCACAATGGTGTAAAACTAAAATGGGATATACGTGGCTAGGATTCGAGTTACAGTAACAAGGGCCAAACCAACCACCCAAGAATGGAATCGTCAAGCGAAAACACTTGACAACCAACTGGAAGCAGCTTTTCTTGCCACCAGACCGGTCTCCACCAATTAGGAATCTGATGTCGTCACTATACACATTCCCTAAATTATAGCCATTTTTTGTGTGTTTATTTTTTGGTGTCTAATCCGCATATATATCACCATTGCTCTTGATTTTGTTGACTGTATATCTCTTAAATGTCAACATATACACGTGTGATTTAGTTTATGAAGATTTTTCAATGCCGAGAACCTCGATCAGAGAGTAAAAAAGGAGTAAGGTACACAACGGTGTAAAACTAAAATGGGATATACCAGGCTAGGATTCGAGTTACAGGAACAAGGGCCAAACCAACCACCTAAGAATGGAATCGTCGAGCGAAAACACTTAACAACCTCCTGTAAGCAGCTTTTCTTGCCACCAGACCTTTCTTCTTCTATTAGGAATCTGATGTCGTCACTAAAGACATTTCTTAAATTGTAGCTATTTTTTGAGTGTTTATTTTTTGGTGTCTAATCCGCATATATATCACCATTGCTCTTGATTTTTTTTACTGTATGATGTGCTGAAAATGGGTTAACTAAATTAACTAAATTTACCCTAATTCTAGACTCTCTAAGTTTTAAATTTATAAGACTAAGACTCTCTAAACCCTAAAACACACAACCGGCAAGTGTACCGATCGAATGTAGTATAGCCTAAGGAAGTCCGAGTATCGAACCCAAGAGACTCTACTGATTACGCTAAGACTCTATCTAGACTTAAATTGACACGACTTAACTAATTTGTTTATTGGTGAGGGGGGGTTTCTAAAAATCCTAAGAATGCAAATAACGACTAACTAGATTAACTAAGGAACTAACACGAACTCACACGGAAACTGAACTCAAGGATGATGAAGGAACTACCTAGACAGGAATCCTGATTGCTTTTAGTTATGATTATAATTGGAAGTTGTCTGCTATGGAACCGGGATCTTAAAATTCTCACCTATCGGGAAATCTAAGGACCCCTAATCTCTCTCAAGAGCACGCTAAGATCCCCTAAAGGTTGTTAATTTACCGGTTATTAGACTCCTTTACAAGACATCTAATGGGGTTTATAAAAGTATCCTACAAGACTCACTCCCTTACGAGACCTAAACCTAGGATAGGTTTGTTTTCTCAGCTAGACTTGCTAGACAGCAGCCAATAGGTTAACTTCCTAAGAAGGACCCACCTTGCGGTTTAATCACTTAGACCTAGCAATAATCTCGCACCTTACAGCTATTGATGATTAGTAGAACACTTGATTTTATAAAATTACCAACTATTACTTCTAAGGTTACTTGTGCACTTTTCACCCTAAAGGATCAAAGGTTTATTATGTGATATAGACACTCACCAAAACCTACAACCCTAGCCCGACTCTATTCCGTGATAAAGACAGTCACCAAGATTCAAGCAAAGCAATAATCAATATTCAAATAACATCAAGCACGCAAACACATCTAACTGATAGAACAAACCGTTTACAATTTATAAACTATCCATAGCTTCCATAAATCCAAAAATAATCAAACTTAAACAATCATTCATCCATGTCTAGGTAGTAACAGAAATTTAGCCAATAATCATGTCTAAAAACATAGTATCAATCATGGTCAAAACAGAATTCATCATCAAATAACAAGAACAAACGAAAACGAGAGAAACAAGATTATAAAACCCGTGAACTCCAATCCCGTGTGCTCCTGCGCTTCAACAATGATTCCACGCAATCCCAAACCCTCAGAATACTTTTAATCAGCCTCCAAAGTCCCAAAAGAACTCTAAAATTCGTAACAAGTTCGTGTGTGATCGTCTGATGTCGATTATGATGTTAATATAACCTCAAAAACCCTAAATCCGATTGCTGTTACGATTCTGTTCGCGTAATAACACCTCTCGCGGCCCGCATCATCATTTAGAATAAGTTCAAGCGGGCCGCCCGCCATCTACAATCCAGAAACATGTTTTAACTTCATTCGGCCCGCGTCAGAATGTGTTGTTAAGCTTATTCGGGCCGCCTGGAACCTTCAGAACTGCATTTTTCGCTCCGTTTCCACTCCCGAGCCTCCGGTTTCCGTTCCAGTCTTTCGCCTTTCCAGTTTATGACTCGTTTCTGCTTCTTTCAGCTGCAAAGACCTGGAAAACATAAAACATCAAAAGTATATACAATCTAAGCTAAACACGGACAAAAACGACAATCCAACAACTAAAACCCGACGCGAATAAAGATGTATTTTACAATACATCAAATATCCCCACACTTACTCTTTTTTCGTCCTCGAAAAAGAATTATGCAAACGGAATCATAGTCGGAATAATTGAACGGGACAAAAGCTAAAGTTATTTTATTAAAACCGAAACTCGTGTTAGCCGCGATTGCAAGTATAATGATCCACTTAAACCCAACCCGGTTCCAAGCCCTTATCATGCAAGTTCAGTTCAAGTGCGGTCAATCTACCTAGGGTCTCACGCTAAGAATTGCAAGTCCACCTAATCCCCCCTCAAGCTTATAGGACAAAAGGAACAACCACTGGGTTATTTCCTAACCGCCTTATACCAAGATCCAAAGAGTTTAGAATCAAATCTAATTTTTTTTTCTTTTATAACGAGCTTAGACTTTGCTTTTTGCTCTTTTTTTTTTCTCGTGAGTCTAGACGATGCTTTCCCTAACCAAGAGGTATTCCGGCTGTAGAGTCGCTATCCCCAACCACAGATTACTTAGGTTTCGGTACTTTTATTCGGCAAGTCGATTTCACACATCCCAGAGGCATTCCGGCTGTAGAGTCGCTATCCCCAACTCGGATTACATAGGCCTGTGCTACTTTCATTTAGTTTCTAGCTCACTTTTTATTCTATTTTTTTTTCTTTTTCAGCGAGATAATGACTAAAAACTCTAACGATCTTAGTTTATAACGATGCCCCTTATACTATTTTTGGCGGTTTCAGTTTCCCCACTTTCCCTAGATGAGAACCCACTAGTAGACCGACAATTAGGTAATTTTAAGATCAAAGGAACCTAGAACCGAAATCGAGCCTACCCGCGCATCCCAAACTAGTCACAAGCACAATTATTTTAATCTCATATTATTATTATTTGAACCCGAACAAAAACCCAACTTTTATATCATTTTCCGTTTTTATTTTTGCAAACTTCTTATTTCAAAAGACATTTTCTAATTTTTTTAATTTTTTTTGGATTTTTCAATTTTTATGACTCAAGACTCTACTAACTAGACCCTAAACGATAGTTTCCCATCCCCACACTTAAACTCTACATTGCCCTCAATGTAGGATGGAAACCGACTCAAAAGAACTAAAAATAAAAATAAGAAATAAAAGACCAAGGGCAAATCAGAAAGGACTTAGCTGGTTTTATAACGCGTATGCTCCAACAGTCTCATCCAATCCAGCTCGATCGTATAGCATTTCATTCGCGATCGGCTTTGACTCTGACTAGCATGCTTGATAAATGCCCGAAATTTGAATAAACAGCTCCAAACTCACCCGAATGGAGATTGAGTACAGGTGGTACATATTCGAACCTGCATCAACAAAAACAAGCAAAATACCAAAGCAATACCGACTCGACACAAATGACTAAAAACTACTAACTTAGACGCATGGTACAAAATATTAAAGTATAATGCAAGCACAAACCCGTACACGACAATCCGAATCAGCAATGATGATGGTATGGAATAGTGGTGATGATGAACTTAGTGATTTAATGATTTAATGGATGAATGGATGATTAAATTGTGATTTGTGAAACAAACTTGGGCCAAACTGCTGTTCATCGAAGTAATAGATCCACGCGGCCCGCTTGGAGGTTAAGTGTAAGTCAATGCGGCCCGCGAGTGTCCAACAATTCGACGATTATCTTTAAGTCCATGCGGCCCGCCTGAGATGAACATATAGCTAATGCGGGCCGCCTGAACAGCGAACAGCAGCAAAACACTAGACAGCAACAGCCGATTGCTGTTTTTATAATTTTATTAATGCCCAAACTGCCCCTGCCCCGTATTTCGTCGTTTTAAACAGTAAACGTACATGGGCAACTGCTCGTCTGCTGAGTTCGACCTTCGTGAAGGAGCGTGTACCTGCAAAAACACTTTTACGACACACAAAAGACGCAAAAACACGAAACGACGCAAACTACACTAGCAACCTAACTAACGACACAATACGAACTACGACTCAAAATACAAACTCTACAAGTAATCACAAATTTTCACGCACTTACGGAGGATCGTATATGCGGAGCTCACCTCCACACCAAGTCGTACGGGCCGTAGCACTACAATTCACAAAATCGCCCGAATCTCTCCTAACTTTCTCATACTCTCTCCACTTTTCATCAAACGGTGTGAACCTAAATGTATCATCTTTAAACCTATCCCCACACTGAGTCTTGCTCAGTTTCTCTATCTTAGATTCTAAACTCGTCACTCTTTCTTCCAGCTCCTCTACTCTCCTATCAGGTGGATCCCCACACTTGGGTTTTGACACCTTTTCTAGACTCGGCTCACTCACCACCTCTTTCTCGTCTCTCTCGTTCTTCTCGCCCTCCTCTATCGACTCTATCGCCTCAACTCTTGCACTCGATCCTCTCGCATTATTCACCTCAAAGACTACCGACTCCTCACCGGCTCTAAGTGTAATTGTGCCTAAAAAGACATCTATCAACGCTTTAGCCGTGTTCAAGAACGGCCGCCCTAAAATCAACGGAACTCTATCATCGGCCTCCATATCTAACACTACAAAATCAGCCGGAAACACAAACTTATCCACTGTTACCAACAAATTCTCTACTATCCCCCTTGGATACTTAACTGACTTATCGGCTAACGAGAGGTTCATACGAGTCGATTTCAAATCACCGAGGCCTAGTTTTTCGTAAAATGAATATGGCATCAAATTAATACTAGCACCAAGGTCCGCCAATGCGTGGTTTTTAACATCACCACCAAACAAACAGGGAATCGTAAATATGCCCGTATCAGTGAGTTTCTCAGGAAGTTTATTTAGGATCACAGCAGAACACTCTCCACTCAATGAATTACTCGAACACTCTCCTACCCTATCCTTACGCTTGAGAAAATCCTTAAGGAACTTGACGTACTTAGGCATGGATCTCAGGGCCTCTATGAACGGAAGATTCACCTTCAGCTGGGTGAACATCTCAAGAAATTTCTCGTATTCATTAACATATAGCTGCTGCCTAGCACGAGCGGGAAACGGAAGACGAGAAATATCAATCACTCGCGGTGGTAGCCGAACCTTCTTCTGCTTCTCCTCTTTCTTCTCTACTGGCAACTCCTCGGCGTGTGCGGTACTTGCTGGGTCTAGCCTAATGTGCACCTTGCCTGGAGCCTCCATCTCAATCACCTCATCTACCTCATCATCTTCTTCTTCCTCAACTCTCTCTCTCACAACCTCTCCTAAACTCAACCCACTACGAGTAGTGATTGCTTTCACAGAATGGTGGACTGGGTGAGTAGTACCTGAATACTGACCAGATGGGGACTCTTTCAACTGCCTAGCTATATCCCCTACTGTTCTCTGAAGATCTAGAAGAGTGGACTCTTGATTTTTAAGCTGAAGTTCATGATTTTTGTTGATCTGCTCTTGAGTCCTAGTGAAATCATTGAGGGATTTCTGCGTCGCCTGATTTTGTGTCATCATCTGAGCTAACATCTCCTCTATCCTACTTATACTACCCTCTGGGGCCTTACCACTACCCTGACTCTCCTGATTCAACCCTCCACTCGCAAACTAACCACTCGAACCTGAACCACTATACTGTCCACTCTGACCCGAACCACTACTCGTGTAAACACCCGGCCCCCTATTTTGATACTGACCAGATGGAAAACCAGGGGGATTGCCAGAAGGGCGAAAACTACTACCACTACCCTGCCAGTTGGAGTTATAATTTATATTATTACCAAATAGACCCCTAGACTGACTAGCTATGTACTCTAACTGCTCTAACGTAAGTGTGGGACAATCGAGTGTATCATGACCTCCCGTACAAACCTCACACCTATCAACTTTCTTCTTAATCTCATCTATCTCTCTCCTCATCTCTTGCCTCAAATCTTGCTTCACACTCTCGACTATAGCAGCTACCGATGTACCCAAGATAACCTGGTTTACCCCTCGACCGGCCGAGGTGGTAGTAACAGGAATGGAAGTCCTGCCAGTAGTGCTGTAATCCATATCAGAATGTGCAAAGCTCTCAAACAAATCATTACACTCAGTAACTGTCTTCTTTCCCATAAGCTGACCTCCTGCTGAAGTATCGAAACGAGCTCTAATCTCGGGAGTAAGACCATTGTAGAATTTCTCAACTAACGCCCAATCCGACAAACCATGCTGCGAACAACGAGAGAGAAGCGTCTGAAAACGCTCCCAAGCTAAGTGATATGGCTCATCAGGCTCCATACGAAAGGAGTGTATCTGATCACGAAGGCGAGACGCCTTGGCTGGCGGGAAGTATTTTGCTATGAAAGCATCGCGAAGACTAGCCCAAGTAGTGAAATTTCCTGCGGGCTGAGAATCGAACCAGACGGCTGCGCATCCAGCGAGTGAAAACGGGAATACCTGAAGGTACCTAGCATCTAGATTGACACCCTCAATGGAGTAGGTGCCACAAAGACGAGTGATGCGAATTATGTGGGCGGGAGCATCCTCGTCATCACGACCATGAAACTGACACGAATTGGTGATGGCGGTCATGATGTAAGAAGGGATCTGCCAGGACCGATCGTTCGCTATATTAGGAAGGGTGATGGGCGATGTAGCACCGGTGAAACCGGTGGTAGCCTGCTGGTAAACGGTACGGTTCGCCATGACGGGTGGAGGACTAGGCGAACGAGAACGGGAGGGTGGTGGGGAAACGTGTGGTGAAACGTGTGGTGATGGCTTCGGTGTGAAATCGAAGGCGGGAGTGGAATGTGGAACTGAAGAAGACGAAGAAGACGACTCAGAAGACTTGACTGTAAACAAAGGTGGCGGCGGTCCCTGCGAGCGCGTATGGGGCATCCACCAACTACGCACAACGAAAAGACTAACAACGACTCACTAACCTTGAAAAGACACTAAAGCAAATATATTTTTTTTTTAATTTTTAGACTCCTACGACTCAACGAACACAAATAGCACGTAATATGTCAAACAAGTCCAAACAAAGCAATCAACGCAATTACCTAAGAGTCCCCGGCAACGACGCCAGAAACTTGATGTGCTGAAAATGAGTTAACTAAATTAACTAAATTTACCCTAATTCTAGACTCTCTAAGTTTTAAATTTATAAGACTAAGACTCTCTAAACCCTAAAACATACAACCGGCTAGTGTACTGATCGAATGTAGTATAGCCTAAGGAAGTCCGAGTATCGAACCCAAGAGACTCTACTGATTACGCTAAGACTCTATCTAGACTTAAATTGACACGACTTAACTAATTTGTTTATTGGTGAGGGGGGGTTTCTAAAAATCCTAAGAATGCAAATAACGACTAACTAGATTAACTAAGGAACTAACACGAACTCACACGGAAACTGAACTCAAGGATGATGAAGGAACTACCTAGACAGGAATCCTGATTGCTTTTAGTTATGATTATAATTGGAAGTTGTCTGCTATGGAACCGGGATCTTAAAATTCTCACCTATCGGGAAATCTAAGGACCCCTAATCTCTCTCAAGAGCACGCTAAGATCCCCTAAAGGTTGTTAATTTACCGGTTATTAGACTCCTTTACAAGACATCTAATGGGGTTTATAAAAGTATCCTACAAGACTCACTCCCTTACGAGACCTAAACCTAGGATAGGTTTGTTTTCTCAGCTAGACTTGCTAGACTGCAACCAATAGGTTAACTTCCTAAGAAGGACCCACCTTGCGGTTTAATCACTTAGACCTAGCAATAATCTCGCACCTTACAGCTATTGATGATTAGTAGAACACTTGATTTTATAAAATTACCAACTATTACTTCTAAGGTTACTTGTGCACTTTTCACCCTAAAG
The DNA here is from genome assembly GCA_030545235.1 of Helianthus tuberosus. Lineage (NCBI taxonomy): Eukaryota > Viridiplantae > Streptophyta > Magnoliopsida > Asterales > Asteraceae > Helianthus > Helianthus tuberosus. The sequence continues at coordinate 289,662 of JARYGA010017211.1, read as the reverse complement.
GATCAAAGGTTTATTATGTGATATAGACACTCACCAAAACCTACAACCCTAGCCCGACTCTATTCCGTGATAAAGACCGTCACCAAGATTCAAGCGAAGCAATAATCAATATTCAAATAACATCAAGCACGCAAACACATCTAACTGATAGAACAAACCGTTTACAATTTATAAACTATCCAGAGCTTCCATAAATCCAAAAATAATCAAACTTAAACAATCATTCATCCATGTCTAGGTACTAACAGAAATTTAGCCAATAATCATGTCTAAAAACATAGTATCAATCATGGTCAAAACAGAATTCATCATCAAATAACAAGAACAAACGAAAACGAGAGAAACAAGATTATAAAACCCGTGAACTCCAATCCCGTGTGCTCCTGCGCTTCAACAATGATTCCACGCAATCCCAAACCCTCAGAATACTTTTAATCAGCCTCCAAAGTCCCAAAAGAACTCTAAAATTCGTAACAAGTTCGTGTGTGATCGTCTGATGTCGATTATGATGTTAATATAACCTCAAAAACCCTAAATCCGATTGCTGTTACGATTCTGTTCGAGTAATAACACCTCTCGCGGCCCGCATCATCATTTAGAATAAGTTCAAGCGGGCCGCCCGCCATCTACAATCCGGAAACATGTTTTAACTTCATTCGGCCCGCGTCAGAATGTGTTGTTAAGCTTATTCGGGCCGCCTGGAACCTTTAGAACTGCATTTTTCGCTCCGTTTCCACTCCCGAGCCTTCGGTTTCCGTTCCAGTCTTTCGCCTTTCCAGTTTATGACTCGTTTCTGCTTCTTTCAGCTGCAAAGACCTGGAAAACATAAAACATCAAAAGTATATACAATCTAAGCTAAACACGGACAAAAACGACAATCTAACAACTAAAACCCGACGCGAATAAAGATGTATTTTACAATACATCACTGTATATATCCTAAATGTCAACATATACGCGTGTGATTTAGTTTACGAATATTTTTCAATGCCAAGAACCTCGATCAGAGAGTAAAAATACGTAAGGTTCACAATGGAGTAAAACTAAAATGGGATATACCGGGCTAGGATTCGAGTTACAGTAACAAGGGCCAAACCAACCACCTAAGAATGGAATCGTCGAGCGAAAACACTTGACAACCTCCTGTAAGCAGCTTTTCTTGCCACCAGACCTTTCTTCTTCAGTTAGGAATCGGATGTCATCACTAAAGACATTTTTTAAATTGTAGCCATTTTTTGAGTGTTTATTTTTTCGTGTTTAATCCGCATATATATCACCATTGCTCTTGATTTTGTTGACTGTATATCTCTTAAATGTCAACATATACACGTGTGATTTAGTTTGCGAAGATTTTTCAATGTCAAGAACCTCAATCAGAGAGTAAAAAGACGCAAGGTTTACAATGGTCTAAAACAAAAATGGGATACACCAGGCTAGGATTCGAGTTACAGGAACAAGGGCCAAACCAACCACCCAAGAATGGAATCGTCAAGCGAAAACACTTGACAACCTCCTGGAAGCTGCTTTTCTTGTCACCAGAGCTTTCCCCACCAATTAGGAATCTCAGTCAAAACAAGGTATTATTGTACAAACCGAATAGATACCTCGGCTAGAGATAAACTTATAAACAGATTATCTATCCTCTCTTTTTCCCTTTAAAATTAAGTTTACGAATATTTATAAATAGATACCTCGGCTAGAGATAAACTTATAATCCGCATATATATCACCATTGCTCTTGATTTTTTTGACTGTATATCTCTTAAATGTCAACATATCTCTTAAATGTCAACATATACACGTGTGATTTAGTTTACGAATATTTTTCAATGCCAAGAACCTCGATCAGAGAGTAAAAATACGTAAGGTTCACAATGGTGTAAAACTAAAATGGGATATATCGGGCTAGGATTCGAGTTACAGTAACAAGGGCCAAACCAACCACCTAAGAATGGAATCCTAGAGCGAAAACACTTGACAACCTCCTGTAAGCAGCTTTTCTTGCCACCAGACCTTTCTTCTTCAATTAGGAATCTAATGTCGTCACTAAAGGCATTTCTTAAATTGTAGCCATTTTTTGAATGTTTATTTTTTGGTGTTTAATCCGCATATATATCACAATAGCTCTTGATTTTGTTGATTGCATATCTCTTAAATGTCAACATATACACGTGTGATTTAGTTTACGAAGAATTTTCAATGCCAAGAACGTCGATCAGAGAGTAAAAAGATGTAAGGTTCACAATGGTGTAAAACATAAATGGGATATACCAGGCTAGGATTCGAGTTACAGGAACAAGGGCCAAACTAACCACCCAAGAATGAAATCGTCAAACGAAAACACTTGACAACCTCCTGGAAGCAGCTTTTCTTGCCACCAGACCTTTCCCCACCAATTAGTAATCTCAGTCAAAACAAGGTATTATAGTACAAACCGAATAGATACCTCGGCTAGAGATAAACTTATAAACAGATTCTCTATCCTCACTTTTTCCCTTTAAAATTAAGTGTTTATGTTCGTTTTCATTATAGGATAGCAAGATGATTAGAAACCCTTTACTTTTTTCAACCCAGTCGCTCTTTTGATTTTGGAAATGTTTTTATCAATATACTGTTTCTTATACACATACTTCTCCATTATGGAACGGAGAGTGGTAATATTTAGGATTCATTAAAAATCAAGAATACATTCCTGGGAGAAAGCCTTCCCGTGATGGGCACTAATATTTTTTTAACGTCTAATTAGATCGGGTAATCATTCAAATTAAGAACGGAAGCTCGTTGCTTTTTCTTTCCCTATAATTAAAATGAAATGAATTGAAGCAGTGGGCCCTATCCATTTATTAATTCGACCCAACTTGAAATTGACTTCGATTTGCTCCCTTTTCGTCACTAAACACATTCCCTAAATTGTAGCCATTATTTGAGTGTTTATTTTTTGGTGTCTAATCCGCATATATATCACCATTGCTCTTGATTTTCTTGACTGTATATCTTTTAAATTTCAACATATACATAAAAAAGGTGTAAGTTTCACAATGGTGTAAAACTAAAATGGGATATACCGGGCTAGGATTCGAGTTACAGGAACAAGTGCCAAACCAACCACCCAAGAATGGAATCTTCGAGTGAAATCACTTCATGGAAGCAGCATTTCTTGCCACCAGACCTTTCTACATCAATTAGGAATCTGATGCCATCACTAAACACATTCCTTAAATTGTAGCCATTTTTTAGTGTTTATTTTTTGGTGTCTAATCCGCATATATATCACCATTTATCTTGATTTTCTTGACTGTATATCTCTTAAATGTCAACATATACATGTGTGATTTAGTTTATGAAGATTTTTCAATGCCGAGAACATTGATCAGTGAATAAAAAAGGCGTAAGGTTCACAATGGTGTAAAACTAAAATGGGAAATACCGAACTAGGATTCGAGTTACAAGAACAAGGGTCAAACCAACCACCCAAGAATGGAATCGTCGAGCGAAAACACTTGACAACCTCTTGGAATCAGCTTTTCTTGCCACCAGACCTTTATCTGTCAATTAGGAATCTGATGTCATCACTAAACACATTCCTTAAATTGTAGCCATTTTTTGAGTTTTTATTTTTTGGTGTATAATCCGCATATATATCACCATTGCTCTTGATTTTTTTGACTGTATATCTCTTAAATGTCAACATATACACGTGTGATTTAGTTTATGAAGATTTTTCAATGCCGAGAACCTCGATCAGAGAGTAAAAAAGGCGTAAGGTGCACAATGGTGTAAAACTAAAATGGGTATACCGGGCTAGGATTCGAGTTACAGGAACAAGGGCCAAACCAGCCACTTAAGAATTGAATTGTCGAGCGAAAACACTTGACAACCTCTTGTAAGCAGCTTTTCTTGCCACCAGACCTTTCTTCTTCAATTAGGAATCTGATGTCGACACTAAAGACATTTCTTAAATTGAAGCCATTTTTTGAGTGTTTATTTTTTGGTGTCTAATCCGCATATATATCACCATTTCTCTTGATTTTGTTGACTCTATATCTCTTAAATGTCAACATATACACGTGTGATTTAGTTTACGAAGATTTTTCAATGCCAAGAACCTCGATCAGAGAGTAAAAATACGTAAGTTTCACAATGGTGTAAAACTAAAATGAGATATACCGGGCTAGGATTCGAGTTACAATAACAAGGGCCAAACCAACCACCCAAGAATGGAATTGTCAAGTGAAAACACTTGACAACCTACTCGAAGCAGCTTTTCTTGCCACCAGACCTTTCTCCACCAATTAGGAATCTGATGTCGTCACTAAACACATTCCCTAAATTGTAGCCATTTTTTGAGTGTTTATTTTTTGGTGTCTAATCCGCATATATATCACTATTGCTCTTGATTTTGTTGACTGTATATCTCTTAAATGTCAACATATACACGTGTGATATATGAAGATTTTTCAATGCGGAGAACCTCGATCAGAGAGTAAAAACGGCGTAAGGTGCACAATGGTGTAAAACTACCTAAGAATGGAATCGTTGAGCGAAAACACCTGACAACCTCCTGTAAGCAGCTTTTCTTGCCACCAGACCTTTCTTCTTCTATTAGGAATCTGATGTCGTCACTAAAGACATTTCTTAAATTGTAGCCCTTTTTTGAGTGTTTATTTTTTGGTGTCCAATCCGCATATATATCATCATTGCTCTTGATTTTGTTGACTGTATATCTCTTAGATGTCAACATATACACGTGTGATTTAGTTTACGAAGATTTTTCAATGCCAAGAACCCTGATCAGAGAGTAAAAATACGTAAGATTCACAATGGTGTAAAACTAAAATGGGATATACCGGGCTAGGATTCGAGTTACAGTAACAATGCCCAAACCAACTGTAGGATCGAATTCAGACCTATATGAGTCTATCAGAAGAGCTTTTACTGATTTGAACGGCGGAAACAGAAAAATCAGATTCAATTCAGCGATAATACACTTTAAACTGTTACTTCAATTGATTTGAATGACGTTTACAATCGAGTCCAAACTTCGGCAGCACTTCGTGGCTCACCGGAAGACAACACCTAGAACTCTACTCTGATTTCGCTCCTAATGACACTATATATAGTGCCTCTGATTTCGCTCCTAGCTACAATTCAACATCAAGAGCGGAATCAACATTTACAACATGAGCAAAATCACCAACTAAGACATTACGGGCGGAATCAGAATTGTCATTTGGAGCGAAAACAACAATTACAAAACATAAATGCTTTTGTCTTATATGTGATGATGCAAAGATGACTTCACCATTATGATGTCATCATGAAAGATGATGACATCATCTTCTTTCAGATCCGCAACGAGACTGAGACTCGACATAAGACGAAGACGACAGATGTATGCACCAACAGACTCCCCCTCAGATGTTGACGGAGTCTTCAGTGTCGAGTCTTCGCACTTTCAGTCTTTATCAGTCCTCTCGAACTCCTGGAAGTGTCTGACGCTGTAAGAATCCTCAAATCTTCTATCTTTAAGCATCTTTCATCACCAACATACTCCTTCCTTTAAATGTCTTCAGACTCCCCCTTTCAATATGCTGGGATCGCAGTCTGGCATGTTGAAATCACAAAGTCCTCAGGTATCGGAACTTGACTCTCTGTCATTCAAATAACCTGCACATTCTCTGCCCAAAAATAAATTTTCTGATGACCACTTGTAGAGAAAATTTTAAAATGATTCAACATTTATATTCTCTGATGAACCATTTGCAGGAATATCATTTTCATTTTCAAGAACAACACACTTTCCCAAACCATCTGTTCATCATGTTTAGCACTTGGAATTTTGAAAATCAGCTCTTCAACACCAGTTGTCGAGAATCTTTTTGTATTTTCAAAAATTTATGCTAAAACACACTGAAAATCTTTTTTGGATTTTTGAATAGAATGAAATGCAGTAAAAAAATATTTACATACAATATTTTTATGAGATCGTGTAAGAGTATCATATCAGTTTTTGAGACAAATCACCAACACCGTTAAGCTTTATTTCATTTTAAGTCTAAACGATTCACTTAGATTGTCAGTATACTGGTCCACTTAAATTCTCACACAAAGTTTAACTGCTTCGAGATACGATATTAATGTCTTAGATACTTAAACTCAATCGCGTGTCCCACCTCAGAATATACTCTCGTATCCAGATCCCAATATTCAGTCTTACAGGTGAGTATACCACAGATGATATCTGTAAGGGGTTAAAATGCGAGGGCCGTGAGAGCTCAGGTCGATACTCCCGTATACGCAGAGAGATGACGGCTTCGACTTTTGGTGTGTCCCCTTTAGAGGATCTTTTGTTACAACAGCAATGACTATCAATTTTATTGTTTCATCAATTTGCCGAGGGCGGCGCTATATTTCAAGCAAGCAGAAAGTATTCTCCGGGGACTAGGCCATTGCTTCCGCAAAATCAGAAGTCCCGGGATAATACCCCAGATATCACTGATATCACTGAGCATAAAGACCTAGTATCTCAGAAAGAGGGACCTTTCAAACAAGATTTTGGGGGTTACCTATATATCCGAGAGATGTTTCCCCACGATATAAGCAAGTTTGAAATTTAGGTTTATATCTCGTCACAATCTACTAAATGTGCTAAAATCTACTGGCACATCATCAGTGAGACCGTTTATCACATTTTTACTTTCCAATTCTTTAGCATGTTGTGATCGTCCACAGATGTACTATCATTTCCTCTTTTCACAACAAAACTCATTTTTGATTTTATCATGTTTTTGGCTTTTTCAAAGTTTCAAATGTTTTTGGATTTTCAGAAATTTCTTACTCCCCCTAAAATGCAAACACATTTTAGGAAATTTGAAAACAAACTGTACAATAAAGTGACAACCGATATCGAATTGCTTCAATTCGACATTCACTTGGCATAAACAATCAGAACTCCCCCCTCACAACACACTATTTTCTCATTTAGATTTCAAAACACTTAAGTTTGTTTTAATCAAAATGATTTTTCAGGAAAATAAGTTTGTTTTTACCACTTGTAGGGGCATGGTTCATCATATTGTCTTTTAACCACTTGTATGAAAATTACATCAAGTTCAAATTAATGACCTTGAGTAATTACTATGTCAAAACAAACCTCTGTATCACTTGTACGATGAACTCATCAAAATAAAATTTCAAGATAAATGCCGATACCTACTCCACACTTACCAACCTGGGAGTTCCGGCATAGTCCATCACCTGCATACATTTAAACATTTTTGTTACAAATTTTCACAAACAACAATCTTATGAATGATGCCGATTCCTGATCCACGATTACCAACTTGGGATCTCCGGCACGTCAGGTTTTTCATTTAAACAGATTCACCCAAGCCTGACAGTACTTGGGTGATTTTGAATTCTTGTTCAACAATGGTGGAAAATTTGCATCATCCATTGTTAGACCAGAATTCTCAACTTTTACCTCAACAAATGGCTCCTCTGGCTGTACCACACCAGATTCATTGCCTGAACTTGGCTTGTCTGACTTTGAAGAGTCAGATTCATCGCCAATATGTAGCTCCTTTGTTTCCAAAGAAACAAACTCATCGCCAGATTTGTTAATCTCTTGATTAACTATCTTCTTTTTCTTTACTCTCTTTTCTGTCCTCAGATTAGTATCTGATGAATTCGTTTTGCTTGATTTGTCATTCTTTGGCGAGCAAGACGATTTATCAGAACTTTTATCTGTTTTACCAGTTGTATCCGAGGAAAAAATCTTCTCCAGATACTCTCTGGCCTTCTTCCTCTTCTTCCTCAGTCTGTCTTTTTGCCCCTGAGAAAGCTTCACTTTCTTTTCTTGAACTTTAGGTTCTTGAACCTTCTGTTCTTTGGGCTTGACATTCAGTGGTTTCTTCACCTGCTTCTGAGATTCAGCCCTCGATCTTCTCATTGATCTCATTGAGCAATCTCTAGCAATGTGGCCAATGATGTTGCAGTTAAAGCATCTCCTTGAATCAAACCTCCAACTCTGGCAGTTAACAACAATGTGTCCTTGATAACCGCATCTGTAACACACTCTGTTATCATACCATTCACCACTTTCGCACCAAACACTCAGATCATAGCATTATTTGGCTTTGTGGTAATCTTTCCTCCTCTTATTTGCTGGATTTGGCCTTTGAGCTCTGTGATCCGACCTGCACCACTCATTACCAACAATTTTTGAATTTTCATTTTTTACTCTTTGTAATTTTTTATTGCGATTGGATGATTGATCTGATGAACTTTTATTTTCTTTTTGAACATTTTTCAAAATTTTCTCTTTTTGTTTTTGTTCCACTTTCTTCTTCAAAGGTTTTTGCTTAGAGCATTCTCCTTTTTCAGTTGATTGTGGAACAGTTTCTTGAAACTTTTCTTTTAACTTCAAAAATAAATTCTTTTTCTTCATTTTTTTCATTTTCATCATCAGATTTCTCATCACAATCTTCAACTTTGACTTTATCAAAGTTTGTGACATTGTCACTTATTGGAACTGAATTAATAGGTTTTGGACAAGGAATAGTTGAAGTATTCACAAACACCTTCAACTTTTCTTCCCATTCCTTGATTTTCTTTTGAGCACACTCTGCTTCCTTTTGAAGTCGAATAATCTTTTCAAGATGAGAATTGATTGCAATTTGTTTTTCAAGATTGTTTTTACCAAACAAATCTCTCTCATCTTCTAAAATTTTTATTTGACTTTGAAAATCTTTCTCAATTTTTACTTTTTATTTTCCAAATTGTGTATTTGAATTTTCAAAACATTTTCAATTTTTTTAAGATTTTTGTTGCCTAATGACAAACTCTCTACATTCTTCAAGAGTTTGGAATTGTCTGTCTCAGATTTTTCACAGTTTAAGCATTTTCCAGGAATCTGTTTCTCTTCAGCTTTCGTCTCAACCTTCAAAGCTGAAATATTTTCAACCTGTTTCTTCTCTTCATGAACACTTTCATCCTTACTCTCTTCTTCTGATGAATGATCAAAGATAGGTGCATCTTCTGCAACCTCTTTCTTTAACTCTGGTTCAGGATTCACAGATACAGGTTTTTCAGATTCTACTTTCTCAACCTTGACAACTGGAACTTGTTCAACCTGCCATTTCATACTAGGTTTGATTTGCTTTTCTGTTGTTGCTGCTTTTACTTCTTTCTCAGCTCTGATCTCTTCTTTAACAATAACTGCCTTTTGATTCTTTCTTTTTGCATCCTGTTTTTCTTTCAATTTTTCAATTTTATCGGCATAAAATAACTTTCCACTACGTTGATCAGATGGAAGTTGTTGTTTAAGATATTCAAGTTCCCGGATTTCCTCTTCATAATTGTCACTCTCTTCATCAGACGAGTGATCAAAAACCGGAATTTTTTCAACTTCTTTTGCTTAGACTGTTTCTCCTTCTTGCTTTATCGGAATATACTGATGAGATTCATAATGCACATATGCCAACACTTCTTCAAAATCCATGTTTCGATGTCAAATGTTCACTTTAAATGTTGATTGGGCCGAGAATATGACTTGGGCCAAGAACTTGTTCAACACTGATATTTGTCAAAAATATTGATACTTTCTAAATAAAGATCAACAATATATATCACTCTTGGGCCGTAATCGAATATAGTGGGCTTGACTATAGTGCAGCCCACAACTTGATATTTCAGCTCAAATATGATTGGGCCGCTTTATCTCGATCACGTGGGCTGACAACTTGATTCACAAGGCTTCACATGCAAACATGTGCCGACAACTTTGTAACCAAAGATTACTCTATTGGACCAATACTATCTAGTGGGACGGTGCTGTCACAACCAATATGAATTCACGTGACTTGGTAATCTCAAACAACCTTTAACTTGTGAAAATGGCCGACACCTTATCTAAAACTTAATTGAATCACATGCAAGACTTTTGTCCACTAAAATCTCATTGGACCGCAATTTAAAACTGGCAGACAACTCAGTTAATGATCACATGCAAACTGAAATGGTTCTGATCACCTAAACACTTTGGAGCGGAATCTCTCGATAACTGTTCTGAGCGGAATCACTGACAACAATTAGGAGCGAAATCAGACTTAACTCAGGAGCGGAATCAGAAAACTTTGTAACTATGAGCGGAATCTCAAAAATTTTGGAGCGGAATAAAAAACAATTCACGAGCGGAATCAAAGCTGATGTCATCTTTTCCGAGAACAGTTTCGAGCTGAATCACAAAAATGACTAGTTTTACTTCGAATTTGGACATGAAACTTTCAAGGCTTTGTTAACTATCAATTCCGAACACAATGTGACAATTTGAACTGATTTTAACCGTGAAATGATGTTCAATTTGAAAAGAAGGTGTAGAAAAAAACAGAAAACGCAGCTGAATTGGCAAGAGCTCTTCTTCCTGAGCTCTGATACCACTTGTAGGATCGAATTCGGACCTATATGAGTCTATCAGAAGAGCTTTTACTGATTTGAATGGCGGAAACAGACAAATCAGATTCAATTCAGCGATAATACACTTTAAACTGTTACTTCAATTGATTTGAATGACGTTTACAATCGAGTCCAAACTTCGGCAGCACTTCGTGGCTCACCGGAAGACAACACCTAGAACTCTACTCTGATTTTGCTCCTAATGACACTATATATAGTGCCTCTGATTTCGCTCCTAGCTACAATTCAACATCAAGAGCGGAATCAACATTTACAACATGAGCGAAATCACTAACGAAGACATTACGGGCGGAATCAGAATTGTCATTTGGAGCGAAAACAACAATTACAAAACATAAATACTTTTGTCTTATATGTGATGATGCAAAGATGACATCACCATTATGATGTCATCATGAAAGATGATGACATCATCTTCTTTCAGATCCGCAACGAGACTGACACTCGACATAAGACGAAGACGACAGATGTATGCACCAACACCAACCACCTAAGAATGGAATCGTCGAGCGAAAACACTTGACAACCTCCTGTAAGCAGCTTTTCTTGCCAACAGACCTTTCTTCTTCAATTAGGAATCTGATGTCGTCACTAAAGACATTTCTTAAATTGTAGCCATTTTTTGAGTGTTTATTTTTTGGTGTTTAATCCGCATATATATCACCATTGCTCTTGATTTTGTTGATTGCATATCTCTTAAATGTCAACATATACACGTGTGATTTAGTTTACGAAGATTTTTCAATGCCAAGAACCTCGATCAGAGAGTAAAAAGACGTAAGGTTCACAATGGTGTAAAACATAATTGGGATATACCAGGCTAGGATTCGAGTTACAGGAACAAGGGCCAAACCAACCACCAAAGAATGGAATCGTCAAACGAAAACACTTGACAACCTCCTGGAAGCAGCCTTTCTTGCCACCAGACCTTTCCCCACCAATTAGGAATCTCAGTCAAAACAAGGTATTATAGTACAAACCGAATAGATACCTCGGCTAGAGATAAACTTATAAATAAATTCTCTATCCTCTCTTTTTCCCTTTAAAATTAAGTGTTTATGTTCGTTTTCATTATAGGATAGCAAGATGATTAGAAACCCTTTACTTTTTTCAACCCAATCGCTCTTTTGATTTTGGAAATGTTTTTATCAATATACTGTTTCTTATACACATACTTCTCCATTATGGAACGGAGAGTGGTAATATTTAGGATTCATTAAAAATCAAGAATACATTCCTAGGAGAAAGCCTTCCCGTATTGGGCACTAATATTTTTTTTAACGTCTAATTAGATCGGGTAATCATTCAAATTAAGAACGGAAGCTCGTTGTTTTTCTTTCCCTATAATTAAAATGAAATGAATTGAAGCAGTAGGCCCTATCCATTTATTAATTCGACCCAACTTGAAATTGACTTCGATTTGCTCCCTTTTCGTCACTAAACACATTCCCTAAAATGTAGCCATTATTTGAGTGTTTATTTTTTGGTGCCTAATCCGCATATATATCATCATTGCTCTTGATTTTCTTGACTGTATATCTTTTAAATTTCAACATATACATAAAAAAGGTGTAAGGTTCACAATGGTGTAAAACTAAAATGGGATATACCGGGCTAGGATTAGAGTTACAGGAACAAGTGCCAAACCAACCACCCAAGAATGGAATCGTCGAGCGAAATCACTTCATGGAAGCAGCATTTCTTGCCACCAGACCTTTCTCCATCAATTAGGAATCTGATGCCGTCACTAAACACATTCCTTAAATTGTAGCCATTTTTTAGTGTTTATTTTTTGGTGTCTAATCCGCATATATATCACCATTTCTCTTGATTTTCTTGACTGTATATCTCTTAAATGTCAACATATACATGTGTGATTTAGTTTACGAAGATTTTTCAATGCCGAGAACCTCAATCAGTGAATAAAAAAGGCGTAAGGTTCACAATGGTGTAAAACTAAAATGGGAAATACCGGGCTAGGATTCGAGTTACAGGAACAAGGGTCAAACCAACCACCCAAGAATGGAATCGTCGAGCGAAAACACTTAACAACCTCCTGGAATCAGCTTTTCTTGCCACCAGACCTTTATCCATCAATTAGGAATCTGATGTCATCACTAAACACATTCCTTAAATTGTAGCCATTTTTTGAGTGTTTGTTTTTTGGTGTCTAATCCGCATATATGTCATCGTACATTTTATCTGCACCAGGATGAATTGAATAACGAGACTTGTGAGCTTCATCCATTAACAAGGTGCGGAGATTGTCTTGACTTGGGACCCACAAGCGGTCCATGAAATAATATAGCCCATTATCTTTCAGTTCAAGACGAGGCTCAAGATGATATCGTAATTACTTACCCATCAAGTCTTGTGAAACACAAGTACATTGAGCTTGAAGAATGTGGGTTGGAATATCAGATCGAACTTGAACACAGTGAAGCTTGACACGTTCCTTACGACTCAATGCATCAGCCACGACATTCGCCTTACTAAGATGGTAGCGAATTTCGCAATCGTAGTCGTTTAGAAGTTCAACCCAACGTCGTTGCCTCATGTTTAGTTCTTTTTGATTGAAAATGTGATTGAGACTTTTGTGGCCAGTGAACACTACACATATTGTACCAAACAGGTAGTGTCTCTAGATTTTGACAGCAAACACTATTGAGCCTAACTCAAGATCATGAGTCGTGTAGTTCTTCTCGTGTACCTTCAGCTGTCTTGATGCATAGGCTATGACTTTGTTTCGTTACATGAGAACGCAGCCAAGGCCTAAGTTGGATGCATCATAGTATACGACAAAATCGTCGTTGCCCTCAGGTAAAGATAAGATAGGTGCATCACAGAGTTTCTGTTTTAGGGTCTGAAAAACTTCTTCTTATTTGGGTCCCCAGTCAAAAGGTGTATTCTTTTGAGTTAAAGCAGTGAGAGGAAGAAGTTTGCAATTAAGCGGCGGTAACAATCCGCGAGACCAAGAAATGAACGAACCTCGGTAGGAGTAGTAGGTGTATGCCAATCCTTAATCGTACTGATTTTGGCAGGATCTACATGAATACCTTGTTCGTTAACAATGTGTCCCAAAAATTGAACTTCCTTAAGCCAGAATTCACACTTGGAGAAATTGGTGAAAAGCTGTTCTTTTTTTAGGAGTTCCATTGTAAGACGGAGATGTTGTTCATGATCAGCTCGTGTTTTTGAATAGATCAAAATGTCATCAATGAAAACAATGATGAACTTGTCCAAAAAAGGCTAACAAACCCAATTCATCAACTCCATGAAATCAGTAAGAGCATTAGTTAAACCAAAGGGTATAATAGTAAACTCATAAGGACCATATCTTGTGCGAAAAGCTGTCTTGGGAATGTCTTCTTCGAGTACACGAAGCTGATGATATCCAAAATGTAGATCAATCTTTGAAAAGCAAGTAGCACCATGTAGTTCATCAAAGAGATCATTAATGCGAGGTAGGGGATATCGATTCTTTATTGTGAGTTTGTTGAGCTCACAATAATCGATACACATACGGAAAGATCGATCTTTCTTTTTCACAAATAGGACAGGAGCACCACAAGGTGAAAAGCTCGGACGGATGAATTGTTTGTAATGAAGTTTCTGAAGCTGTTTTGATAACTCTTGCATCTCAGATGGTGCAAGACGATAAGGAGATTTAGCAATAGGATTAGCACTAGGTACGAGATCAATACGAAACTCAACTTGGCGTGCTGGGGGTAAACCATAGTAATTCTTCAGGAAGTACCTCAGGATAATCCCGAACAACAGGGATGTCTTGAATAGTCTTACCCTTTCCTTTCTCCTCTATGACATGTGCCAAGAAGGCCACATAGTTCTTTCATAGGTATTTTTGGGCTTGGGTACATGCCATGAGTTTGAGACTACTAGCGGGTTTCTCACCACGAACTTCTTAGATCTCACCAGTCGAAAGTGGCACACGAACAATCTTTTCAAAACAAACCACCTCTGCATGGTATTTGGCTAACCAATCCACTCCTACTATAACATCAAAGCTTCCAAGTTGCATAGGCGTGAGGTCAATAGGAAAAGATGGTTGTTAAGGTTCATCTAGCATTTTAAGATGACAGAATCGAGTACAACGGGTTCACCACTAGCTACCTCTATTGTCAAAAGCTAAGGATACAAAACTTTTATCGACACCCGAATCAAAAAGAACATAAGCAGGTTGGTTGTTAACAAAGAACGTTCAGTTCACCACCTCCCTATCTTCTCGTGCCTCATTGGCATTCATGTTGAAGACTCGTGCACGAGCCTGAGCCTGGTTTGCGTTTACCAACTTCGGGCATTAGTTCCTGTAGTGGGTACGGTCCCCACAATTGTTGCATGAACCAGGAGGATAGTGAGGTAATGCACGTTGTTGAGTAGGGTTTTGAGCTGCTTGATTATGGCTAGGAGCAAATCGACAAGTATTGGCAAGATGACCAGATTTTCCACAGTTAGTGCAAATGCGGCACTGTACATGTGGTTGATGGTGGCTGTTACACTTGTTGCACAGAGGTGCATTGCCAGCGTACTGCTTCTTTGCTAGTGGTTGTGCAGGCTGATTTGGAGCTGCCTGATTTAGTTGTGCCACAACGACGAAATTCTTGGAAGCCTTATGCTTCCTGGGTTTCTTCGAAGACTCAGCCTTTTTGCCCTTCTATTTCTCATTCTTATCGGCTTGTTTCTTGTCACCCTTTCTATGGATTTTACCTTTCTTGATTTGTGAGTCAGTCAAGGTAACAGCGAGTTCGATGGCTGTCGAATGGTAGTGGGGTTGTTGTGACATCTGTGCCTCTACAACCATCATACAAATACGAATCCAATGAAATATTGTGCTTCATTCTTGGGATTTGTACAAATACATGTGACATTTGCACATATCAATTCTTGTTCTATTTCGAGCTCCTAATCACTTTCTAGAAAATTATACGCAAACTTATATGCAAACGTAATCAGTGTAACACGACAAACGCTCCGGAACAGTGGCATAAGCTAAACATATCCTAAATACCCTTAACATAGCTTAGAAAATAAGTTTTGAGGGGTTCGGTTTGCGAAAATACGCTTACTTGATCACAGGGACTAAAGGCGTCAAAACTGCGAAAGTATGCATATACGTGCATATCTTGCGTTCTGACCATATCCAGACATCCAATTTTTTTATTTTAAAATACTATATTTTAGTGATAGGAATGCAAAAATACCATTCTTTTCGCAATTTGGGTCGTTTTCGCGTTCGTTACGATTCCGTCGTAATTAACCGAAAAACGCAACCGTACAGCCAAACGAACCGACATCCGTGACATTTTTTAGCATAATTCAAGTTAAATATACTTTAACTTCATCATGGAGCTTGAAAATGGGCTTGACGGGTGTTAGAAGTGCCAAAACGTGACGAAACACACACAGGAACTGAAACTGTCAATTTTCAAAAGTTGCTGCTCTGCAGGTCCCATACGGACCATATGGGAAGGACCTTAGGGTCCGTATGCTTGATCCAGCACATCAGAAACCAGGTTTCTTCAAACCCAGTTGTTGCAACGTGTTTTAATGCTAGTTTTTGCATCTTGTGGGCTGGTTTGTGTGCTCACCAAGTCCCCAAATCAGAGATTAATATGTGTATGGTCATGATCATGCTTTAATCAACTCAAAAACACATGCCAATGATCCAATGGTGCCTGAATTCCAATAAATAGCAAGGCCTTTCAACACTTCAACTAGCTCATTTTCTCTCTTCTTCATCATCTGCTGTATTGAGACTACCACACTTGTAAGTGTTCTTTCTTGTCTTGTTATTTATTTCAAGCAAGAAAGTCAAACAGTGTTTGACTTTCAGCTTTGACCATGATTTGGTCAAGACAAAGTTCGTTTGAACTTTGCAACGTGAGGGTAATCACGATGGTTATAGTCCCTTGCGACTATACCTACTGATTACCACGTCGACTAGTCAAAGTGACGAGTCAAAGTTTCGATCAAAATGCACGATTATGTGCATTTTGCGACAAAACTATTTTCGGGTATCAAAACAATTTGTTTTGATATCAAATCAGTTTTCTAACTTAGTTAAACATGTTTTAACATGTTTAACTCGTCACTTCTAGTTTAGTGCTTATTTAGGGTTGTAAGTCAAGCGGTCTCGACAACCGCTTAGCCTATCGAACCCGAACCTTTTGGTCACTTTGTTTGATTTGTTGTATGATAGGTTGTTTATATGCCTTAGGAAAATGACCAAAATGCCCTTTTCATGCATAATTTGAATTTCATCTTATGTAACTTAAATTTTGACACTTAAACTGATTATGCAACAATATTAAACATGAATAGGCATATAATACTTATCATAGGACTAGTTAGGCTATCCGAATGCACTTTTGTGCAAAAGACGCATTAAAATTGCATAAATTACCTTAACGGGTCATAAGCACTTAGGATAGGTTCCACATGATTTTATGAAAGAAAACATTTTACGGGATTCATGACTACTTCTCGTTAAACACTTCTTTTAACTTACTAGTCATGAATCCTTCAACAACAAAACCTATATATCTCACAGGCATTTTTATGCTGACGTACCTATTTTCACAAGTGTTTTAAGAGCTAATGTTTGATGATGATCGTGACACACTTAGGCGGACTTGGGCCTTAGTGACTTAAAATCCAACAAGACAAGTTTAAATTGTGTTCTGTTTCCGGTTTAAACTAGACAATGTAAACATTTTAATTAATAAAACCAAACTTTAAGCTCCATGTGTTGTGAAACAATGATTTTGTTATAACACTCCCCGACGTTTCCGCCGTAGTTTGTTGTTTTACGCGGTCGAGGTGTGACAGAAGAGTTGGTATCAGAGCTTATGGTTATAGGGAATTAGGTTATTAGCAATGCTTTGACCTGGACTATAACCTTCCTAGGACCATAACACAAGTTATCTTGTGTTTAGATCTTAAAACAACTCACCTATCTTTAGGTGACAACCACAACAAGAATACAAATTACAAATCCATTTTGAAAATCAATCATCTATTTCTAGATGATTTGTTTTAGTCGTTTAGCCTTCAAAGTTTTCAAAATCTCGTCAAAGTTTGGGTCTAACTAATATGAACATGTGCAATCTGGAAGGGTGGGTGCCTATATCCCGAGTTTTCTGTCTAAGGCTAGAGTGTTCATATAAATCCACATAATCAGACCAGTCACTCTTACCTGGGAACTCTTGGGATGAGTGTCCACATATAGGCTAAAGTATGTCTTCGCGATACATTATAAAGACCTATTTACTTTGATTAGCCACTGTGTGCCGTTTGTTTGTTCGAGGTAACAAACAAGTGATCACCTTCCTTATGCTTCATCAATATCTTCAATACCTCTTTGGTTTATCCAAATGTCAATCTCACACGTTTCTCAAGTTTCCTTGTTCGTTTTTGGAATGCCTCCTAGACGCGATCAAACTCAGGATGTTGCACTCGCAACCCTAGTCGCTCAGCAGATTGCTGCTGTGATTCTGAACCTCATTACTTAGATAAACCAAACGAATAACAATAATAACAATAACAATGCTCAGTGTAGCTACAAAACGTTCAATTCGGCTAAACCACTGAAATTTTCTGGGTCTCAGTGAGCAACTGCGCTCCTACACTGGTTCGAGATTCTAGAAAGCACATTCCGACATGCTCAGTGTCCAAATGAGCGAAAGGTTGAGTTCGCATCTAGTGTATTTGAATAATGAGCATTAACATGGTGGAATGGTGTGATGAGAAACAGGGGTGCCGATGTGGCATTGGCTCAAACCTGAGAAGAGCTTCGAGCTCTAATGATGAAGAATTTTGTCCTTGTCGTGAACTCAGGGCACTGGAAAGGGAATTCGACGATCTTAAACAAGACAGCGGTGAGCATCGACCCTACACTGACCCTTATGAGGAACTAAGTCTGTTATGTCCTACCATGGTTACACCTTTGGTTAAGGCGATTGAAAAATACATTGATGGCCTCCTTGACCTAGTTCAGGACATTGTTACTGGTAGCAACCCTACCACAGTTAGACAGGCCATTGAACTATTCGCTACCCTGACTGAATCATTGATCAGGAAGGGTAAACTTTTCCGAAAAGGTGATAAGAAACCATCGGACAAGACTACACAAGAAAAATCAAAGGATAACAAGACTGAATACTCCAAGAAGTCAAAGAAGCATAAGACTTCACAGAACTTCCTTGTAGTTGCACAAAACAATCAAGTTTCCGCTAATCAACCAGCTCAGCCCCCTTCTAAAAATCCATACAATGGAACTGCACCTCTGTGTAACCAATGTAACCTTCATCATCATGCCAATGTACGTTGCCGCAAATGCCTAAATTGTGGACTTGTTGGTCACACAGCTAGGGTTTGCCGAGTTGAGACTACACAAAATCAAGTTGATAACAACCCTGCTCAAGCTCTGTAACACCCCGCACTCTCGTTATCAAGAGAAGGGCATTTTCGTAAAATCGTGCGCCTAATAATTACTATTATTATTATTATCATTATTATTATTAATGTTAGTATTTGCGAAATAATAATAATCCGCGATGAGAGTTTTTATTATTTACGTATTAGTAATTATAAACTGGGCCAATTTGTTTGAGTGAGACACGTAGTCTTTAAATGGATTCACGCACTTGGGCTAGGCCCAACCCCACTCCCTAAACCTAAACACCCTACACTACTTAAACACCCTTATAATTCTTCACCCCCCTCATTCTATATCCTCAAAACCCTAAACCACACATTAGCCGACACCCCTTCCTTCTTCCTCCTTCTCGTTCTTCGCTTCCGGCCACCGGGGTACGACCAGCCGGCTGCCACCGTGCTTCTTCTCCGGCGAACACCCCCACCCCCACTTCATCTCCACACCTTCACACATCCATCACTTCCTTGATACCACTCCCATACGTCACCCCTGTATCACAGAATGAAGAGCCGCCGCACGCGGCGGCTGCGTGGCGGCGAAATCAGAATAAACGAGAAGAGAGAGAGGAAGAGGAGACGTCAAAGGCGTCTATTTGTCCGGCGAGAATAACCAGGCGGTGCCGCCGCTACGGCGGTGGTGGTGGAGGCTTTTCACGACTTAACTGATTCGAGGTTTTCTCCGATTTCGGCGGAGCTCCGGTTAACCAAGAAATGGCGAGGTGATGAGGATGACGGTGGTGGTGGTTCTCCGATGAACCAGCGGCGCCGACGACTGGAGCAACCATGGCAGCGGCGGACCACCGGAACCCGGTCCACAGCAGCTCGGTCAGCAGGTGTGTGCCTGAATATATGCTTGATAAATTGTTTCGGTAATCTGCAAGTTGTAGTTCCTAGTCAGCAAACAATAGTCTCTCACTGGTGCTAATTTTGTGCTAAAAGGTTGAATAAGTGGTGTGTTTAGTGTGTCAACTGTTAGTGAGAGTTTGATGAATATTGCCCATTGATTTTGACCAATGATTGTTAAATACCAGTTTGTTTTAAATCATTTTGAAGGGGTGACTATTTTGTTAACTGATGATTAATAATGAATGAAAGTGTATTTTGTTTGTTCAAAAGATTAGAAGTTTGACTATTAATAAGAACCTTGTTGACTGTTATAGTGGATTAGAAATAATAATTAATGTTTGCAAATAGGGTGCATGATCTTTTAAATGATGTTTATAATGGTGACATGATCCGTTTGTATAAACTGTTCATATGGCATAGATGAAGCATATGATTACTGATTGCATTCTTATGGGTCTTGACAATGTGCATACTTACTGACTTATTTGGTGTGAATGAGACTAAAGTTTGGTTTAGGATTTTATGAGAGTATAGGAATAAGGGCATGTTTGAGTATATGATTTTGATGAAATGTTTTGAATAATGCTCGAAATATTTGAAATGTGTTAGGTTTGATCTAATTTAGTAAGCATAGGGAATTGGAAACATGTTAGTGAAATCTGATTGGATGGTACAAAAGTTGGAGAATGTTCTAGAAGGCCTCCACCTGCGCCTACATCGGTGGTAGCGAGTCGAGACCGTGAGGATGCGACTCGAGACCACTGAACGACTACTCGAGACCAGGCGTGCACATCAGGGGACTCGAGACTAGCTGGGTTGCGACTCGAGATCTTCTGATCTCGACTCGAGACCAGACTCGAGGTTCCGACTCGTTCATACATCACCCCAGATCTCCCATTTGCAACTCGAAACCTCTTGGTTGCGACTCGAGACCTCATGATCTCGACTTGAGACCACCTGGTTTCGACTTGACCACTCTACTTAGTTATTGGGCCGCTCAATGTGATATCATATTTTGGACTGTGTACGGTGTAACTGCTAGAATCTGTTAACTGTTTAACTACTAGTATATTAGGACAGGCCCAATAACGTATGGGGTACCAGTGTAACATTCGTGCTATGTGTTAGATACGTGTGTGTTATACGTGACATTTCTTGCATGCGAACCTAATTAATATTTAATAACCATAATAGGGTATGGTTGACCAACATAACACAAGTAAATTAACTACCGAGCAAAGCAAAGGTGAGTTCACTACTTTTTACTTAAAGCATGCGTTCCCGGTGGTTGGGAAACGGAACGAAACAACTTTTCCTGGTTTGGGATTGCTTACTATCTCCTTGTGCGGGATACGGTATTTCTATCTCCTTGTGTGGGATACGGGTAACAACACTATCCCTTGTGAGGGATACAAACCTACTTTTCTCCCCTTATGCGGGATCCTTTGTTAATTACTATTTATACTGGATGCAAGAAGCAAAACTAAATGAAACTCTATCACTCAAGTCCTCACTACTTAATACCGATTAATCGCCGGGGCCTGGCGAACGGGTTATTAGTTGATAGCGCTATTTAGGTCTCACCAGCCTCACACCGTGCCCGCGTATGGGATCGGGCGTGAACTAATAGACTCTGGCAATCCGTCAATGCTGATAGAACATTGACAAACTGGGCACTACGGAAACGTACGGATGACTAGTATTCGGTATTGTAAAAACAGTTTAGTGGCTTACTTACGAGGTAGCTCCCCATGGCATGTATAAATGAGTAAATTAACTGTTGAAACAAGTTTTTGGAATTAAAACTGGAAATCTACAAACACGTGAACTCGCCAACGTTATGTTGACACTCTACTCCATGCTTTGCAGGTTGCTCGATACAGTTCTGGACGGACGTTACAATCGGATGGAGTACGTGGTTCGTAAGTAACATGATAGTAAACTTGTGGTTTCAATTATGATGCGTTTTCTTTCCCTTTCCGCTGTGAACTTAAACTATGTTTTGAAAATTTTAAATTAGGTCACTAATTATGCTAATGTTTATAACAATAACTAATCCGTTCAAAGTAATTAGTGGCTAAGATCCTGGTCGTCACATGCCTCGCGGTAATACTCCGCGTGTGGATTTTGAGGGTGTGACAGATTGGTATCAGAGCCATTGGTTATAGCGAACTAGGATTTAAATATAAAATATTTTGGTTTGGGAAATAAAATATTTTTATATGGAAAACCGGACTATAACCGTTCTCGTTAACGAAACCACAACAACACCACGCTCCGGATTGCAAGGTTCGTCAACCTAAGATGCTCACCTGGTAATGGTAAGCTAACGACATTTACTTGTGCATAACTTATGTGTGTGATCACGCATGTGTGTATGTGTATAATTAGCATATATGTGTTAGTATGTATGCGTGTATTTAGTATTTAACACCGTGAATCATACGAAGTCTAGGCTAGCATGTTACGTGCTAAACAGTAGCGAGTCCTCCTAAACCTGGTTCGAAACCACGATACACTAAGGGCAAGGAACCTGTTATTCCAAGCCCTCATCCACGTATTTCCTGATATCATCCCTGGACTGCAAATCGACGCGAGGGACGTCCACTCGATAGACCTGCCCAGGAAAGGCCTGCTACGAAGCACATAGAGAAGTTACGAGAACGAATCGACGAAGGGGAGCCACCCCTATATCTTGGGATATTAGAAAGAATGACGACGCCATTCGCATCCTTTTTACCTGCGTATTTCCTTTCCCGACTTTAGTGGTGAGACTTGTTCCCTCACCCGACTGATCACCTGGATTCTTGAAGCATTCTAGTAAGTCTACACTTTTCGGGTTCCTGTTTGCATGTCTCGAACGCAAAAAGCATACGCGGAGTATGCTTCTCATTGTTGTGCCAGCAATCGAATCACCCTTCCATCGACCACAAAGTTATTTCCCCTAATTCCTCGTTACATGGTAAATCCTTATTCAAGTTCAACCTTATACCTTAGCACGCCCCAAAACCCAACAAAGTGATATCTTTCTTACAAACCGGCGTATTTGGAGGCGTGGCAAGACGAAGATACGAGCCATTCAACCCACCTACCATTACGGTGACCTAGATGCTTACCTTACCCTTCATTTTCTAGAACCGCTATTCTTTGACAACTTTTCTGATTTCCGTGGATCCTTTCGCTAGCTTTTGTACGAATTCGCGCTACTTGCTCAAGATGGTATCCCCGCTTCTATCATCTCTTTATCACGACAACCACGTTTCTTCGTATAGAAACTATGACCAGATCTCTCTTCACTTTGGTGAATTCAACAAACTCGACCTTTAGTCAACAAACTTTTTATCCCTTGAAATTCAATAATGTGCTACTTCAATCGTACTTTCCTGAAAACCTGTTTTCACAGTTTCACATCGAAACCCCCTCCTCATACTGAGACCTTGACCAGATTTCCCTCTAGTTTGGGGAAATTCAGCAAACTCGACTGCTAGTCAATAAACTTCTTGAATCTTAAAAATTGCGACGTGTAATCCAAACGTATCCTTTCAGACATGTTTTTATTACCTTACATGGAAGCCTTTCGACGACACAAGCACTACTTACTTCAGACTCGTCCTCACGACTTCGGTAGTCTATTCAAATTTGGTTACTTACCGGTTTGGGAGATCACAAACTCGTTTTTCGCATACGGCTCAGCTAAGAGCATCTTGTTAGACGTTTTAGTGAACCTAAACCCCCCCCCCGACCCATACGACGACCGTCCTTCTCGATCATTGGTTCTTGTTGTGCCATTCATACTGACGTAACACCTCTTATCGGCAAAACGACGTTCTTTATCCTAATCGCCCGCGGCCTATGTACGACCAGCTACCTTATCGACACCAGATAAATCCTTATTGCCGACCACCAAGCCTTTTATGTTTTGTCTCAAATTGAACGCACCAACGTTGACTACCCTTCAAACATTACCTCGCTACTTGTGTTATGAATTCCCTGATTCTTATCCTACTCTATTATGCGCAAATCTCCGTTTGGACGAAATACTTCCTACGAATGTTACTCGTTGGGGGCAACGAGCCAAGGATACCCCGGGGGTAACGGGTATCGCAAGCACTGTTCTTCGAACTCGATACAATCAACACCCAGTCACGACACTCGAATTTATTCCATCCTGTAAATATTCGACACTTGTTTCTTTCGGCGACGCCCGAACCTATTCTGAAAGTCAGTGGGGAATCCAAACGACTCCTACGCTTTACCTTGGAACTTCTACGACGCAAAACTGCCTTGCGCTAAGTTTTCAGTACACGACTTTTAACGCCACAAAGCCCACATTTCTCGACCGTATATGCAAACGACCTCTCACGATTTAAACTCAAAAGGGGCATCACCTAGCATTCGAGAGATCCTCAAACGATCTGCAACTCCAGCAACTAGAAGATAACCTACGAGGTGCTACTATCCTACTCTATCCTGTCCAAGGCATTGATGAAATGTCTGCTAGTAAAGGCACGCTAAGAACATGTGTTATCGACCCTTGGATACTAGTGACACTTCCCTTCTGTAGAATTCTCTCCCAACAACTGCTACCACACTAGCATTCAGGTAGCACCACTTGAGGCGTTGCACGAACGCAGATGCCGGTCACCTCTGTGTTGGGCGGAAGCCAGACTACCGTCCCAGAACTTGCACTTGACACAACGGGTAGGATTGCCCAGAATAGACAACGTATGGCGGCAGCTCCGGACCGTCAGAAAGGCTACGCGGATAAGCGTAGGAAGCCTCTAGAACTCCTAGTCAGAGACTTGGTTCTACTTAAAGCCTCACCCTGGAAGGGTGTGATTCGTTTTGGTAAACGGGACGAACTTAATCCGCGATATGTTGGGCCGTTCGAAATTACCGAAAGGATCGGTAAGGTAGCCTTGCAGACTAAACCTGCCTGGATAGCTAAGTGCGGTACACGTCTTTCACGTGCCTAATCTGGAGAAGTGTCTGCCAGATGAAACATTCGTTGTTCCTTTTTAGGAGCTCGTGATCAGCAACCAACAACGCTTCGTTGAGGAACCGGTTGAGATCAAGGATCAAGAAATCAAAGCCCTCTAGCGTGGAGTAACAGATCGAGTTCGTTGGAACTCACGCCGTGGCCCAGAGTTTACCTGGGAACGGGAAAACCAGCTGATGCGCATGTATCCCCAGTGGTTTGCAAATTATACTTCCAGCACTGAGGCTACAACTGAATTTCGGTAAGAAATCTCAGGCCAACATGGGGATGATGTGACGCCCCCCCGAAAACGTTTAAACACACTAGCTTGTCAGTGGCTGAGTGCTAAATTTCGGGACGAAATTTCTTGAACTTGGGGATAATGTGACACTTCGGTTTTCCTGTACGTTACTTGGATGTTATAGTTAATTTTGTGAAATTCTATACTAAGTGAAATATGTACGAACTCTGTGAATCTAATACTATGTGATTTTTACAAGCTATGTGACTGTATATGTTATGTGGCTTGCATGTTCGTTCTGTGGACTTTCGTGAAACAACTGCCTGTATCTACGTATGGTAATGGAGTCTATGTATACATATAGAGCGTAGTGTATGACTCTTGATTAAATTTCGAGGACGAAATTCCAGTAACATGAGGAGAATGTAACACCCCGCACATTTTTTTATCAAGAGAAGGGCATTTTGGTAAAAACGTGCGCCTAATAATTACTATTATTATTATTATCATTATTATTATTAACGTTAGTATTTGCGAAATAATAATAATCCGCGATGAGAGTTTTTATTATTTACGTATTAGTAATATAAACTGAGCCAATCTGTTTGAGTGAGACACGTAGTCTTTAAATGGATTCACGCACTTGGGCTAGGCCCAACCCCACTCCCTAAACCTAAAAACCCTACACTACTTAAACACCCTTATAATTCTTCACCCCCCTCATTCTATATCCTCAAAACCCTAAACCACACATCAGCCGACACCCCTTCCTTCTCCCTCCTTCTCGTTCTTCGCTTCCGGCCACCGGGGTACGACCAGCAGGCTGCCACCGTGCTTCTTCTCCGGCGAACACCCCCACCCCCACTTCATCTCCACACCTTCACACATCCATCGCTTCCTTGATACCACTCCCATACGTCACCCCTGTATCACAGAAAGAAGAGCCGCCGCACGCGGCGGCTGCGAGGCGGCGAAATCAGAATAAACGAGAAGAGAGAGAGGAAGAGGAGACGAGACGTCAGAGACGTCTATTTGTCCGGCGAGAATAACCAGGCGGTGCCACCGCTACGGCGGTGGTGGTGGAGGCTTTTCACGACTTAACTGATTCAAGGTTTTCTCTGATTTCAGCGGAGCTCCGGTTAACCACGAAATGGCGAGGTGATGAGGATGACGGTGGTGGTGGGTCTCCGGCGAACCAGCAGCGCCGACGACTGGAGCAACCATGGTAGGGGTGGACCACCGGAACCCGGTCCACAGCAGCTCGGTCAGCAGGTGTGTGCCTGAATATATGCTTGATAAATTGTTTCGGTAATCTGCAAGTTGTAGTTCCTAGTCAGCAAACAATAGTCTCTCACTGGTGCTAATTTTGTGCTAAAAGGTTGAATAAGTGGTGTGTTTAGTGTGTCAACTGTTAGTGAGAGTTTGATGAATATTGTCCATTGATTTTGACCAATGATTGTTAAATACCAGTTTGTTTTGAATCATTTTGAAGGGGTGACTATTTTGTTAACTGATGATTAATAATGAATGAAAGTGTATTTTGTTTGTTCAAAAGCTTAGAAGTTTGACTATTAATAAGAACCTTGTTGACTGTTATAGTGGATTAGAAATAATAATTAATGTTTGCAAATAGGGTGCATGATCTTTTAAATGATGTTTATAATGGTGACATGATCCGTTTGTATAAACTGTTCATATGGCATAGATGAAGCATATGATTACTGATTGCATTCTTATGGGTCTTGACAATGTGCATACTTACTGACTGATTTGGTGTGAATGAGACTAAAGTTTGGTTTAGGATTTTATGAGAGTATAGGAATAAGGGCATGTTTGAGTATATGATTTTGATGAAATGTTTTGAATAATGCTCGAAATATTTAAAATGTGTTAGGTTTGATCTAATTTAGTAAGCATAGGGAATTGGAAACATGTTAGTGAAACCTGATTGGATGGTACAAAAGTTGGAGAATGTTCTAGAAGGCCTCCACCTGCGCCTACATCGGTGGTAGCGAGTCGAGACCGTGAGGATGCGACTCTAGACCACTGAACGACTACTCGAGACCAGGCGTGCACATCAGGGTACTCGAGACTAGCTGGGTTGCGACTCGAGATCTTCTGATCTCGACTCGAGACCAGACTCGAGGTTCCGACTCGTTCATACATCACTCGAGACCTCCCATTTGCAACTCGAAACCTCTTGGTTGCGACTCGAGACCTCATGATCTCGAGTCGAGACCACCTGGTTTCGACTTGACCACTCTACTTAGTTATTGGGCCGCACAATGTGATATCATATTTTGGACTGTGTACGATGTAACTGCTAGAATCTGTTAACTGTTTAACTACTAGTATATTAGGACAGGCCCAATAACGTATGGGGTACCGGTGTAACATTCGTGCTATGTGTTAGATACGTGTGTATTATACGTGACATTTCTTGCATGCGAACCTAATTAATATTTAATAACCATAATAGGGTATGGTTGACCAACATAACACAAGTAAATTAACTACCGAGCAAAGCAAAGGTGAGTTCACTACTTTTTACTTAAAGCATGTGTTCCCGGTGGTTGGGAAACGGAACGAAACAACTTTTCCTGGTTTGGGATTGCTTACTATCTCCTTGTGCGGGATACGGTATTTATATCTCCTTGTGTGGGATACGGGTAACAACACTATCCCTTGTGAGGGATACAAACCTACTTTTCTCCCCTTATGCGGGACCCTTAGTTAATTACTATTTATACTGGATGCAACAAGCAAAACTAAACGAAACTCTATCACTCAAGTCCTCACTACTTAATACCGATTAATCGCCGGGGCCTGGCGAACGGGTTATTAGTTGATAGCGCTATTTAGGTCTCACCAGCCTCACACCGTGCCCGCGTATGGGATCGGGCGTGAACTAATAGACTTTGGCAAATCGTCAATGCTGATAGAACATTGACAAACGGGGCATTACGGAAACGTACGGATGACTAGTATTCGGTATTGTAAAAACAGTTTAGTGGCTTACTTACGGGGTAGCTCCCCATGGCAGGTATAAATGAGTAAATTAACTATTGAAACAAGTTTTTGGAATTAAAACTGGAAATCTACAATCACGTGAACTCGCCAACGTTATGTTGACACTCTACTGCATGCTTTGCAGGTTGCTCGATACAGTTCTGGACGGACGTTGCAATCAGATGGAGTACGTGGTTCGTAAGTAACATGATAGTAATCTTGTGGTTTCAATTTTGATGCGTTTTCTTTCCCTTTCCGCTGTGAACTTAAACTATGTTTTGAAAATTTTAAATTAGGTCACTAACTATGCTAATGTTTATAACAATAACTAATCCGTTCAAAGTAATTAGTGGCTAAGATCCTGGTCGTAACATGCCTCGTGGTAATACTCCGCGTGTGGATTTTGAGGGTGTGACAAGCTCGTTTTCCACCAGGTTCTTGGTACAACTGTGGCGAGATGGGCCATTTCAGAAACAATTGCCCAAAGCTTGTTAATGCAAATCCAGCCCGTGGATGAGCATTTGGCTAACTGGAAGACGATGCTACTTTGAAACAACTGAATTTTATGCTTTATTTCTTTTGTTATCCAAGACTTTGAGACAAAAGTTGGTTTATAAACAAAGTTTTATTCGCATTTCGATGTACGAAAACAAATGTGGTTACATGTATGAATAACATGCCCCTACAATACCGACACCAAGGAACTGTGTTCCTTGCAAGACAAACTACTCTCGTAGTTCTTTCAATTTTAAGATCGCTCGCGAGCTCCATAAAAATCCTAAGTACCCGTTTCTTCTAAAAGAAACAAAGTACAAGGTTTCAAAACATTTCTCGCTACACAAATTCCAAAATCCCTATAGGATCTTCCTATCTTCATGGTTAGATCCTTGTGGATGTTTTAAGCGCAAAATCAAAGTCCTTAATTGGATTCTTTGTGTGCTTAATACGTATATTACGATTCAATGAGGACAAAACCGAATCCTTATAAGATCATCCTATCTTTATAGATAGATTCTTGGGGATGTTTAAAGCACTATTTGAAGTCCATTGATTGGATTCCTGGTGTACTTTGAATGCATGTCTACAAATCAACGACAAATTGATAATAAGTTGATGACCAAGTTGACAATGGTGTGATTATGTGATTAGGTGTTTATGTGTTGACCTAATTAAAGAGAACCTATGGTGGTCTAGTCAAAGTTATCACAAGGTTGTTCGTTTGATTCTATCCCCTACACATTATAAAATAAAATGTACGGACTATGCAAGGAATTATGTAATTATGGATGCATACATAATTATTGAATTTAGTGCACCGAAACCACATCATGTTTTGTCATGTGTTAACTTAAACAAGAAACAAAGGTTGTCTATATTCATTTCTGTTTCTGATGAAGTATGCACTGAGGAAAAATGAACTAGCTACTCAGTTTTCGCTTCTGAAAGAGATATCCACTGGGAAATGAATAATCCATTCGAGAACCATGTTCATTTTTGTTTCTAATGAAGTATCCATTGAGGAAAATGAACTATCCATTCATTTTCGCTTCTGAAGAAATATCCACTTAGGAAAATGAACAAATTCATTTTCATTTTTGATGAAGTATCCATTGAGGAAAATGAATTATCCATTCATTTTCGCTTCTGAAGAAATATCCGCTGACGAAAATGAATAAATTCATTCTGCTTCTAATGAAGTATCCACTGAGGAAAATGAATTATCCATTCATTTTCGCTTCTAAAGAAATATCCATTGGGGAATGAATAATCCTGTATTGATTCTTTCATTTCCACTTCCAATGAAGTATCCACTGAGGAAAATGAATTATACTTTCATTTTCGCTTCTGAAGAAATAACCATCGGGGAAATGAATAATCTACACAATAATCCTTCATTTCCACTTCTGACGAAGTATCCAGTGAGGAAAATGAATTATCCATTCATTTTCGCTTCTGAAGAAATATCCATCGGGGAAATGAATAATCTATACACTAATCCTTCATTTCCACTTCTGACGAAGTATCCACTGAGGAAAATGAATTATCCATTCATTTTCGCTTCTGAAGAAATATCCATTGGGTAAATAAATATTCTTTACGATAATCCTTCATTTTCACTTCTGATGAAGTATCCACTGAGAAAAATGAATTATCCATTCATTTTCTCTTCTGAAGAAATATCCATCGGGGAAATGAATATTCTTTACGATAATCCTTCATTTCCACTTCTGACGAAGTATCCACTGTGGATAATGAATTATCCATTCATTTTCACTTCTGAAGAAATATCCATCAGGGAAATGAATATTCTTTACGATAATCTTTCATTTCTACTTCTGACAAAGCATCCACTGAGGAAAATGAATTATCCATTCATTTTCGCTTCTGAAGAAATATCCATCGGGGAAATGAATAACCTATTCAACAATCTTTCATTTCTACTTCTGACGAAGTATCCATTGAGGAAAATGAATTATCCATTCATTTTCGCTTCTGAAGAAAATCCCATTGAGAAATAAACAACCTATACATTCCATCATTTCCGTTTCTGATAAAAGTATCCATTGAAGAAAATGAATTATCCATTCATTTTCGCTTTTGAAGAAATATCCATTTGGAAATGAATGACCTATTCATCTATCATTTTCCACTTCTTACGGAGAATCCATTGAGGAAAATGAATTATCCATTCATTTTCGCTCCTGAAGAATATCCACTGAGGAGATGAAACACAAGTCCTTATATAATCTTCCTATCTGAGCAGTTAGATTCTTAAAGGGACACTTAAAGTACTTCTTTTAATTCCGTGATTGGCTTTCTAAGAATGCTTTGCAAAACACAGAAATAAAGAGCCATTAACCCAATCCCTCATTCCCACTTCCTACTTTAATCGAGGGAGTATCCAATAGGAAATCAACATCATATGTATAACCGCCCATTTCCACTTCCCGCATTACCTGAGGAAGCATCCACTAGGGAATGATAAAGTTATGTCTTATGTAGAAATCCTTGATGGGTTACTCTATGCAAATAGATAACACCCTACATTCCATGCTAGACAATTGTTTCACACAACTATATAGACAGACTCCTACGAATAAATTTCGGGACGAAATTTCCTAAAGTAGGGGATACTGTGACATCTGTGCCTCTACGACCATCATACAAATACGAATCCAATGAAATCTTGTGCTTCATTCTTGGGATTTGTACAAATACATGTGACCTTTTCACATAAAGGGTCTCTAATATTTCAAAAGGTCTTTCTTTCCAAAATCAGCCCATTCACACGACAGGACCTACTCCTTTCGCATTGATGAAAAACGTACTTTTGTGGGTCAAAATGACACATTTTTCGCATAGTGGAGTTTTTCTATTAAAATAGTGGACTGAATTTGCCAAGTTTGAGGGGCAAATTCAGTGATAAAGATTAGAGATGTCAGAATTTGCAAAAATGAGGGGGGATAAAACTTTCATAGAATATATTGAAATTCCGATATTTTTGAAATTCATGACATGCAACAGCATTCGGGTGGTTCCGACTTCAGATTATCCGGTGATACATAGGATGTGGATTCGTTAGCTCGTGATCATAAGAAGTTAGGATTCTACAGATTAGGGTCAGATTGATGTCTTAGGGTTTGAGTCGTCAACCGGTCAGCAGGATTAGTATCAGGAGATGCACTAGTATTGTCGATACTTCTAAGATATCACATCTTTGTGATAGTATAAAGTGTTAAAATGGTTAATCTTGGAGGAGAGGAATTTTTTTCGGACTAACCGCTGGGGAATGATGATGTTTGTAAGTCCCAAAACTACAAATCAGATATCAAAAACAATAATCAAAGTGCGGAATACTGAGAAAAGTGTAGAAGAACAAGAACAATCAACGATTAAATATTCAAAGTGCACACGGTTTCTAGGGAACCATCTGGTACACTTGAGAGAAATCGAAAATACTAAGAAGAACAATGAAAATGAACAGCAATCTCTAAAAGTTTAACCCTAATAATGAACTAAACACATCATTATATATGGTTCTCATAGACTTCTGCCCACATGGCCTAGCCCAAGCCCAATATGCTTAAATTAGCCCACATGGCTTATTCAAATACAATCTAACCGACTAGAAGGCTAAGCCCAATAGCCTATAATTGCGTTTGATAAAGATAAGCGTAAACCTACTAAATTATATGGCCTTACAATATCCCCAAGGTTTATGCTATCTTTATCAAACTGCTGTCGATATCATGTCTTTGTGGGAAGATACTTCATCTCTTCATCTTCAAACTTGGTCTCTTTTGTTCTTCTTAATCACGATCAGCTTTGCCTGAAAAATCTTGTTGAAAAGAATTCAAGCGGAGAACAACAACTCTTTTCTTTGTCAATATCTTCTCTTTCAAGTAGGTTCACAGGTACTTCTTTAAATGTACTATCACTATCAGATGTTGACTCGTATCTGGTTCTTCTGACTCAGGCACATCTTGTTGTTGCGATGCTTCATGCTTTATCAGCAGCTAACAGCGTCTCAATCTTCAACGACCCTTGTTTCCTAATTTGAATCAAATTTTGTACATGCTCAGAAATTCATAAGCAAAATTTATTTGAAATAGAGGGAAATACCACATGAACACTTGGTACATCCAAGTATTTGTACCCGGATTTCACAATTCAAATTTCTTTCAACTTATAATGATCAATCAAATCTTCAAGAACGGTTAATTTTTTTAATAAAACAAATAAGCACTATATTTTTGGATTTTTTATTTTATAAAAACTAACAATATAAACTAAAACACAAATAAACAAAGAAACTAATATACAATTACAATTGCAATGGGATTAAATCACAATGTTTCAGGCCAGACTACACTTATCTACACTAATTACTTTGGGTGATCCGAGTGATTGCCAGTATGTTTGTCCACTTAAAATTATCTCCTTAGACCTTTTTCATATAACGGTCTGCAACTGATTTATCATATTTTTTAATACAATTGATATGAACACTCAATTCAATCACAATCAAATCCTGGAATTTTTAAACAGAACACACGATCATACATGAAGTTTCCCTACCACATATTTTCATAAGCTCATTCTAGGATTCTGAAACCTTGACTTGGACTGGATTAAGAAGAGAAAAGAATAGATCATTTGCAGAGATGGATATGATATATAGATCAAATGAATTTTTCTTTCAATTTGATATAGGTTTTTCGGGTTTCTTTTGGGTATTGGAGGGCGTCTTTCGAGTGTATATGATCTATAGAGCGACAACGTACAGCTAGGTCTTTGCTCACGCAAAACAGAAGCTGACGTTGCCTAGCACCTCCAGGTAGGGCTGTAAACGAACGGAACGTTCAGCGAACAGCTCGTGAACCGTTCGGCGGGAAGTTCATTTATGTTCGTTCGTTTAATAAACGAACGAACATGAACAAGAAATTTCGTTCGATTAGTTAAATGAACGAACATGAACAGAGGTCTCGTTCGTTCGATTGTGTTCGTGAACGTTCGGTAAGGTGTTCGTGAACATTCGTTGATTTGCTTTCGTTTATGTTTGTATGTTTGTGTTTTAATTGAAGATCTTTGTACTTTCTTATATTTTATTTGTACTTTTTATATTATTAAACTTTTATTTATTTTATTTCCCTAACAATTAAACTAGGAAACCCACTTTCACCTTGTTTATGCATCATTTCCCTTTCATTTCTCATTATTTACATCCACGAATACGATCGACCTCCGTTCCACAATAAGGGATTCAAGTTCGAGTGCTACTCTCTGGGCCATCTATCTTTATCCTTCGTCGCGTTCACCAAATTTATTTGTGTTCATTTTTGTTCATGAACCGTTCGCGAACACGCTCATTTCCTTAATGAACGAACACGAACATAAAATCTCGTTCGGTAAGTGTTCATGAACCGTTCGTGAACACATTTATTTCCTTAACGAACGAACACGAACAAGGCCTTGTTCGTGTTCGTTCGGTTCGTTTACAGCCCTACCTCCAGGTCTTTGCTCATGCAAAACAAAGGAGATACGCAAGTTGGTCAGAAAAGATTTTAGAACTAAAACGAAATTGTGTGTATCGGGACGTCACACACACATTCAAATAGGCATGTCCTAATTCCATGTGACGTTCTTTCCAGTGGTCATAGACTAATTTAATGTTCTACAAAGAATCAGTCAAAGTGTCCAGCCATCAGGATAAAGCCTACCAACATATTGCTCTAGAGTCAGACCATTTCAATATTGGTCTTACTTGAGTCAACCTTAATCCACATAGAGAAATTATTTCATTTCCCATATATGCAACAAAATATTTTTTTTACTTTTCTGTTTTTCAAATGTTTTTGTATTTTCTCATTTTATATTTTTATAGATATCTCTAGATATCCCCATAAATTTGTGAATAAATGTTATGCGCAAATTTACCTAACAACGAAAACGTGTGTACAAAGAAAAATAAAAGATAATGAATGTTTTTGTTGTTTTTGTTTAACCGTTCCATCATTAGACTAATCCATATCAAAATTAGAACATGAAATTCAAATTTTGTACCTTTTCACTGATCTTGTCTTACATATCTTATCTCCTTCAAATGAAATATATCAACTGTAAAGAAATATACATTTAGCAATAGTGAAATGTTACCCGTTATGTCTCTGGAACAACTGCTATCAACATCCAAGGATTGTCAACAGTTCCTCCTTGGTTAACCCTGAAAAGTAAGGAGATTAGTAAGACATTGGTACCCAAGCCATTGTGGTCCTGGGTATTCCTGAAGCATCAACAAACGACACTTCTCGAAAGCACATGTCCCCGTTTGTTTCAAGGATTGGTGATGTTGCTGCTTTATGTTTTGCCCTCCAAACTTGTTTAAGCATTTCGAATTTCTTAAATGCCTTGGGCAAAACAATTTGCTTTTCAACCTTTTGGTTTTTTCAAAACTTGTTTAGGTTTCAAAGTTTGTTTTCTTTTAGCTTTGGTAGCATTCCAATCCCCATCAAATGGTTTAACCTGGGAATGATTATTCATCATCACCTTAGGCTTTTCAACCTTCATTGGCTTAGAATAAGATTTGTCCCTTGGGGTAACCTTCTGATGTTGTGCATAGTATGGCACATAGGGACGATGTGTGCAATTCTTGTAAAATTTTCAGACTTGGACTCAACAGAGCTTCCAAAATGTTCTATGAATGATGTAATCAACTTATGACGTATCTTTCTGCTTCTACTTCATTCTTATAATATTCTACCGAATTAGTCCAATCAGAGCCAAACTTCCGTCTAATCCCGCTGGATCCTAGACTCTCATGTTTATATAATACCTTACTATATATATATATATATATATATATATATCCTGTAAAAAGTGCTCAAAGTGTGAGAAGTGTATTATAACACTATATATAATACTATATAACACCATATAAACACCGTATAACAATATGTAACACCATATAATACCATATAATACTATGTAACACTATATATCATTATATAACAAATATAACACTATAGGTTGTCTGATAGCATGTCAATGATAGATGTATAGTGTTATATTTGTTATATAATGATATATAGTGTTACATAGTGTTATATGGTATTATATGGTGTTACATATTGTTATACGGTGTTTATATGGTATTATATATAGTGTTATAATACATTTCTTACACTTTAGGACCTTTTTACACTATCCTTACCCTATATATATATATATATATATATATATATATATATTAGATTTTTTTTTTCAGAAAATATTTAATTTATTTATCATGCTTAATAATTTAGCTTTATAAATATATATTAGATTTTTTTTTCAGAAAATATTTAATTTATTTATCATGCTTAATAATTTAGCTTTATAAATCCGTTAACCGATAAAATGGATATTCATACCATCCGAATTCAAATAACTCCAAATTTTTTTACTGAATGGTAAAAATATGTCCAGAAATTCTTGTAAAATTTTTAGATTTGGACTCAACAGAGCTTCCAAAACAAGATTTTCGGTTGTCAAAATTCTGATAAACCACGATTTTCAAAACCATATCTAGGATTAACCAATGAACCCATAATTTTGTGGAACATTCTAATATCAAATAAGGACTCTCTACAAATTTGTGGATTTATAACGCAAAAACTTACTATAAAAACAACCCCTAACTTGTTATAATTTTGACTTTCGGTTGTTATACTTTTCATTTGTTGCTTGTTTATGCTATTTCTTTGCGCTAACTCCCCTCTATGTTGCCATATAACCAAACTAAAATCAATATCAATCGTACAGATGTTCCTCAATTCACAAATCAAGCCCATAGACAAGTCTTTTTGTTTAGGTTTTCACATGTAACCACACGTGACCTACCTTTTCGTTTTTGATCTTTTGAATTAAAGTTTCATATCCAACTATTAAGAGTTGATTTCACACGTATAATAGGTGTGAGAATCTGATTTGGTGACCAAAGAATCAACGTTTTGGCTAGAAACCACTAGGGTTTTTGTTTA
The DNA here is from genome assembly GCA_030545235.1 of Helianthus tuberosus. Taxonomy (NCBI): domain Eukaryota; kingdom Viridiplantae; phylum Streptophyta; class Magnoliopsida; order Asterales; family Asteraceae; genus Helianthus; species Helianthus tuberosus. Next base: position 253,139 of record JARYGA010017211.1, on the reverse strand, counting down.
CAACATCAAATGTTGTTTTTGGTGACCACAATATTTAAATAATCTATTTAACACTTGTTAACCTTAGGTTTATGAAGAAACAACCCTGGAAGGTGTTAAGTTCAATATGAAATACCAAACCAATGGTTTAGAGGGTTTTAAGAAACAAACATATGTAAGTATGTGGAATTGTGGTATGCCCCGAATGGTTTAGAGGGTTTTAGGAAACAAAAATATGACAATTTCAGGATTGTCACAACTCATGCGTATCTCTAGTATAACGCTAATAAAAAATATTTAAAACATATAAATGCATTGTACTACATGCGTAGACTCAGAAATCAAGTCAAGCAAATGTTTTTAAAAAATATAAATGTATTGTACTACATAAGTATTTTTTTCATGGCACGGGGAAGCACAAAACGACGCCGTGACCACAAGGATGTTACCAAATAAATTAGATAAAAAAAAACTAAAAGAACAATCTCCCGACCATGTGAAAACATTCGTCGGTCACATGCCATCAGTATAATGTTTTATAATTTCATTTTTATATTTTTATTTTTGTTGGAAAAGGGAGAGTAGGAATATAATTCTTGTAGTTTTATTATGTCATAGGTGACTTAATAATTTCTCTCATATCAAAAACACTTTGGTATCCAAGGCTTATACCATAGATATGTATGCCATTTTAAGTGTGGACTAGGTCAAGAAAAAAAAAGGGTTAGTTTACTATAGATATACTTCTTGTACAGGTAATGTTCGATTTGCTATGTGTAGAATCAGACTCGATGATTTTAATATCAAAGAGTAGATTCCAACTTTGAGAGACTACATACTTGCTTTAGTTCGTAAATGGATCTTAAGAATTTTCATACCTTGACATAATTCTTTTGATCGGTCAACCGTCTTTAAACATATCCTCTTCCTAGATTTAGTATGAAATTCGGATTTGATCTAAATGTATCAAATCTTTTTGCTATATTTGCAATTATGATAACCGGATATTGATAAACTAACCATGAATACGGTTTAAAAACTCATATGAATAACTCACATCATAAGTATTTTGAAACCTTTTAAATGCAGTAGTGGTTTAATTTAATTATACGGCCAACATTGGATGGGTCATGAGTATCTCGAGCTTAACACTGTAAAAAAATTAATATATATTATAAGTACGTTGTACTCCAAGCGTAAACGAAGAAATCAGCTCAAGCTAACGTTTCCATCAAAATATTTCAAATGTGTTTTTTTGAATATGTAAATTAGTGTTCAGAAACAAATGTTCCTCGAGGATAATACTCTTTGATGGCACATGGAAGCCCCAAACAACGGCATGACCACAATCTCCCGACAACATGTTATCTGGATAGGGTTGACACAAATCAACTCTCATTTTACGAGCAAAAGTGAAAACTAAAAATGATATTAGAAAACATTATACTGCGTTTATTAATGTAAAATTCATGTAGCGATATTTTTTCACAGGTGACTTATTAATTTCTTTCAATATGAAAACACTTTAGTAGCCAAGACTTGTACTAACTTTGAGATACTTCATACTTGCATTTGTTCATAAACGAATCTTAAAAGCTTGCATACATCCACCAACCGTCTTTTAACATATTCTCTTCCAGGTTTTTCTTTTTCTTTTTTTTTTTTTGAATTCAGATTTGATTTATATGTGTCAACTCTTATTACTATATTTTGCAATTATTAGAACAAAATATTGATAAACAAAACATGACTACCGGTTAAAAATATCATATATTAATAACTAATATTTATGTATCTTTGAAACATTTTAATGTAGTAGGAGTTTCATTTTTTTGGCCAACATTGGATGAGTCATTAGTACATGTAGCATACTGTTGGTGCACTTATGTCTGTACTTTGTCTGTATTCGGTCACGATGTAAAACGATGTCGTTGTTAGTCTTGTAAGTTTGACCAAGTCAACCATCCTCCTGGTTTGACTTGGCCAAACAGTCAACATTTTGGTTGTAATGTGTCTGTGTCGAAAGATGTGTCACGAAGGATTGCTTATCCTTCGATGATGATAAGCTCGAAAGATGTCCTTCGATGGATGGACCACGAAAGATCACATCTTTCGTGGTACATATGGATCCTTCGAGCTGTTTCTGGTCGATAGATGATCTTTCGATCATCCTATCTGATCCTTCGACCAGACCTGCTGTATTGGGTATAAATACCCGTGTGTTGTGTTCATTTCGATAGACCAGAGGAGTGAGACAGATAAGGAACACAGAGAACACACACACACACTGAGAGAGAGTTTGCAAAACTGATTTGTAAACCTTGTGCTTGTAACGGACCTTTCATACGCATTAATACAAGTGGTGTTAATCGTTGAGTCTTGTGTGTTGATTATTTACGTGTTCTATCTCGGTTTGCTTTCTCGGTTGGATTCCGCACAACCGGGTTGGTTTGTACACAAGGATTAGGCGACTAGATCCTCCCCTAGCCGGACCTACAAGTGGTATCAGAGCCTTGGCTCTTATCCTTGTTAAAACCGAGGTGTTCTTGCTGTTTTTTTTCGGGTTCTTAAAGTTCATATTTTCTGGAAAATCTTGCTGTTTTTGCTTGGTGTTTTGTTAAAAACCTTGTTATCTTTCATGTTTTCATGCTAATCTTGGGTTTTTGTTAAACATTTTAGCAAATATTGTGTTCCGAAAGTTAGTGGGTTTACCGGAAAACTCAGATATTTGGGCTGTGTTCTTGACATATTCAAGTGTTCTTCATAATATTACACTCTTTGATCTTAAAAATTTGAATATTAAACTTGTTTGTGCTTTGAAAAGAGTAAACTGATTAAAATATTGGACATTACCTGTTTGGTGAAACCTGCATGTTCAGAAGATATGGTCTGAACATACTTTCTGCCGAAAGTTCTCACCAACCCGTCAACTTTTCACCTACCTGTCACATTTGTCAACCGTGTCAGTAAGATCGAAGGATATCATCTTTCGACCAAAGGAGGTTCGACAGATAGTCATCTTTCGAGCATCCTTCGAAGTGTGAGACTTATCTTTCGGTCCAAGGAATATTTTCGAAACATACATTTTTCGGTCTACTGCTCTTTCTCGAAAGACTAGGATCCTTCGATTGGGGAGTCTTTCGAAGTCATCTTGCGTGTTCATCTTTCGGTCTACAGTCCTTTTTCGAAAGATAAGGATCCTTCGGTTGGAAAATCTTTCGAAAACATTGTTCGAAACTCAACAGTGATCTTTCGAACACTGTTGATCCTTCGAACAGGTGTTGATCTTTCGATCATTAGTCTGTTGGTGTTTAACAGTTGTGTTTTTCTCATCTTTCGATCAGGATCCTTCGGCTGGTATTATTTTTCTTGATCAAAAATGAATTCGATGTGGGGTGTTCCGGTAAATGCAGAGATGTATTTTGGTACTCCAGCTCCGGATTCGGGTTCGCAAGCTAATGCTACATCTACCGGTCAATGGGCATTCGTATCAAATCAAGCTCCAAGTTTTCAAAGCATTTTACTAAGCGAAAGTGAAACGGGAAGTTTGAATAGGCCTCCAAAGTTGATGCATTTAAGTGAATATCCGGGATGGTTTGACAGATTTCATACATATGTCCTTGGTCAAATACAGAACTGTGGTTGCGCTTCATCACAGATTTTGATCAAACGATAGAGGTTGCCGCTTCATCTGCTGCTACGTTTGCTGATCTTACGGAAGATCAGAAGAAGGTCTATGACTTAGAAAAGAAAGCATATGCCATTCTTACTCAGGCGTTAAGCAAAGACATTTATCATCAATTTGTCAGTTTCAAGACAACGAAAAAGTTGTGGGACGCATTGAAGATAAGGGGCATAGGAAATGAAGCAACACGTCAATTAAGAAAAGATCTGCTAAAGAAAGAGTTTGATGGTTTTGTTTGTATGCAGAATGAATCTCTAGGAGATTTGACAAGTCGATTTACTCATTTGCTGACTGAATTGGCAAATACTGGGGTTGTAACAACTTCAGCAGAGATAGTGAAGAAGTTTGCAGATGCACTGCCACCTCAATGGAGTAATTTCTTAGAAATCATGAAGTACAATGGCACTTTGGATACAACAAGCTTCAGTGATTTTGCTCAACTCCTGGAAAACAAGAATCAGGAAGAAACTCTCAAGGCAAAAAGAGTTGCAGTGCCACAAAATCCTGAAATTTATTATGGAACTTCTAGCACTTCTACAAAACCTTCTTCACACGCTCCAATTCAAACAGCATTTGTGTCTAGCACGAGCTTGTATGGCACTCCTCCTCCAACAACAGATATGTTTGGAAATCCGCTTAATCCAGCTCCTCAACCAGCACCACAACAGCAACAGCAAATCAGAGCAACTGATATGTTTGGGAATCCACTTCCTCCTCAACAGCAAGCGTGTTATGGAAGCACATCATCTGCTGGTCAACAATCAAAGCCAAATACAGTACGGCTCGACACCTCAAGCTTTTCTAAAGTCAGTGTAGAAGTAGCAAAGGAACACATGGAGCTGCTAAACACTGTGGTGAGCGCATACTGTGGATTAGTGGAAGGTCAGATTGGGAACATTAATCTGACACAAGAAGACTATCAGCAGATTGATAAGGATGAGATGGATTTGATGGACATCAAATGGGCTTTCGCCAGTGCTGTAAGGAGAGCAAAAGATTTCATGGAAAGAACTGGAAGAACCAGCTTGGAAAGCAAGAAAGACATCAAGTATGGGTTCGACAAGCAAGCTGTAAAGTGCTTTAACTGTGGTGAACGGGGTCATTTCAAAAGGGAATGCACAAGACCAGCTCAGCATGGAAACAAGAATCCTTTCAGAAACCAAGGCAACCAGCAGAACCAGAACAGGAACAATGTTCGTACGCTGGTACCTGTCAACAACCAAAGCCAAGCAGGACCATCAAATGCCAACCAGGCACTTGTGGTTCAAGTAGATGAAGGTTGTGACTGGTCACTACAGTTGGGAAATGATGCTCCGGATGGAACGGCGTGTTTTGCTGAGATTGTCAAGGATCTTAATCACACCAGTGGTGGAGAATCTTCCGCCAATGGTGGTGACTCCTCTGAGGATGAAGACTCTTCTGGTTACAGCAGAAGTTCGGATGAAGAATCCTCGAGCTCAGGTGATGATCATGTGGATGAGACATCAAATGCGTTAATCGATGCAGATATTGATGAACTCTTGGAAGAAACTGCAGCAGAAATTCAAAGAAGATCTATTTTGGTGGATCAAGCTGCTTATTCTTTGTCTTCTCTCCATTCAGCCTTTATGGCGAATGTCGACAGTTCATCAAGTCAGGTATGTGTCGATGAACCCACTTCTGTTAGCTGTGATAACTGTGATAGTTTGCGTGTTAAATGTGCTGATTTAGAGGCAAGCATGTCTGAGTTGCAAGGCAAACATGATGCTTTACAAGCTAGTTTGTTTGACTTGCAAGACAAACATGTTTCTATGAATGATAGGTGGTGTGAATTGCAAAGCAAACACGAGGCTTTGCAAGAAAAATATGATGTGACATTCATTCACAATCAGAAATTGACCGTTGATCTTTCAAAGTGCACTGAAGCCAACATGTTTTATGAAAACCATGAAAAGGAATTTAAGTCAATGATTGAAACGTTAAAGAAAGATAAAACAGAGCTGACAAAAATGGTTTCCAGAAAACAAACTGACATTAACCTTTATATAACTCGTCTTGAGGTAATGCAAAAGGAAATGGCTTGTGTTAAAACAGAAAGTGAGGCGATCCGACTCAAGTTAGACAGTTATTTGAGTTCTAGCTATGTGTTGGATCACATCATTGATGTTCAGAAAGAGAAACGGGATGTCACATGCATAGGGTACAAAAAATGTCCACCACCCGTAAGAAACAATTTTGATGCACTGCCTGATGAGGAGTATAGAACTCATTTTGAACCATCTGTTCCTTTGGACGTTGAGGAATTTGCAACAGGGCTCGGATACAAGAAAGAAGTATCATCCGATTCAGATGTGTCAGCGGATACATTTGTAACTGCTGAACAGAATCAGGATCCTCCAGTTGTGATTGAGGATGCTGATTCTTCTGATGATGAGTCTGATGATACCGATTCAGCAAAGTCTGATGCGGTGATAAACGAAGAGGACATACCTCTTGAGAATCATATTCTGTGTGATCCTCCTGCAAAACCCGCTAAGACTGTTGCAATCGAGTCCTCGTCTGCACAAGAGTCGGAGAGTGTGGATTTGCTGTACACTCTAGTTGGTGATGATAAAATCTATTCTGACAAAGATTTTCCTATTAAGAATGTTAATCAATCATTAATCAGTAAAGTCTTTGAAAATTCAACAACTAAGTTTTTGGGAAAGACAGGATCACGTGTTACAGTAACACAGTGCCCTCCTATCCCTAAGGCTGAAGTTAGAAAACAGTTTGGCAATCAGAAATTACCAACAGTGCAAAAACAGCAAAATCATGCCAAACCAAAAGGCAAAACACCGGCTCAAGGTCAAAAGAAGCCGAATCAGAAGAAGAAGAAGAATGTGAACTTTGTGAAATCTAAGGGAACGGACAAAATTGCAACATTTGAAAATCAATCTAACTTAGATTTTGTCAAGAAAGCAACTGTGATGAAAAGGAATGAACCAAGTAGTTCAAAACCTAGTACCTCGGGATCACAAAGTTCATCATCGGCAAGACGACCACATGATACTTCAGGGTTTGTTGAACGAAGATCATGTTTTGAATGTGGTACAATCGGGCATATCGTTCGAAATTGCCCGTATCTTCATAAACAAAAAGGCATAGTTGATGTTCCCCGTGACCACATTGACCGCAAGCGATCTGTTTCATCAAAACAAGATCCCCGCCTTGTAAAAGAAAGGGAAAAGAAACAGAAACGCCAACAGGTCAAGAAAATTGAAAAGGCGATTAAAACTGATGTGGTTCAAAAGCAATCTGTTTCAGTTAAACCAGAAAACTCCAAATTTTCAAAAACTTCGAACAATCATGAAGTTAAATTTTCTAACAATCAAGCTGGTAAAACTCAACAGACCTGGAAACCAAAATCTGTTATTGAATCAGGGGGACCATCACAATTTTCAAATCATCAAAGAATAGAGGTTATTGTTATTGATGAAAATGGAAGACCCAAGACCACAATGGCTTGGGTCCCCATCTCCAACTAATTATGTGAGTTCATGTGCAGGGTGTTCCAGGAGGAACTGTCAGTAGTCATTGGATTGTTGATAGTGGGGCATCCAAGCACATGACAGGCGACATGAAGCTTCTCTACGACGTCAAATCTATTAGAGGAGGTTATGTTGCTTTTGCTGGAGATAAAGGCGGATATATTACGGGTGAAGGAATGATTTCCAACGGGGTTGTTAGCTTTGATAAGATCAACTTCGTACAACAACTTGATCACAATCTTCTTAGTGTTTCTCAAATTTGTGATAAGCAGTTCTCAATACACTTTGATGCAAATGGATGTTATGTGCTGAAACCCGGCTTCAAAATTCCAAAAGAATGGATTCTCTTGTCGGCTCCAAGGATAAATGATCTGTACGTCCTTGATATGAGCCAAGCTATCACAACGTCTGCACAAGCAACTTGTTTCGTTTCCAAAGCCACAGAAAAAGACACAATATCTTGGCACAGACGAATGGGTCACATTCACTTACGCAAAATGAATCATTTGGTATCAAATGAATTGGTGAATGGTGTTCCTCTTAAAAATTTCCATCTTCAAGACGTCTGTGTGTCGTGCCAGAAAGGAAAACAAACGAAGAAGCGACACCCTACAAAGAAAGTCAACACGGTGGCTGTTCCTCTTGAACGTTTGCACATGGATTTGTTCGGTCCTGTCAAACACAAAAGTATTAGGAATGATCAATATTGCCTCGTGATAACTGATGATTATTCAAGATTTTCTTGGGTGGCGTTCATGGCACATAAGAGTGAAACCTTCGGTATTATCAAAAACTTGATCATTCAGATTGAGAATCTATATAATTTGAAGGTTAGGCGGATACGTAGCGACAATGGTACTGAATTTAAAAATCATGCCATGGCGGAGTTTTGCACTTCAAAAGGTATTCTTCACGAATTTAGTGCAGCTTATACTCCTCAACAAAATGGCGTCGCTGAACGTAAGAACCGCACATTGATCGAGACTGCTAGGACAATGTTGGTAGAGTCACAGTTACCGATTCCCTTCTGGACTGAAGCTGTGTCCTCTGCATGTTACACGTTGAACCGAGTCCTTACAGTCAAAAGGCACAACAAGACCTGCTTTGAGCTTATTAACAAACGGAAACCAGATTTGTCATATCTTGAACCGTTTGGAGCTCCATGCACAATTATCGATCCTAATGGAAAGTTTGGGGCAAGAGCAATTGAGGGATACTTTCTTGGGTATTCCACCCCGAACTTAAGAGTCTGGAATCTAGAGACTAAAAGGGTCGAGGAATGGTCTGAAGTCAGAGTACAAAGGCACACTTTGCCAGTTAGAAATCCTGGTCAGCCTTGGATGTTTGAGTACGATGACTTTTTCAATTCGATCAATGTTGAAGCAGTTGAAGAAAATGTTGCGGCAAGGATGTTTTTCGAGAGTGACAACGCAACAGATTCACCGTTGGTTCGTCCCATTATTGTCAATCAAGAACCATCTTCAGTGAACAACAATGCTCTCGACAATGAGGATTTTCAAGATGCTACCGAATTGAACGAATCTTCAGAGGATGACGAATTTCTCGATGCAGACCAAGGACCAACAGCAGCAGTACATGGTACTTCAGAGGGTACACCTCCAGTGGATGTCCCTAGAACAGCTGAAACTTCTGCATCATCCTCTTCGTCAATTCCGGGCCTTGAATTGATTGTTGATCTCAATCTCAACAATCTGGGTACAAATATTCCAGTTCAAGATAATCCAGAAACAAGGATTCACAATACCCATCCTCAACAAAACATCATCGGAAATGTACAAAGTGGCGTTCAAACAAGAAACATGTTGCGAAACAACAACAATGCAAGCTTGTATGCAGATATCCGAGAATCTGGTCAACAAAATGATTGGTCTTTCGCGTGTTATGTCTCACAGGAAGAGCCAAGAACTTGGAAAGAAGCTTTGAAAGATAACTCATGGGTTGAAGCGATGCAGGAAGAACTGCAACAATTCCAGAAGCTTGGTGTCTGGAAACTCGTAGAGAAACCTGCTGGCTACAAGAAGATTGGTACCCGTTGGGTGTTTAAATGCAAAAAGGATGACCGTGGAATCGTTATTCGAAACAAAGCAAGGCTAGTCGTTCAAGGTTTTCGTCAGATTGAAGGGATCGACTACAACGAAGTGTATGCACCTGTTGCACGTCTTGAAGCAATTCGAATTTTTCTGGCTTATGCCTCACTCAAAGGTTTCAAGGTATACCAGATGGACGTGAAAAGTGCATTCTTACATGGTGTGGTGGAAGAAGAGGTGTACGTCGAACAGCCTCCAGGTTTTGAAGATCCTATCCATCCCGATCGGGTTTGGTTGCTCAACAAAGCTCTATATGGTCTACATCAAGCACCGCGAGCTTGGTACGCAACCTTATCTAATTATCTGCTGGAGAATGGATTTCGCAGAGGTCTTATTGATTGTACTCTTTTCATCAAAGAACAAGATCGAGATCTTCTACTGGTACAGGTATACGTTGATGATATTATATTTGGTTCTACTAATGATGTTTTGTGTAGGGATTTCGAGCGTGTAATGCAGGATAAATTCGAGATGAGTGCTATGGGGGAAATGACTTTCTTTTTGGGCCTACAAGTTCAACAAACTGAGTCTGGGATATTCATCCATCAGACTAAATATGTTGGTGACATCTTGAGCCGGTTCCAGATGTCTGATGCAACGCCCATCGGTACCCCATTGCCGCAAAATCACGGAATTACTCCAGACTTGAAGGGTCAAGATGTTAGCCCCTCATACTACCGCGCGATGATCGGATCTCTTATGTACCTCACAGCATCAAGACCAGATATAATGTACCCAACGTGCCTGCTTGCCAGATATCAAGTGAATCCGAAGGCCTCACATCTTGCAGCTGTAAAAAGGATTTTTCGTTATTTGAAGGGTTACCCTGACACCGGTCTATGGTACCCTAGGGATAATAACTTTGACTTGATCGCATTCAGTGATTCTGATTTTGGCGGATGCAAAATCGACGGCAAATCCACAACGGCTGGATGTCAGTTTTTGGGAAATCGCCTAGTCACATGGCAGTGCAAGAAGCAGACGTGCGTCGCTACATCAACATGCGAAGCTGAATACATTGCTGCCTCAAGTTGTTGCTCCCAAGTTCTATGGATCCAACAACAAATGCGTGATTACGGTTTTGAATTCCTAACTACTCCTATTTACGTTGATAATTCTGCTGCTTTACAGATCACTAGAAATCCTGTGCAGCATTCAAAGACTAAGCACATCGAAATTAAGTATCACTTCATACGTGATTGCTTTGAGAAAAGGCTAATCGATGTTGCTTACGTCCACACCGATGACCAACGTGCCGACCTTTTTACCAAAGCATTTGACAAATCAAGATTTGACTACTTATTATTGGTAAACGGCATTAAGGTCAAGCAAGAGTAAAACCAACATCGGAAAATCATTTTTGTAAATATCTTTGTGTTTTAAATTTGTCTTAATTTATTGATTTTAGGGGGAGTAAATCCAAAATTTGAAAATCCAAAAACATCGAAAAATTTCAAAAACACAAAAACAATAGAAAAACAAAAATGAGTTTCCTGGCGAGAAAAAGAGAAAATGATAGTACATCAGTGGTCTGTCTTAACCTCTTTAAATCTTAAATGAAAAACGATAAGGAGCTCTATATAAGATGTATCGGTAGGCTCACAATCATTTTAAAGTGTGCAGGGTGATATAAACTTAAATCGACTGAAGACCAGGTGGGAACCATTCATTGGCATATGGTCTTAGTACCGAAATTTCGTTTGAGAGATTGCCGAGGTTCTGAAATATTCGGTCTTTATGCTGCTTATCATCTGGGTATCATGGTTGTATCTTTTACCGAAAAATAACGGGGACGCAAGTCTAGATCTTCCATGATACCATACATACGTGTACATATTGCATACGACCTCAATAAGTGATAAACAATCACATGTCCAAACAAAATAAGTGATAAAATATCACAAATTCTTTCCGGGAGTCAAGTTCGTCTCTCTGCTGTACGAAAGTACTGACCTGTTCACGGACTTGCTCCTGTGCCCTCATGCATATGAAAATCAAGTTCCTCATCAATAAGTGATTCTATCACATAGGGCTTGTTTTCAAATCAAAATAAGTGAGAATCTCACATCATATACGGTCAAACAGATGATAATCGGTATACTCACCGGTAAGATGAACCCTCGTGCATACCTTGATACGGGAATGTGTCGTGATGTGGATGAACACCGGTCGGTAAGTATAAATCATACCTTAACGTATCCCCTCGCCATGATTACATCTGATAAGTTGAGCTTATGTGGACAACAATACCGATAATTGTTACAGGATGCTTATCTTAATGTTAACTAATTGAACAACAAGAGCATTTTGACATGACCGTACACTGATATGATTCTCTTACCCTCGAAACTCGCAAAAAGAATGTCTGTATATATTTATTTACTGCTTTCAATCCTTACTTTTAAAAATATTCAAAAATACCAAAAAGATTTTATTTCTATCTTATTTTCGATCGTACGATGTTGGAGCTCGAGTCTTCGTTACCTGAAACCTGGTTGAAAACCGAAAACGACTAAATCTTCATAAACGGTCGAAATTTGCAAAGTGTTGAAAGTTAAAATTTGAAATTGATAAAATTTGTTAAAACTTTCAAACTGTCGGACGGTGTTTGTTTGAACTATGGTCACATGTGTGTCGTTTGCTTATGATATTCCAAGCGGTTGTTCTCATTACGCGTTTAGATTTCTTGCATGTGCAGATTCTAAAGGCTAGGAGAACATGGTCGATGACAAGCTTCGGAATGAAGACACGACGTGAAGGCACTCAAATGATGAAGATGATCGAGTTGCCGCTGACCATCATCAACACCACAAGGATCTCACTTCATAAAGAACAAGTATTTCATGAGCATAACTCAAGGGGGAGCTTATGTTAAGGGGGAGTTTGTCAACACACTTCCTACATGAAACGGGGAGTTTGTTGATACACTTTCTGCTTTCAAGACCTGAAAACTTTGAAGATCCTCCGACATTGAAGACTTGAATAGAAGTCAAAGACTTGAAGACACGAGAACTTACAAGAATGAAGATCGAGACAAAGCTACAGCCAGACAAAGCTACAGCCAAGGGGGAGTTTGTTGGTGCACTTACGTCTGTACTTTGTCTGTATTCGGTCACGATGTAAAACGATGTCGTTGTTAGTCTTGTAAGTTTGACCAAGTCAACCATCCTCCTGGTTTGACTTGGCCAAACAGTCAACATTTTGGTTGTAATGTGTCTGTGTCGAAAGATGTGTCACGAAGGATTGCTTATCCTTCGATGATGATAAGCTCGAAAGATGTCCTTCGATGGATGGACCACGAAAGATCACATCTTTCGTGGTACATATGGATCCTTCGAGCTGTTTCTGGTCGATAGATGATCCTTCGATCATCCTATCTGATCCTTCGACTAGACCTGCTGTATTGGGTATAAATACCCGTGTGTTGTGTTCATTTCGATAGACCAGAGGAGTGAGAGAGATAAGGAACACAGAGAACACACACACACACTGAGAGAGAGTTTGCAGAACTGATTTGTAAACCTTGTGCTTGTAACGGACCTTTCATACGCATTAATACAAGTGGTGTTAATCGTTGAGTCTTGTGTGTTGATTATTTACGTGTTCTATCTCGGTTTGCTTTCTCGGTTGGATTCCGCACAACCGGGTTGGTTTGTACACAAGGATTAGGCGACTAGATCCTCCCCTAGCCGGACCTACACATACCGTTTAACAAACATACTTAAAACATATAAATGCATTGTACTACACGCGTAGACTAAAAATCAAGTCAAGCAAATGTTAGGATCACAATATTTTTAATAAACATAGTTAAAAATATCATATATTAATGATTAATATTTATGTATCTTTGAAACCTTTTAATGTAGTAGGGGTCTTTTTTTTTGTGTGGCCAACATTGGATGAGTCATGAGTACCAGTAGCGTAACGTTTAACAACCATATTTAAAACATATAAATGCATTGTACTACATGCGTAGACTCAGAAATCAAGTCAAGCAAATGTTTCGATCACGATATTTTTAATATGTATATTAGTTAGCTAGAGTTTCATTTTTTTTGGCCAACATTGGATGAGTCATTAGTACATGTAGCATACCGTTTAACAAACATACTTAAAACATATAAATGCATTGTACTACACGCGTAGACTAAAAAGCAAGTCAAGCAAATGTTAGGATCACAATATTTTTAATAAACATAGTTAAAAATATCATATATTAATGATTAATATTTATGTATCTTTGAAACCTTTTAATGTAGTAGGGGTCTTTTTTTTTGTGTGGCCAACATTGGATGAGTCATGAGTACCAGTAGCGTAACGTTTAACAACCATATTTAAAACATATAAATGCATTGTACTACATGCGTAGACTCAGAAATCAAGTCAAGCAAATGTTTCGATCACGATATTTTTAATATGTATATTAGTTAGCTAGTTTAAGTACTCGTGCGTTACACGGGTTGTCTCACAATAAATTATAATATTTACCAATGTTGACATAGGAACTCAGTAGAGAAATAGTTCACAGATTAGACGCAAGCTCCCTGGATTCGGGTCTTCCACAATTGTCATTTATCCCAGTTCTTTGATACCGATCTCTGCTCTTTCAAAAACAAATGTTTGCAACGTATTGTCACTTGAAACTGTCTAGTTATATTCATCAAATAAAACTAAAATTCAGTATTGAACCATAAAAACGCCTCAAAAATTCAATCACCATGCTCAAATAACATGCGAAGAACTAAAACAGAGCAGTTTAGAAACATCAATAATAGTTTTGCATTTATCAAACGTCAGGTACAACTTCATTAACAAAAATAACAATATAAATACATTGTTGAATGCGGATAAATGGAATAATTGTCCTTTAACTATATGTACAATACGTATATGAGCAAAGAAAGGACAACTAGTATTATACTATCATATGGACCCTACCTCTTTACCCTAACGGTTTGCAAGGGGTACCTGATAGTAGTGAAAACACTGGCAACAACATTTTCACCTTCATTTGACACCTAGTTCGAGTTCTTTGTAAGTGCACCTTTTGATGATACATATTGGTTTCTACAAAGAAGAGATACTTCAAGGTCTGTTATGTAATTTGTTAAAAGTCTTTTGTGTTATAAGCTTAAGTCCGAACTTGTATGAAGTTCGAATATATTGATAAATTTGGACTTCCAATTTTTGTTGTTTATCAGAGTTTGCTTAGGGTTTCATGATTATGTTTGTCCGAATTTGATGTAAATTTGGACTGGGTTTTGTCAGGACTTGTTGTCCGATTTTGTAGTTTGTATATCCGGAACTATTGTGTTCCGGATTTGGTCTTTGGACTTAAATTCTGTGATTGAGTGCAAAGTTACGACTTTTCAGAATTATCTTCCGTTGCAAACAACTTTCTAGAGAGAGAAACAAAACCCATTACTGTGTATTCAATGTTTGGATGTGATTACTTGGTGTATTCACAGATTGATTCTCATCTTTGTTCTTCTAATCCTTCTGCACCATGACCAATGCAGCGGTACGCTTCGCGTGGTGGATTCTTCATACCACGTGAGTCGGTTGTTGGAGCGAGAGATCCTATTTGAGTGTTCCAGGTACGTTGGAGGCCTTACAAGTGGTATTAGAGCAGGCTATGTATAGAGAGTGCTCTTACAGCTGTAGGTTTCGTGTTGGAGGTTAGATTTCTAGATCGGTTTTCTTTGTTCTAGAGGGTTTTCTATTTTCTAGGGTTTCTCACCTTTTTCTTATGATTTTCATTGATTCTTCATCTATTTCTTGAGTTTTCATGATGGATTTTGATTAGGTTTTAGTCTTGAGTGATTGTTCTTGATTAGACTGTTGAGATTATGTTTAGAATGTGTCAGATCTAAAAGTTTGAGCAAATTCTCTGGGTTTTTTTTTCTTTGAAAAGGTGAAGACGATTGCTAAGGTAAGCATCTGTCAGGTCTATTTTTGAATTTTTACCCAGTCTAAATTTGTAAATCCGTTCGTATTTGTTACTTCCTTATTTATTGATGGCCTAGTGTGAAGTCACGGTTGGGAAATAAAGTCCGAAGCTGGTTACTTGGATACTGATATGAATTTAGACACTCCGGAGTTTCAGTCCAAACTTACAGTGTCGGAATTTGGGGAAATTATCGGGTTCGAATTGGATATTCTCTGGTCCGAGTTTGGATATTCTCCTGTCCGAATTTGTAGTTTCTTCTTCTTGTCCAAATTTGTCCATCTCTATCCGAATGTAAGTGTCTTTTGTGTTAGAGTTTATTGCATCAGAGTTTGGTGAGATTCCTCTGGTCCGAATTTGTTAGAATTTTCAGAGTCCGAATTCGTTTAAATTCTTTTCCGATTTTGCTAGTCACTCTTTGTCTGTATTTAGGGTTGTCATGGTTTGTGGAGTTTTGCTTAAATACGAGGTTATTAGAATTTATTTGTTTATGAATTTGTGGGGTTGGTGTTATAGTTTCCGAGTTTTTTGTTGATAGTGTGATTGGTCCGAATTTGCTGATTGGGGAGGTATTTTGGTGCGACTCCGAGTTTGTTCATCAGGTTGCTAATCCGGGTTTTTACAAAGTCTCTGATTCTCTCCGGACTTGAGAGATTGTTTGAAAGTGTTAACTGTTTCTGAAACCAAAACCATCTGTTACTAAAATTTGTGAACATGGCAAACAATTTAACCATTGTGGTTCAAAATATAAAACACAACAATGAGGTCGGAAGAAGCGACAAACCACTAGTGTTATTTAATGAATTAGACTATCCGGAATGGAAAGGTCGTTTCGAGAGGTATATTAAAGACAAAGGCATAAAGATGTGGTTTTGTATGACATCACGTCATGGTGGCCCAGCACTTCAAACTTTAATAATTACCAGTTACCTGGAATTAACTGACAATCAATGAATGTATTACGAATGTGAAGAAAAAGCCATGTCATTGATCATAGTGTCTTTACCACAATCAATCCTTCACACGTTTAGTAGGAAAATCTCATCATAGGAGATATGGGATAGTCTAAGTGAATGGTATGAAGGGAAAGAATTGTTTAAGAAAAGAAGGCTTGATCGACTCAAGACACAGTTCGTGGTGTTTAATGTGACACCCGACTATTTAGGCTGTACCGTACAAATGTTACACGTGTCGTGAATGAATAAAAGGCTGTATTGGACTGATATTAATGTTTATGTGTGATATTTGATGTGTTGGTAAATCCAAACTTTGATAAAAATTATGTTGGCAATAATAAGATAAACGCGTATCGCGTAACGAATAAAATGCGAAACGAACGTCGGTGATCGCCAGATCAATGTTAAAATCCTAAAAATATCTGATAAATTACAATGCTAAGAAACTCTATTTTTCGAGTTTAAGCGCGTACCGCGCGATACTCCGCGTATCTGACAAAATACTGTCAACCCAGCCAGTCGAGGCAATTGATAATTATTTCAGTAATAGTTTGGCGAGTTTTTTTTGTAGAGCATTGAAAATAATTTAAAACGTCATAAAACGGGATTAAAACGCTAGATAAAATACCTGGTATCCAGTAAAATACCAGTTTTTGGTCTATATTATATATGTATATGTATTTATACGGGTATATGTGTTTGTATTGTGAGAGGTGGCGGCTAGGGGGAGGGGGTTCCCTCTTCTCTCTCTTCCACTTGGAGGTCTTGGAAACCACTAAACAATGATTATGCTTTTTGGCAAATCTTCTAAAAATCCCCCATTAACCAAGAAACCCTTTACAAACTCAATCATTCTCTCTCTCTAAACAAGCTTCGGCCGAACACCCCATACACACATCCATTTCAAAATTCCAATCTTGTTCTTGAAGATTTGAAGGCATTCCAAGGTGTTTACAAGTCCATTTGAACGTTTAAAGGTGATTCAAGGTGTTTTAAGCAACAATCAAGCTCCATATCATCAATCTTGAAGGTATAAAACTCACTTTAAAAACCTTCTTCTTGATTCTTGATGATCTTGATGATGTTGGAAGTTTCTCTTTTTCATGGATTTAAACACTAACTTGAAAACAATAACAAATGGGGTTTTGTATAAAATAAAAATGGAGATGTATGTGTGTGTGCATGTGGCCGTGTGGGTGTATACATGTGTGTATGAGGTTGAGTTTTGATTTTTGATTGATCCATGTTTGTAGGTCCCCTATCCTGTATGGATCGTCACAAAACCGATAATATACCAAGGGTGCAGAATCCCCTTGATAAACAGAACATAAACAGAAATAAGTAGATGAACAAGAATACTTTTCAAACCGATCTTCTATCATTATCAAACGAAACGTTTTACAATCACTCAAGATCTCGAAGAACCTCACAGCCGATTTCTGTGTATTCTTTAACTCTCTATTTCTAAAGCTTAAGGTTGTTTATATACTACAACCAAGCCATACCAATTGGGCTAAGCCCATACCCATTCTAAACAGAATTCGGGCTAGATTAATCATCAACTCGAACTTGGACTTGATTTGGGCTTCAACATACTCGAATTCCATTCAGTCTTCATAAGTCTTCGCGGCCCAAACTTGTTTAATATCCAAAGACCAATCTAAGGCTGTTGTCACATAAAGTGCACCAACAAAATCCCCCTTGACAATAGCTTGCAAAGGTAACTTTAGTCTTCAGAATCTCACAGTCTTTGGCCTTTGGATAGCATCAGCTTCAACACGAATTCTGTCAGCCACAGACTCCCCCTAAGCTGATGTGTCCAATCACCGAATCTTCCAAGTTGATTCAGCATTCCAAGTAAGTCTTCACAGCATTCATTCTACATTGTAGAAGGAGGATTCTATCAAGCAGCAACAAACTCCTCATCAATTCACAACAACACACCACTTCAATCTGTATAATATAAAACAAACATCTCGAGAATCGATGAGAATTTTTCAACAACGTTAAACAATTTTTATTATTCAAGAGATAGTTAAACTGTATCACAAATTAATCCCTTTCAATTTAGCACCGACACGCAACAATTTTTAAGCAAACACCTTATAACCTGCATGATTTAAAATTTTGAACTCACTTTCTAACACCGTCTCCCTCTATTGGTAACAACTCCTCCAAGAATAACAGTTTTTCGTACATTAAGAATTTTAAACAAAAAATTACAGTATTTTTGGATTTTTATATTTTGGGAAAGCAAATAAATAAAAATAATAAACACTCTATTTTTTTGTGAGAAACACCGGTAAGAAGATCATATCAGCACAATCAAACTGTTTTCACACTATTAGATTATTCTTTATATAATTTTTCATGAAAAGCAGTCCAAGTCGATTACCAGTATGTTTGTCCACTTAAACAAAATGCATGAACATTTCAAGTACCATTTCCGTATGATACGTTAAGGTAATATTATACTGAATATTAGCGTGTCCCACTTCAGGATGTACCCCCGCAATCAAGGTATGCACAAAGATTCATCGTAGTAGGTGAGTATACCGAATTCATCCGTTTTGTTTTTCAACGATAGATAATTGGTGATCAGGTCAGTACTTCCGTACAGCAAAGAGACCAATATATCTAACGAGGGCTAAGACAAATACCATTTTTGGTATGATTTATGGATTTTGCACATTTGAATGACTCTCTAGGAGAGCTTCTTCATTTTCAGGGTTTTGGATTTTTAGCTCTTTTAAGATATCCTAGTTCTGCCTAGGTCAGCATGTATCTGGATGCAGCAGAAGGACAACCCTGATATCCCCGGATGAAATAAATAGTATAAAGACCCAAAACCTTAGATTTTGGCAATCTATAAACGTAAGATTTAAGGTCAATAAACCATACACCATTGATGTGTTTCCAACCTATAATCAGTGCATTTAGGTTTATATCACATTGGTAAGTTGATTATTTTATGCTTTTTGCCTACTGGTACATCATATGATGAAGCTGCTATCACACTTAAGCAATTTAATTCATTTTCAGTGTGACCGTCTAACTTGCTGATGTACTATCATTTCTTCTTTTTCACACGGTAATAATCATTATTGATTTTCTATTTTTTTATGTTTTTGATTATTCAATGTTTTTGTATTTTTATGATTTTTAAGAAAGCAGTAAATATTTACAAAATTCTTATGAAAAACAAGTTATTCAGGATTCCTCATCCCGATGAGTTCCACTAAATGTTCAAAGCGAGCTCTAGCAAAAGCTTTAGTGTAAAGATCAGCAAGGTTATATAGTGTGTCGACTCGGTGCAGTTCAATTAGTTTCTTTTTAGCACAATCCCGTATAAAATGATGACGAATGTGTCACACCCCTTTCTTAGGCGGAAGCATGAGGTGTGATCATGAAAGGTTCTCATTGCATACGAAAGGTAAACATACTACATGCTCGTAAAATAACTTCAAATACCCATTACATTACGTTACTGAAAACATAGACTAACTGTTTACATCACGAAACAACATATTGTCTGAAAGTTTACAACTTTATTTAAGGATAAACATAGACGACATCCAAGAGCATGAGTAGGACCGCGCGCATATCCACTTTTAGTTACCTGAAATAAATGTGAGTTTTGGAAAAACGTCAACATAATGTTGGTGTGAATTCATGCAATTTTTGTATTTCACGCTAGTATACTTTGTATGAAAACGTGATATGTGTCTTGTAAAAAATAAATTATTCTTGTGTAAGTAAAGTATTCGTGTGTAAGTAAAGTATTCTTGTAGTATGGACCAAATAAAGTATTCTTGTGTATGAACCTCATACAAATAAAGTATTCTTGTTTAAATAAAGAATTCTTGTATAAATAAAGTATTCTTGTGGTATGAACCAAATTAAATATTCTTGTGTACGAACCTCGTACAAATAAAGTATTCTTGTGTAAATAAAGCATTCTTGTATAAATAAAGTATTCTTGTGGTATGAACCAAATAAAGTATTCTTGTGTACGAACCTCGTACAAATAAAGTATTCTTGTATATATCAGGGTTGTTAATGGGTTGCAAGGCCATTAACATGTGACACGACATAGGAAGTCACCAAACCATAGGCATTTTTCTAGTTGTCAATTCACGATGGAGACACAAAAGCACTACTCGGCACTAGTTTTCACCAAGAGTGTGGCTGCCCGAAAACCCATTAGATCTAACCTTTTGTTCTGCGGTCTAAGCTGTACACGATTAATGGTGCTTATGGTACCCTATTCGTGACATGATTTCTCGTATCATTCCTCAAAACGCATCATACTTGGTACTAGTTATCACCAAGAGTGCTTCTTGTTTTTGTATCCATCATAGCATTTATAAACATTGTATTATTTGTAACATGTATTTCACCCCCGAAGTTATAAAACTGAAAACAGTTAAAAGAAAAAGGGGGAGCATGAACTCACAACTTTGCGTTCCTGCGTCGTAAACTTCACCGGATTTGCTTATTTAGTGTCGTGACCTAAACGTGTTTTATTAACCTTAGTCACTAGACTTGTATCGCACAAGTACAAGTCACTATCTTTTGTATATGTGTTCTTGTGTTAAAAATAATTTATATTTTTAACTATGTGTCTTACTTATATTATTTTCTCAAAAATAAATATAAGTATCTTGTATTTGTCTATGTATGTTTTATGTGTAATTTTTTTTGTATCTTCACTCCTTAGGAGTATTTAGTGTATCTTCAAGCCCTAATACACTATTACATGCAATACATACTACATACACTTAGCACAAAATTTGGTGGTCAAATATATATATTTTTCTCCCAAATATACATACTTAATATCCATTTTTATTCTTGAAGAAATCCTCATTTCTTAACACAAAAGTTTGGAAAACCTTGGTAAATGTTTTTAGACACATTTTTAGGGAATAAGTTTCTCAAAAACTTATATTTTTCTAAGTGTCAAAATTTATAAAATTTTGGAAGAGTTTCCCCTAAAAATGGAGGTTTCCTATGTTTTTAAAACATGTGTTTATTTTCTATTAAAACATCATCAACAATCAACAACTCAGTTCTCATCTAACAAGTGTTAAAATCAAGTAAGTTACATGACAACATGAACTTGTTCTTTCTCAAAACTTGTAGTAACTTGGCAATGTCTCTAGTAGACTTAGTTACTCTTTAAAGTGTGTTTATTTCATCAAAAATTCCATTCTTGAAAAGATTTGGTGTTTACAACTTGTAAACATAATTTACAAAAATGTTGATTTCATTAACTCTCTTGTATCACAAGTGTTCATACACTTTCTTTTCCACAAAAAATAATATTGGTTTATGTAAGAATCATGATCTTCTAAAAATCATATTTTACACTTGTTTTCTTGGAAAATCATTCATAAAACTTGGATTTATAAGTTTACTAGCTTCTTTTGTTTGTTACTTTTCAAGAAATCATTTCATTTATCAAGTTCATGTGTTTACTAGAAGATGATTATTTCATGTTGTTACATAATCGTCTCCTAACTTGCTAGATGATGTGTTTAATCACAATCTAGCAAGCTTCATGTAATTATCATTATCAATATCTCAAATAAAGAACAAGCAACCACCATATATCTACTAAACAATATCATTTCATCAAGATATCATCATCTTTCATCCTATGTTTCAAGATTCAAGTGAGTGTTTTTTAGTGTTCTTATGTTTTCATCATAATATATCTTTTAACCAAGCAAAAATGGAAGTAACAAAGATTAAAAGAGCCTTACCACTAGCTTCAAGCTAGGGAAGTAAGATGATGAAAATCGAGTGGGTAAAAGCACACGGAAGAGGTCCTTCTAGATCCGCAAGCTCTAAACTTCGTTAGATACCTTCTTGCACTTTTAAGTGAACTTGGATTGAAGGATTAAGGGATGAAGAAGGTGGTGGTGTTAATGGTGATCTCGGCCGAGGGGTAGTAGCGGAAGGAGATGGTGGGTTGTTGTGAAGAATGATCTCTTATGTTATATATATTGTACTTCACAAGATCTTATCATATCCCATAGAATCCAAGGAAGATCATGTGTATCAAAATGAATCTAGAGAAGATTTAAGTAGGATAATGGAGGATCTTGGAAGATTATTGTGGGGCCACCCTTGTTGTAGCCGTGAACTATCTGGGGGGGGGGGGAAGTGTAAATTTCATTTTCTAAATACATAACTAAGTAAGCTTTCAAGTATAAACTTTAGGGGTTTAATGTGTTATTATGTTATAAGAGATGTTATGGTGTTCGGGAACCATAACAAGCTTAGAAATGAACAAACAATGCTTCTAGCAATATTTTGGTGTTCCGGGTAATGTCCGGTTGTTCGGTTAATTACCGATTCATTAAAGTGCTAAATTGTACCGTTTAGTGTCCTTTAAGTACCCTTTTGTTACACTTTTAATTCCCGACACTCAGGGAAGTATTCTGGATAGTAAAACATAAATTCAGCATAATATTTACGTGTTAAATGCTGATTTATAGCTGAATTTAATAAAATTCTGCACTTAAAATGTGTTTCGGGTGCTTTTTAGTGCGTATTTTAGCTTTCGGAAAGTTTATATATATAAACCCTTGTATGTACTCTTGGGTTTTAGTGTATTCTTGTCGTTGGACCTACACCTAGGCTCCAATTCTATTGTCTAACTGCTTTCTGCAGAATTGTTGACACAATGTGTCTTACCGGTGAGTTTACTAGTATTTCTGACGCAACGCTCTTGTTAATGCATAAAGCAATATTTTGTAGTATAAAACGTGCATGAATTCACTTGTTTAGAATGTATTCAGACATTGTTGACATTTAAGCACATAATTGCAGTCAATAAATAATAATTAAAGTGTATAGAAATTACCGGTTTGGTGCCAGTTGTCATAGTCTCCCCCCGTTAAAAGAATTTCGTCCCGAAATTCAGGCTGAGCTGACTCTTGCAGGAGTCTTCTTAAACAGGTGGGGTACTTTTCTTTGAACTGGTCTTCACGTTCCCACGTGTACTCGGGTTCGTGCTTAGAGTTCCAACGTACTTTGACAAGTTTCACACTGCTCCTCCTGGTCTTGTTGACTTTCCAGTCGGTAACCTCAACGGGTTGTTCTGTAAATCGAAGGGCATCATCAATATGTACTTCATCCGCAGGGATGATCACGTTTTCTTGTGTTGGACTCTTCTTGAGGTTGGCTACATGAAACCTATCATGTACTCCATTAAGTTCTTCCGGTAACTCCAACTTGTACGCCACAGTACCAATTCTTTCCAAGATTCTGAATGGTCCGATGTATCGTGGATTCAACTTTCCACGTTTTCCAAATCTTACTATGCCCTTCCAAGGTGAGACTTTTAACAACACTTTGTCTCCCACCTCGAATTCTAATGGTTTTCTCCTCTATCAGCATAGCTCTTTTGTCGATCTCGAGCCGCCTTAATGCGCTCTCGGATCTGCATTATCTTGTCGGTTGTCTCTTGTACTAGTTCAGGATCAACCATACGCTTGTCTCCAGCGTCTGCCCAACATAAGGGCGATCGGCACTTGCGGCCATACAGAGCTTCGAACAGTGCGGCTTTTATACTCGTATGATAACTGTTATTGTAGGAAAACTCAACTAAAGGTAGATGAGTGTCGCAGCTGTCGCCTAGGTCCATAACACATGTGTGAAGCATATCTTCTAACATTTGTATAGTCCGTTCGCTCTGGCCGTCTGTTTGTGGATGGAATGTCGTGCTTAGATCTAGCTGAGATCCAAAGGCTTCCTGAAAGGATTGCTAGATTCTTGAGACAAAGCGTCCATCTCTGTCTGAAATAATTGAGATAGGCACTCCATGACGTGCCACAACCTATTTTAAGTATATCTCAGCAAGCTTTCCGGTGCTATCTTTTTCTCGGATCAGTAGGAAATGCGCAGATTTCGCCAATCGATCAACTATCACCCATATCATATCGTGCCCTCTCGGGGTCCTGGGTAATTTCGTTATGAAGTCCATCGAGATTTGCTCCCACTTCCACATGGGTATCTCTGGTTGTTGTAGTAGGCCAGAAGGTTTCTGATATTCAGCCTTAACCTTAGCACAGGTTAGGCATTTTCCAACATAAACAGCAACGTCGCTCTTGAGTCTCGGCCACCAATAATATTCTTTCAAGTCTTGATACATTTTGTCTGATCCTGGATGGATCGAATATCTCAATTTGTGGGCTTCATCAAGGATGACTTCTCGAATACTTCCATAGAGCGGAACCCAAATACGCTTCTTAAAGTATAAGGCTCCCTCTTCATTTGGCACCATATATTTCAACATACCCCGGAGGTATTCATCTTTACGGTTTTCTCCCTTCAGAGCTTCTTGTTGTGCATCACAAATACATGCAGTGAGGTTCGTTCGAATAGTCATTTCTAACGCCCGAACCCTTAGGGTCTTAACCCTTTCTTTTCGACTTAGCGCGTCTGCCACAACGTTTGCCTTTCCAGGATGGTACTTAATCTCACAGTCATAGTCGTTTAGTAGCTCGACCCATCATCGCTGACGCATGTTTAATTCTTTCTGATCGAATATGTGTTATAAGCTTTTGTGATCTGTGAAGATTGTACATCGAGTACCATATAAATAATGTCGCCAGATCTTCAGGGCGAATACCACTGCGCCCAGCTCCAGGTCATGAGTGGTATAGTTTCTTTCATGCACCTTCAACTGTCTTGAAGCGTAAGCGATGACTTTTTGGCGTTGCATGAGCACGCAACCCAAACCTTGTCATGAAGCGTCACAGTATACCACAAAGTCTTCAGTGCCTTCGGGTAAGGATAGTATTGGTGCATCACATAGCTTATTTTTAAGTAGCTGGAAGGCTTCTTCCTGCTTGTCACCCCAGTCATATTTCCTGTCTTTCTGCGTAAGGGTAGTTAGCGGTTGAGCTATCTTTGAAAAATTCTCGATGGATCGTCGGTAATAGCCCGCTAAGCCCAAAAATTGTCAAACTTCAATTGGGGTTTTGGGGGCTTCCCAATTCTTTATTGCTTCGATCTTGGCTGGGTCTACATGAATGCCCTTCTCGTTCACAACATGACCAAGAAATTGTACTTCACGAATCCAGAATTCGCATTTCGAGAACTTTGCATAAAGTTTCTCTTTCTTTAGTAGTTCTAGAATGGTTCTGAGGTGTTGCTCATGTTCTTCTTTCGTTCGTGAGTAAATCAGGATATCATC
This sequence comes from Helianthus tuberosus, assembly GCA_030545235.1. Taxonomy (NCBI): domain Eukaryota; kingdom Viridiplantae; phylum Streptophyta; class Magnoliopsida; order Asterales; family Asteraceae; genus Helianthus; species Helianthus tuberosus. Next base: position 227,741 of record JARYGA010017211.1, on the reverse strand, counting down.
GATAAATACAATCACGAATTTATCGAGATATCGTTTGCATACGCAGTTCATCAGATCCATAAATACCGCTGGCGTGTTCGTCAGTCCGAATGGCATCACAAGAAACTCGTAATGCCCATAGCGTGTTCTGAATGCAGTCTTTGGTATGCTTTCCTCTTGTATCCTTAACTGATGGTATCCAGATCGAAGATCGATCTTGGAATAGTAGTTTGATCCTTGCAACTGATCAAATAAGTCATCAATCCTCGGTAATGGATACCGATTCTTGATAGTGAGCTTGTTCACTTCTCTGTAATCGATACACATCCGCAAAGTTCCATCCTTTTTCTTCACGAATAAAGTGGAGCTCCCCAAGGCGAGAAGCTTGGCCTTATGAATCCCTTATCCAATAACTCCTGGAGTTGTGTAGATAATTCTTGCATTTTGGATGGTGCAAGCCGATAGGGTGCCTTGGCTACAGGAGCGGCTCCTGGAACCAAGTCTATACGGAATTCGACTTGTCGTTGCGGAGGTAGTCCTGGCAGATCTTCAGGAAAAACCTCAGGGAATTCCTTCACCACTGGAATATCTTCGAGTTTTGGCTCCACAGCATTCTTATCTACAACGTGTGCTAGGAAAGCAACACATCCTTTCCTTAAGCACTTCTGTGCCTTCATACAACTGATGATTCGCAGAGGCGCGTCTCGTTTTTCTCCATGCACGATGAGAGTTCCATCATCCGCCAAAGGGATGCGAATGATTTTCTCATGACAAATAACTTCAGCTTTGTTCTTGGACAACCAGTCCATTCCGACTACTACATCGAAGCTACCCAATTGAATAGGTAAAAGGTCGATGCTAAATCTTCATTCACCAAGTTCCTATGTGCAACCTCTAACAACTTCGCCGGCTCAATAAGTTTACCATTGGCTAGTTCTATGGAATAAGGAATATCTAATCTACTAGATTCTATTCCAAGCATACGTTTAAATTCCACAGACATGAAGCTATAGTCGGCACCAGTGTCAAATAATATGGATGCAAAGTGGTTGTTAACGAGAAACGTACCGGTGACCACATTAGGGTCCTCGCGTGCGTTCTTTGCTCCAATCACAAATGCTTGAGCCTGAGCGTTGTTCCCATTTGGACAGTCTTTCATGAAATGATCATTGCTTCCACAACTGAAGCATCCTTGGTTCTTCCCATTTCCATTACCATTCCTGTTACCAGCACCATTCCCATTCCGGTTCTTTCCTTTTCCCCAACAATCCTCAGCATAGTGACCCAACTTTCCACACTTGTCGCATCTTGGAATGCGACAAACGCCTTCGTGATGAAGCTTGCAATTGTTGCAAGTGGGCAGGGTGCCCAGGTACCTTTTGGTAGGAGCATCATTCATGGTTGCAAGAGTTTTCGCCTCCTGAGGCGGTTTAGTGTCGCACTTCTTGTTGTTGAAACCTTTGTTGTTGTTGCGGGTTGCGTGGTTCAGATTCGCATGCTTCCTATTCTTTTCACCTGACGACTCATCATGCGTCTTGGTCTTTTCTGTTGGGTTCAGTGATAACTTCTTCATTCGAACACAATCTTCTGTAAGGCTGACAGCCAGAGTTACAGCCTCTGTGATTATTTGAGGTTTTGCTGAAGTTACCATGCTACGAAATTCTGAGGCCAATCCCCAAATGTAGCGTTCAACGCGCTTAAATTCAGGAGTCACCATGTAGGGGATCACCCTTGACAGATCGTGCAACCTTCGAGTGTAACCTGTGATATCAGCACCTTCCATGGTTAAGTGCCAGAATTCAGTCTCTAACCTTTGGAGTTCAGCACGTGAGCAATACTTCTCTCTCATTGTTTCTTTTAGTTCATCCCAAGTCAGGCTATAAGCGGCATCATCACCCAGGGTTTGGACTTGCAAGTTCCACCAAGTCAAAGCTTCATCAACAAACAACCCAGTAGCAAAAGTGACTTGCTGATCCCCGGTACACTTGCTCATGCGGATAGTAGCTTCAGTCTTCTCCATCCAGTGTACAAACGCTACTGTGCCTCCTGTGCCATCGTAGTTCAATGGTTTGCAGTCGAGAAACTGCTTGAAAGTGCAGCCCTGAGCTGCGTTTCCTCCAGATGAATCTCCATTCCCATTGCGTCTTGCATTGCTTGGTCCTCCACTTTGTTAAGTACGGTTTGCCTCGTACTGGGCGATAGCTGCGGAGATCCTTTCTTCCGGTAGAGCGTTCAGCTGTTCAGTAGTTCTTGGAAGTGGGGGAGGAGGAGGTTGATCATGAGCGTTCACAGCTCTTCTGGGTGCCATGTTCTGACAGAACACAACACAATAGGGTTAGACATTTGTTTGATATCGTCCTACGAGACAGTAGTAGTATATATGTACACAGGCATCTACCACATAAGTGACATCAAACAATCTGCCAAATGTATAAATCAATTCATACAGCAACAAGCATGTATAATTAGGTAAACACCTTACTTTACATTGGCGGTTCTTGTCTTTATACCTTAAATCATTACCCTATTCCTGTACTGAGGAAATCCATACGTGGCAAGACTTGTTGTGGTTTCTGTGCATTGAATCCCATAATTATGTATGCATCCATAATTATGTAACTCCTTGCACAGTCCGCACAGTTCGTTTCATCCTCTTATCTCTTCCTTCAGATAAGTCACTGCTTTCAGATAAAGTCACGTATACCTGTGACATTCTACTTCTGGTATATGTATCAATTATCACACATAATTGCAAGAAATTCTTAATCACCGACGAGTGCTACTCTAGTGCACCCTAAGTCTCGTAGTGTCTTTTCTTGACTCTTGTAAACAGCTTCAGGTAATGGACGTCGCGGGAAGTTTTATGCAATGAAAACCTTTTGAAAAATTGTTTTCGTGCAAGGATCCTAGAGATTGTAGTCTAGACTCGAGAAGGAATCCTGGTTCACCACAATCGCAGCTCTGATACCAATCTGTCACACCCCTTTCTTAGGCGTAAGGACGAGGTGTGATCATGAAAGGTTCTCATTGCATACGAAAGGTAAACATACTACATGCTCGTAAAATAACTTCAAATACCCATTACATTACGTTACTGAAAACATAGACTAAGTGTTTACATCACGAAACAACATATTGTCTGAAAGTTTACAACTTTATTTAAGGATAAAAATAGACGACATCCAAGAGCATGAGTAGGACCGCGCGCACATCCACTTTTAGTTACCTGAAATACATGTTAGTTTTGCAAAAATGTCAACATAATGTTGGTGTGAATTCATGCAATTTTTGTATTTCACGCTAGTATACTTTGTATGAAAACGTGATATGTGTCTTGTAAAAAATAAAGTATTCTTGTGTAAGTAAAGTATTCTTGTGGTATGAACCAAATAAAGTATTCTTGTGTATGAACCTCATACAAATAAAGTATTCTTGTGTAAATAAAGCATTCTTGTATAAATAAAGTATTCTTGTGGTATGAACCAAATAAAGTATTCTTGTGTACGAACCTCGTACAAATAAAGCATTCTTGTGTAAATAAAGCATTCTTGTATAAATAAAGTATTCTTGTGGTATGAACCAAATAAAGTATTCTTGTGTACGAACCTCGTACAAATAAAGTATTCTTGTATATATCAGAGTTGTTAATGGGTTGCAAGACCATTAACATGTGACACGAAATAGGAAGTCACCAAACCATAGGCATTTTTCTAGTTGTCGATTCACGACAGAGACACAAAAGCACTACTCGGCACTAGTTTTCACCAAGAGTGTGGCTGCCCGAAAACCCATTAGATCTAACCTTTTGTTCTGCGGTCTAAGTATGTACATGATTAATGGTGCTTATGGTACCCTATTCGTGACACGATTTCTCGTATCATTCCTCAAAACGCATCATACTTGGTACGAGTTATCACCAAGAGTGCTTCTTGTTTTTGTATCCATCATCCCATTTATAAACATTGTATTATTTGTAACATGTATTTCACCCCCGAAGTTACAAAACTGAAAACAGTTAAACGAAAAGGGAGAGCATGAACTCACAACTTTGCGTTCCTGCATCGTAAACTTCACCGGATTTGCTTATTTAGCGTCGTGACCTAAACATGTTTTATTAACGTTAGTCACTAGACTTGTATCGCACAAGTACAAGTCACTATCTTTTGTATATGTGTTCTTGTGATAAAAATAATTTATATTTTTAACTACATGTCTTACTTATATTATTTTCTCAAAAATAAATATAAGTATCTTCTATTTGTCTAAGTATGTTGTATGTGTATTTTTTTTTTTTTTTTTTTTTTTGTATCTTCACTCCTTAGGAGTATTTAGTGTATCTTCAAGCCCTAATACACTATTACATGCAATACATACTACATACATTTAGCACAAAATTTGGTGATCAAATATATATATTTTTCTCACAAGTATACATACTTAATATCCATTTTTATTCTTGAAGAAATCCTTATTTCTTAACACAAAAGTTTGGGAAACCTTGGTAAATGTTTTTAGATACATTTTTAGGGAATAAGTTTCTCAAAAACTTATATTTTTCTAAGTGTCAAAATTTATAAAATTTTGGCAGAGTTTCCCCTAAAAATGGAGGTTTCCCATGTTTTCAAAACATGTGTTTATTTTCTTTTAAAACATCATCAACAATCAACAACTCACTTCTCATCTAACAAGTGTTAAAATCAAGTAAGTTACATGACAACATGAACTTGTTCTTTCTCAAAACTTATAGTAACTTGGCAATGTCTCTAGTAGACTTAGTTACTCTTTAAAATGTGTTTATTTCATCAAAAATTCCATTCTTGAAAATATTTGGTGTTTACAACTTGTAAACATAATTTACAAAAATGTTGATTTCATTAACTCTCTTGTTTCACAAGTGTTCATACACTTGTTTTTCCACCAAAAATAATATTGGTTTATGTAAGAATCATGATCTTCTAAAAATCATATTTTACACTTGTTTTCTTGGAAAAATCATTCATAAAACTTGGATTTATAAGTTTACTAGCTTCTTTTGTTTATTACTTTTCAAGAAATCATTTCATTTATCAAGTTCATGTGTTTACTAGAAGATGATTATTTCATGTTGTTACATAATCGTCTCCTAACTTGCTAGATCATGTGTTTAATCACAATCTAGCAAGCTTCATGTAATTATCATTATCAATATCTTAAATAAACAACAAGCAACCACCATATATCTACTAAACAATATCATTTCATCAAGATATCATCATCTTTCATCCTATGTTTCAAGATTCAAGTGAGTGTTTTTTAATGTTCTTATGTTTTCATCATAGTATATCTTTTAACCAAGCAAACATGGAAGTAACAAAGATTAAAAGAGCCTTACCACTAGCTTCAAGCTAGGGAAGTAAGATGATGAAAATCGAGTGGGTAAAAGAACATGGAAGAGGTCCTTCAAGATCCGCAAGTTCTAAACTTTGTTAGACACCTTCTTGCACTTTTAAGTGAACTTGGATTGAAGGATTAAGGGATGAAGAAGGTGGTGGTGTTAATGGTGATCTCGGCTGAGGGGTAGTAGGGGAAGGAGATGGTGGGTTGTTGTGAAGAATGATCTCTTATGTTATATATATTGTACTTCACAAGAACTTATCATATCCCATAGAATGCAAGGAAGATCATGTGTTTCAAAATGAATCTAGAGAAGATTTAAGTAGGATAATGGAGGATCTTGGAAGATTATTATGGGCCCACTCTTGTTTTAGCCGTGAACCATATGGGGGGGGGCAAAATGTAAATTTCATTTCCTAAATACATAACTAAGTAAGCTTTCAAGTGTAAACTTTAGGGGTTTAATGTGTTATTATGTTATAAGAGATGTTATGGTGTTCGGGAACCATAACTAGCTCAGAAATGAACAAACAATGCTTCTAGCAATATTTTGGTGTTCCGGGTAATGTCCAGTTGTTCGGTTAATTACCGATTCGTTAAAGTGCTAAATTGCACCGTTTAGTGTCCTTTAAGTACCCTTTTGTTACACTTTTAATTCCCGCCACTCAGGGAAGTATTCTGGATAGTAAAACATAAATTTAGCATAATATTTACGTGTTAAAAGCTGATTTATAGCTGAATTTAATAAAATTCTACACTTAAAGTGCGTTTCGGGTGCTTTTTAGTGTGTATTTTAGCTTTCAGAAAGTTTATATATATAAACCCTTGTATGTACTCATGGGTTTTAATGTATTCTTGTCGTTGAACCTACACCTAGGCTCCAATTCTATTGTCTAACTGCTTTCTGCAGAATTGTTGACACAATGTGTCTTACCGGTGAGTTTACTAGTATTTCTGACGCAACGCTCTTGTTAATGCATAAAGCAATATTTTGTAGTATAAAACCTGCATGAATTCACTTGTTTAGTATGTATTCAGACAATGTTGACATTTAAGCACATAATTGCAGTCATTAAATAGTAATTAAAGTGTACGGAAATTACCGGTTTGGTGCCAGTTGTTACAGAATGTCAATATGTTTAGTTCTACTGTGCTTTACGGGATTGTTTGTGACTGATATAGTGGCATTATTATCTATCATAATAGGAGTACGAGTGAAATCCAAACTGTAATCGCGCATCTGCTGCTGAATCAAGAGAACCTGAGAGCAGCAGCTACGCGCAACAATATATTCAGCTTCCCACGTAGAGGTAGACACACTAGATTGCTTCTTGCATTGCTAAGACACAATCTTGCCTCCTAAGAACTGACAACCACCTGTTGTAGACTTTTTTTTTGACTTGCATCCTCCAAATTCTGAGTCAATGTAAGCAACAAACTTCAAATCACTATCAGCTGCATACCACAACCCAAGTTTAGGTTTCCCCTTTAAGTAACGAAGAATACACTTCACCGCTTTCATGTGTGACTCTTTCGGATTAGCCTGATATCTGGCACACAGACATACGGTGTGACAACCGGTGATTTACGACTCTTAATTACATTTAAGACGTAGATTAACTCATTTAGGCCCTTGGAGTGCCCAGGAACGTTTATTTTACTATACAGTGCGCGTATGGTGATTTGCGGGAAATCTGCTGAATATTACGCGACAACAAACTGATACCGTACAAAATACTGACAACGCCGACAAATACGGATTTTCTATTAACATTTGATATTTATAAACTTGATTTTGTGAATTTATTGGGCTTCCTTGCGACACAAAGGCAAACGTGAACTAAAACCACGATAGAAGGAAACACATCGGCAACGAAACGGAAGCGACAGAGACGCCTGTCACCTTCAGAACTTACATTTTACGCTATATTTAGCTCCGTAATCAAATTTTAACTATCGTAGTTGAAACCGAATCGAAAAACGGATTAGAGACAACAACGATGTAACTTTTCACGATTATTACCGTAATTGACAAACGAACGCGCCCAACGCGACTACTGACGCTATTTTTCGTAAATTGCTTTTAAGAAATTTATTTACGATATTTTTACACTATCGGGCCACATATAACACGCAACCTTGGGCTTGTGGGCCTTGGGCCCAAGCCCAATGCCCATTTCACATGACCCTAGTGTATAAAGGGGTCCATACCCTTGATTTCCCTCAATTGTGCAAACAGACCAAATAAACACACACACACACACACACCTCACACTTCTTCTCTCTCTCTCCGATATAGTGTGACCGGACTCCGGCCGGCAAGACTGGCGGAGCCGGTGGCGATTCACGGCGGCGCCACCGCAAGTGGCGGCGGTAGAGTTTTCCGATGAGCTTTTTCCAGCGCGTGCCCCCCCCCCTCCGATCTTCGTGTTTCCAGCAACACCCAAACCCCCGGTACCCTCGTTTTCCAGCGGTGACACATCGATGAAGAGAGAGGGAGAGGGGCTGAGAAGAGAGAGAGAGAGGTTGAGAAGAGAGAGAGAGAGAACCGGCGGTCCGGCGGTCGGTGTCATTGACCGACAGACCTTGTCTTTATCCGACGGATTCCGCCGTTATTCTGGCAGTCCTTGTCTCGATCCGTCGAGCTTCACAATGATGATGGTGATGCTGGATGTTCAGTTGAAGATGATGATTATGTTCTTGGTTGCCGATATTTTCGCGTACAACTTTGTTACATGATATTTTCATACAAATATTTGTTACATACACAACGACTTCTCAAGACGACTAACACTATTCTATCGAGAAATTTATATCTTTGTGTAAATATTTATATATTTGAAATTTCTCAAAAACCAAGTCTTTTAAAGACCTACTAATTGTTAGTCCTTAACGACGTTAAACGAGCTAACTAGTATAACTTCTTTGTTTCATTTAAGTTAACAACTATCGTTGAATCGTTCGGTTAATGATTTGATAGAGCTCGGTGACACGTAGTTTAGTTACTGCGTTTATTTAGAAACTTATAAGATATTCTGTGTTAGGAATATTATAGAATGCACGCTAGCAAGACAAGTCTTGGAAACGACATCACGAAGTCGTGATTAGCTAGCTTTATACAAGGCAATCCAGGTGAGTTCATAACCCCACCTTTTTACGGTTTTACATTTTTATAAAGGTTTTCGGGGAGGAAAGACATGCACGTTTTGCAGAAACACACAAAGTTTTCGATGAACAAAGACTGCCTATTTTAGACAAAGCACGTTTTGCAAGAACATACAAAGTTTTTGAATGAACAAAAACTCATATTTCTAAATCATGTTACGAATGGATTTCTAGGAACTCAAATGGTTTACGAATGGATCATACTAAATATACCGGTTTTTACAAAACAAATGCGTGTTATCGAAATGTGAAAGATTTTCATGACTAGGGATGGGATCGTCTAGTGATAATATTGGGACTGGGTTGGTCTGCGTTTGAGGAACGAGACACCAAGTGAGTTTCGTGTTCCCCCTTTTCTTTAACTATTTTTAGTTTATAACTTCGGGGGTGAAGTACATGTTACAACTGTTTACAAACACTATTAATTGGTATGGTTAGCTAAGGAAGGGTACACCTAGATCATGTGAGTGGTGGGTATAACGCTTAAGGCCATCAATCCTCGTTGTAGGACCTAGGGACATGAGTGATAGATCCATTTGGGTGCAGCGAGCCCCACCCATCAGTCCGTCAAGTGGACCATGTGGTGACTATGTCTTACAGCCGGAAGCCCGGCGTAAAGTCTGCTAGGTTTGAGTCTTCCTGCACCATGTCACGTATATTAATGTATTAGCTACACATTAATTGATCTATTTCCTTGTTGCTTTCATACCGGGGTTTTCCAAATTACATACCATGTTTTATACAAATTCAAAGCATAGGATTATGCAGGCATGAAGTCAACGTCAGGGTGGGCATTGACGGTTATACAAACTTTACAAATACAAGAGTTTACAAATACATGGCTTTACGAACATAATGCGTTACAAATACAAAGTTTCCATATAACTTGACAAGAAAATGATTTCTAAATTCGTTTTCTCAATAATATTTCACAAACAGGTTATTCAAAAGATTTATTTCAAATCTTTTACAAACAAACTATGAACTCGCTCAACTTTATGTTGATTTTTCGCATGTTTCTTTCTTAGGTTACTTTTCAAAGTTATGGCACGGTTGGAATAGGAGAACCATTGGAGATTCGAGTACTTAGTGGCGTTCGTTTTCTAAAAGTCTTAGCTTATTTTTTTCCGCTGTGCAATGAAGATACCGGTCTAGTCACGCCAAGCTCTGATATTTCAGGGTGTGACATACAGCAAACATGTTGTCTGGTCGTGAAGCAGTCAAGTACGTTAAAGAACCAATCATTGCCCTATACTGAGTTGGATCAACATCTTCAGTACTTTCATGATCTAGGCCAAGATTATGATTTTCGCAAATGGGTGTGCTGAAAGTAGAGCAATCATCCATTTTGAATCGAGACAAAATGTCATACACATACTTTATCTGTTGTATAAACATCCCATCCTCCTTCTGAGCAACTTGTAATCCTAGAAAGTAGGACAGCTCACCCATAGTGCTCATTTCGAACTTGCTCTTCATCACCTACTCAAACTCTTTACACATGTTCTCATCTGATGACCCAAAGATGATATCATCCACATATACCTGTACCAGTAGAAAATCTTCCTTCTTTCTCTTAATGAATAGTGTACTGTCAATCTAACCTCTTTCAAAACCATTCTTGATCAGATGTGTAGATAGTGTCTTGTACCACGCCCTGGGAGCTTGATGTAATCCGTACAAAGCTTTATCAAGTTTGTACACTTGATCTGGAATGTCTAGATCAACGAACCCATCCGGTTGAGAGACATACACCTCTTCTTGGACTTTCCCGTAAAGAAATGCACTCTTCACCTCTAGTTGATAAACTTTGAAGCCCTTGAATGAAGCGAAGGCTAGGAACAAACGAATTGCTTCCAACCTTGCCACTGGTGCAAACACTTCATTGTAATCAATTCCTTCTTACTGATTGAAACCTTTGACCACCAAGCGAGCCTTGTTACGCATCACGATTCCTCTTTCATCCTTTTTGCACCTAAACACCCATTTAGTGCCAATATCTTTTTCACCTTTCGAAAGGTCCACTAACTCCCAAACCTTCAACTTTGCAAACTGGGCCAATTACTCTTGCATAGCTTCAACCCATGAATTGTCTTTCAGAGCCATATGAATGTTCTTTGGCTCCTCTTGGGAAATAAAGCAACTATACAAGCACTCGTTCACAATCCCAGTCTTTTCAAAAGAAACAAATAAACCAGAATTCGCTGCTATGCTTCTTCTCATCTGAACACCTGCAGTAGGATCTCCAAGTATCATGTCAACTGGATGATCTTTATTTGCTCGTGTAGTGGCAATGGCATCCACTTCTAGATTGTCACCCAGGTTTGATCCAACCACCCCCATAATATTCTGATTCGAAAACGGATTAGTGAAATCCTCCCCCTGAATTGGTCCAGACTCACTATCACTTGAATCATAAACAACAACACATGAGGAAGTTTCTGGAGAATCCGTCATATCAACACTCGATCTAGGCATAAAGTCGCCTTCATCATCTTCACTGATCACTGTTTGAATCAAATGAGAGTCATCTGCATTAGAAAACTCAGGAATATTAAATGATTTGAACACACTTTCATAATCATATAATATAGCTGGACCACTCGTTGATTGTGGAGGTTTGTATGTAGTAATTTCAACATTAAAAACAACCTCAATTTTACCCGTTTTTATATTAAAAACTGTTAGGAAACTTTATTTGTAAGTATTGAAGAAAAACACAATCAACTGGATCTATGAAGAGATCACAATCCTGAAGATCACGAACTAGAAAAAGAAGATCAGATGGGACAACCGGAATATATAGCATCTACTTCAAAGAATCACAAGTTGATCACGAGCTGAATTGGATTATCAAAAGAGGTCATTTCTGATGGATCTGATGATATTTCTGATGAAATATCATCAGTATCTGATGATTCTGATCATCAAAGATTTTCTGATGATTTGTTCATCAGAATTTCTGATGAAGTGGTTTATCAGAATTTCTGATGAAATAACCCACTTGTCTGAAATTGGCTCTGTCCTGCCACACTTACCGAAGCAAGTTGACATTTAATGATATCATGATGAAAAAGGCAACTTGAACGTTGGAATCAATGAATATGTCAATTGGCTACTTTTTGCAGGAATTATTGTATGAATAAACTATTGTTTATTCATACACCAAGCCGTCTATAAATAGAAGGCTAAACCAGGAGAAACAAAGTGAGTTTGAAGCTTAGCATTCACACATACATCTAAACTCCATTGCTCTCTCCCCCACAGAATTCAAGATTCGTTTGTATTAGATAATAATCTTACAATCACCTTGTAAACCATTTTGTTTCAAAGTGATATAAACTTGATAATTCTGTAGGTCTTGTTTCTTGAAAGTCTGATTTCCAGTTCCGCACATCTTTTTCACATCTACTGAAATCACTTGCCATATTACGTGAAAAGAAGTTTTTTTGAGCCTGAACTAGGCCTAACAATTGGTATCAGAGCAGAAACTCACAGAGAAGAAACAAAATCAGAAAGTTCTGTTAACGTTTCTTACACTGTTCTAGTAGAAACTCATAGAGAAGAAACAAAATCAGAAAGTTCTGTTAATGTTTCTTACAAAATAGAATACAGAACAACGAATGTTGATCAAGAGGTTACTAGTTCCATAAATCTCAACTCTGAATCAGAAAATGAGGAAGAGGATGAGATCCCAACAGATGGAGATCAGGAAACTGATCAAGGATATCTGGCTAAAGGTAATTTGTTTACCTCAAAAACTTATGGAGGATCATATATTGATATGATTCAAGGACATAAGGAAACCCAGAATGAGAATGAGTTTTTCATCACTGGTGGAGATAATTCTGGTAAATTCAAAGCTGCACCAAGTGTGTTTGCCAAGAATGACCCTATCATCTCTAAAACAGCAGCAAATGTGTTTGCAGCTGGAATGTTAGAAGGAACATCTGTTGTTCCAATTATCCCTGAGAAACCCATGAACCAAGAAAATATAGAAGCAATACTGGAAAATGTTTACAAAGTCTGCAAAAGAAATCCAGTAGAAGAAAAACTTGATATGTTGCTGTCAGAAATAAAAGGTCAAAAGGCTGATATGAAGACTTTGTCAGAATCAGTGAAGGAAATGAAGAAACAAACTGAAGAAAACACTGAAGCACTAAAGTCTCTTCAAAAGATGAAAGAAAAGGCACCAGAATCCAACATCTCTGCATCAGAAATCCAAACGATTCTCACAGAAATAGAAAAAATCAAAGCACAAGTTGCAAAAGTGATTGAATCAAGGCAGTCAAGTAGTACAAATAGAGTTTTGGAAGAAGTTACCATACTAAGGGCAAGTAATAATAGTATCACAGATGCCCTTGAGAAGCTGTCAAAAGAATGGGCTGAAATTCAAACAAAAGCTCAAACAGAATTCACAAATATTCAGAAAAACATACACAGCAACTCAAAACAGGTAAAAGAAGTGCAACAACTAGTAGAGAAGATGCAATTCAATATTGCAAAACTAGCCAAAGTGAATCCACAAGAACTCATGAAAGAAATTCCTACTGAAAGCTCACATCAAGAAGCTCCAAAGTCAACTCCTCAACAATCATCAATCTCACCAATCACAAAAGCTGGAACCACAGTGATGGGTCCTCCTCCGAATGTTCCAAAAGACGAAATACTGAAAAGGTTAGCAACTACAAAACCTCAAGTTATTACAAATTTGAAATTGCTAGCATCTGTCCCACATCCAACAATATCTGATGACTCAGCAATAAGTAAGTATATGAATAAACAAATAATGAATGAATGGGAACAAGAAGGAGAGTCAGCAACAAAATCAAAGACTGTTAAGAGAAAGATCTCTGAAACCAAGTCTATCATGGTTAAAGAGATTGCACAAGATGTAATGATATTTCCTGAGACCAATCTGGTGAGTTACTATCTAACAAAAGAAGATAAAGCACCAAGATCACTATCTCCTACCTGACTGGACTTAAGAGAAGAAAGAATAAAAAGAGGGCCAAGCAGCATTCACAAACAAAATTGGAATCCAGTAAAAAGAATTCTAAACGTGAGTGAAGTAAAGAGTGCAATTGATGATATTGGAGGAACTCATGTGCAAAACAGATACACACTTCAGAGGGAGAATGGAGAAGAACAGAAGGTGACAGATGAAGAAATAGTTGACCAGTTGCATCCTTTAGACATTCTGTTTATGAAAGATCATTATGAAAAGGAAAAGAAAAATAATCAAGAAGTCAGAAGAGCATTAAATGGCATACCAAAGGCTGGAATACTGCTGTTTGAAAGAATAGCTTTTTCAGACTGTGATCTATGCATAAATTTTGAGCATGTACACAACAAAAAGGTATATGTCAGATCACCAAAGACAAAAGTTCCTTCAGACATAGTAGAAGATGCAAGATCTGGAGACATCATCATGCTGACAAACGCGAATAAAGAACAAGATTATGGTGTAATCTTCAAAGATCAGGATGATAACAAAGCTATGTTCAGAGGTGTTGACAACTGCAAGTACTCAAATCAAACTCTGAGGTATATCTTGAAAACCATGAACAAAAGACAAGAACATCTTCAGAAGATAGAAAAGAACATGGAGGGAAGCAGAAAAGAAATTGAGCAGATGATTGAAGAATGGATTCAAGCAAGAGAATGGTATAAAGACATGTATGTCAGCTGCAACAAATATATCTCCTACAAAAAGAAGCTAAAGACAGGAGATACGCATAAGAGAGTGAAACTTAATTGAAAGAACTATTTATTTAACTTCTCATCTTTTATGTAATTTGTTTTAACTTCAGTAACTGGTTTATATTTTCAAGTATTATATTTCCACTGTTTGGAAATTTTTCTGTTTATGAGGTAGTTCATTTTCTTACAATACTTAGGGGGAAACTGTTAGGAAACTTTATTTGTAAGTATTGAAGAAAAACACAATCAACTGGATCCATGAAGAGATCACAGTCCTGAAGATCACGAACTAGAAAAAGAAGATCAGATGGGACAACCGGAATACATAGCATCTACTTCAAAGAATCACAAGTTGATCAAGAGCTAAATTGGATTATCAGAAGAGGTCATTTCTGATGGATCTGATGATATTTCTGATGAAATATCATCAGTATCTGACGATTCTGATCATCAAAGATTTTCTGATGATTTGTTCATCAGAATTTCTGATGAAGTGGTTTATCAAAATTTCTGATGAAATAACCCACTTGTCTGAAATTGGCTCTGTCCTGCCACACTTACCGAAGCAAGTTGAAATTTAATGATATCATGATGAAAAAGGCAACTTGAACGTTGGAATCAATGAATATGTCAATTGGCTACTTTTTGCAGGAATTATTGTATGAATAAACTATTGTTTATTCATACACAAAGCCGTCTATAAATAGAAGGCTAAACCAGGAGAAGCAAAGTGAGTTTGAAGCTTAGCATTCACACATACATCTAAACTCCATTGCTCTCTCCCCCACAGAATTCAAGATTCGTTTGTATTAGATAATAATCTTACAATCACCTTGTAAACCATTTTGTTTCAAAGTGATATAAACTTGATAATTCTCTAGGTCTTGTTTCTTGAAAGTCTGATTTCCATTTCCGCACATCTTTTTCACATCTACTGAAATCACTTGCCATATTACGTGAAAAGAAGTTGTTTTGAGCCTGAACTGGGCCTAACAAAAACCCTTTTATTTGGTGTGTCAGGCACATAACCTAGAAAGTAGCCTTCATCAGCCACCTCACCAAATTTTTGTTTATCTTTGTTTCGCAAAATGGCGCAGGGTAATCCAAATGGTTCGAAGCCTGTTAAGTTTGGTTTCTCGTTAAACATCAATTCATGACAAGTTTTATTAAAACGTTTAATGGTTAAAACTTTATTTAGGATGTAGCAAGCTGTATTCACATCTTCTCCCAGAAAAGAACAGGTAGCTTTGAATCTGAAAGCATAGTCCTAGCGGCTTCAATCAACGTCCTATTTTTCCTCTCAGCGACTCCATTATGTTGAGGCGTATAAGGAGCAGAATATTGATGTTCTATTCCCTTTCTAAGGGAATAGAACCAGCAACAACAACAACAACAGGGTAACAACATGGGGTGTTTCTAATGTGGGGCAGAGGGCCACTTTAAAAGAACCTGCCCACAGTTGAACCAAAATCACAACAAAAATAACAAAAACAACAATCAAGGTAATGGGAACAAAAACAGGAACAACAATGACAACAACAATGCTAATGGGAGCGTGTTTGCGATTGGTCAAGGCGAAGCAAGGAACGATCCCGACGTTGTGACAGGTACGTTTCTACTGGACGACTACTTTGTTTCTGTCTTATTTGGTTCGGGAGCCGATACTAGTTATGTGTCCATAAGGGTTAGTTAGATGCTTAAGCGTACCCCGACCCCTCTGAACACCAAGCATGTTGTAGAACTAGAAAACCGTAAAAGCCCTGAGGCCACGCATATTGTCGAGGGTTCTAATCTCACTCTAGCCGGTCAGACTTTCTCTATCGATCTAATTCCCATCATTCTTGGTAGTTTCAACGTTGTCATCGGAATGGACTGGTTATCCCAACATCGAGCGAAAATACTCTGTCAGGAGAAGATTGTCCGCATCCCTCATCCTTACATCGAACCTCTTACTATTCATGGCGACAAGAGTGGTGCTGTTGTGGGCATTGTCTTGTTCCTTAAGGCCCAGAAGTGTCTGCGAAAGGGCCACACTGTCATTCTAGCCCTTGTTACCGATAATTCAATGAAAGAGAATAAGATTGAATACATCCCGATCGTACGCGACTTTCTTGAGGTATTTCCTGGGGAATTACCTTGTCTTCCGACTCATCGCCAAGTCGAGTATCAAATCGAGTTAGCTACTGGAGCTGCACCTATAGCTCGTGCGCCTTATCGTTTAGCCCCGTCTGAATTGGAAGAGTTATCCACAGAACTACAGGAACTATTGGACAAGGGCTTTATTCATCCAAGTTCTTCGCCCTGGGGAGCCCAGTCTTGTTTGTTAAGAAGAACGACGTTACTGTTGGGATTGAACCCTATCAAAGGAACAGATAATTAAAGCCAAAACTGGATCAGGGCAGTGGATCCAGAATAAGCAGTGAATGTATACAAGTCTCTCCCTTTGAAAGTGGTTTCAACATCTGATGACCTCCATCCACTGATCCTTTACAACATCTGCTGATTACAACTGATGTCCAAGTTAAAAGCTAAAGAAGACTAAAGCCCTGTTGATCAATCTACTGCTATGGGTCAAGCACTACTGATGTTATCAAGTACTGCTGGAGTCACATCAGTGGAAGGATAAAGCAGTAGTTTAGTTCTCTTATGTAATGTATTGTAAAAAGTAGATAGCATAGAAGTGTTTTGTGACAACTGTACTCTGTAATCGATGTACAATGCAAAACAATGTTAATTATCAATAAAACAATGTGTTTTGGTGTTATTATATGTGTATTTGTGTTTGATGATTTTACGATTCGATTCGATTCCGATTTCAAGCTTTAAATCGCTTTCTGGAAAGTTATACGCGCACTGATGCGTAAATATAACCAGTTTAATGCAACGAACACTCTGGAATAGTGAAATAGGCTTAACATACCTTAAATAACCTTCACATAACTTATAAATAAGTTTCGGATGGTTTGGTGTGTAGAAAACAAGTCTATTCGATCGCAGGGACTATTTGTGTCAAACTGCGAAACTATACCGATTCATATGGTATCGAAGAGTCCGGAACTTGATCATAAGCTAAACATACCATAAATAACCTAAACATAGCTTAGAAATAAGCTTTGAGGGGTTCGGTATGCGAAAACATGCTTATTTGATCTTACAGGGACTAAAAGTGTCAAAAACGACATAAGTTTGCATTTTCGCGCATATCTTACGTTCTGGCCAAATCTGGACATCCAAAATTTTTGTACACACTAAAATATTTTTATTTTAGTGATCGGCAAGCAAAAACTTCATTCGTTTTTTCGCAATTTGGATCGTTTTCGCGTCCATTATGACTTCCGTCGTAATTAACCGAACAACGTTACCGTACAGCCAAACGAACCGACACCTGAGATGTTTTCAAGCATATTTCATGTTCCCTATGTTTTAACATCATTGTGGAGCTTGAAAATGGGATTGACGGGTGTTAGAAGTGCCAATACGCGACAAAACAAGCTCAGGGGCCAAAACTGTCAAAATGTGAAACTTGCTGGTCTGCAGGTCCTTACGGACCGTATGCACTACGACCTTACGGTCCGTAAAGCTTGCCCAGCGACCAGAAAGTTGATTTCAGTAAACTGTTTGATCTTCAGGGGCTGTTCTTGTAAGATCTTTGTGTGGTAGCCAAGTTACCTTTTCCCCAAGGCTTTGAATCTGCTCCTAACACTTGTATGGACATGATCATTGCTTGGAGGCTACACAATCCATGTCTCTTGATCTTGTGAAGTTGCAACAACTATAAATAGCCAAGCACTTTCACTACTTCATTGCTCATTCTTTTCTTCTCTTCTCTTCTCTACATCTGATTTGGGAGCTCTCTCTCAAGTGTTTGGAAACTTATTCTTTGTAGAAAAGATAGCTAGGACCTTTTGTAAGTCTTCTTTCATGCTTATTATTTATGTTTAAGCAGAAAGTTAAACAGTTTGGCCAACAGTTTGACTTTCGGTTTTGACCATTAATTGGTCAAGTCAAAGTTCAATTGAACTTTGCAACGTGATTGTAATCACGATGGTTATAATCCTTAGTGATTATACCTACTGATTACCACGTTAACTAGGTGTAGTGACGAGTCAAAGTTTCGGTCAAAATGCGTTTTAGCACGCATTTTGCAACGGAACTATTTTCGGGTATCAAAACCCATTGTTTTGATACCAAATCAGTTTTCTAAGTAGGTTAAACATGTTTTGACATGTTTAACTCGTCACTATTAGTTTAGTGCTTGTTTAGGGTCGTAAGTTAAGCGGTCTAAACAACCGCTTAGACTTTCGAACCTGACCCGTTTGGTCGATCATTAGGATCCGATCAAGCTTGATTAGTGATCATAGTTACATAGGGAATAACCCCTGAGGTTATACCTTATGATCACATAGGATTGGTTAGTTATTTGTTAAGTAGCTTGTATGCCCATAAGAAATGATCAAAACGCCCTTTTGAAGCTTAAATCCGTATTTTACATATGTGAACATATTTTTAACACATAATCTAATTTAGTAACATGTTTATGTATTATTGGGCATATAAGACTTGACATAGCACATAGTTAACCATCCGAACATAGTTTTGCGCGAACGACGCGTTAAAGTAGCATAAGCTACCTTAATGGGTCGTAACGGGTCGAAAGCACTTAGGCTAAGTTCTGATTTAGGATGTAGGCTTTGTTAAACCATATCACATGAGTTCCACACTCATTTGGTTTACAAGACCTCATTCTATCCGATCTTCCGATTTAGGTGTCGATTTATTTACTAGTGATCCGATTACTAGGTACTACTTGAATTTCCTTGGTTTGTCTGAGCTTCGCTAAGTTCTTTAGATCAAGGATACCCTTCTATTCAACGTGAGTACATAGTTCCCCTATTTTACAATTTTCAATCGTTTTGGGGTGATTCATATGTATTAAAAAGATTTTGATATTTAAACGATGGTTTCAAAAGCGATAAAGATGGTTTATATTAAACTAATAATGATTTCAATAATGTGAACGAACTCGATGGTTCTAATTACATAACGAATGACATTCATTAGCATTGATCAAGCCGACCAGTATTAGGTTATGGTACCATAGGATCTGACAAATCCCGTTATCAGACTACACCCATGGTTATGTGTGTGGGTTATGTAGGTAACGACCGAATCTGATGATTGTTAACTTACCCTTTGGTGGGTTGTTAGTACGAGAAACGAGGTAGTCGAGTCACGAAGGTTTGAATGTTATTAGCGAGGCGACCAAAAGTAGTTTCACAATTAAAACGAATACGATTTTGGGCCGAGTTAAAACGATTTGGAACGACTAAAACGAGATAAAACGATTTGAACGAACGATTGGTTTGGGTTGTGATTAGGTAATGGGATGGGTGTGACATGATAGAAGCATGGTAGATACGCCGCTGGCACATCTTATATATAAGTGCTTTTATCATATTACATTTCATGTCATTATTTAGTTAACTTGGGTAACAATTTGAAACGATGTCACACAACGAGGTTTTCGAAATGATATAAACCATACGAGCTTTATTAACGAGTTTTTAACGAGATGTTTAACGAATTGGTTTACTAAAGCAAATGTTTTGGGGTTAAGAATCATGGCTACGAGATTTTATAAATCATAACCATCTTGATTTAAGTTGGTTAATCATGCTTCAATATTATATACTTTTCAAAACAAGGTTTTCAAGGTATTGCAATATATACATAAACGAGCCATAATTCCGATACTCTTATAAAACCTATGTGCTCGCCAGCATTTCTTTGCTGGCTTTGTTTTTTTACATATGTTTCAGGTGATGTTGCATGATGATTGCTAGGGAGCATGTTCACTTAGGATTTGGACGTGGCCTTAGTGACATAAAAACGATAGTAGACGATGTTTAATTTGTTTCTTTGGTTTAAGACAATGTAATTTACTAATGCATCAATAAAACGAAACTTTTAATTACCATGGTTGTTGAAACGATGATTCTGTTACAACACTCCCCGACGTTTCCGCCACGGTTTTGTTGTTTTAACGTGGTCGGGGTGTGACAGAAGAGTTGGTATCAGAGCCAATGGTTATAGGGAATTAGGTTATTAGTAATGCTTTGACCTAGACTATAACTTTCTAGGACCCTAACACGAGTCATCTTACGTTTAGATTTTAAAACAATACCGTCACCTATCCTTAGGTGATAACCACAACGAGAACACAATAACAAATCCGCTTCGAAAATTAATCATCTATCCTTGGATGATTGATTACAAGGTTTTGAACCCTCTCAGTTTTCAAAAAAAAATCTCGTCAAAGTTAGGGTCTAAATAATGTGAACACGTGCAAACTGGAAGAGTGAATGCCTGTACCCTGAGTTTTCTGTCTAAGGCTAGAGTGTTCGAACAAATCCGCAGTATCGGACCAGTCACTCTTACCTGGGAACTCTTGGGGTGAGTTGTGACAACCCTCACAAACCCAGGTATCCGTACAAATTAATTAATATTTCATTTGTGCTTAATTACTGTGCTTGATTTCAATTGTGATTAAACTGCTTACTGATTTCTGTTACATACATACTCATGCATCACACTTTATACTGTCACTCTATTATTTACACACAAACTTTAGTGACAACCATGATGCACAAAGCACAGTTAGCACAGGGAGTGGATAACCCAGAAAACATGCAGACAATGCCAGCACCTAGACAGACACTATATTGAGGCCCAGTATGAGCCGGGAATAAAGTACTACACTGGTAGGGAGTGTAGGGAGGTGAGAACCATAAAAATGCGTCACTAGGTGATAGTTACAGTGCCCGGAAGTGCCTAAAACATACTTAAAGTGCAGAATTCTGCACTAGTTAACCAAAATTCAGCATTTAACAATGCTAGTAAAGTGCAAAACTTGGCAAACTAGCCCTAGATATTTTCCAAAGTGTTGGGAATTTAATGTGTCACTAAAAACAATATAAAAGACACTTTAAAACTGTATTTAGCACTTTAACGGATCAATATCCAACCGAACAACCGGACTTTACCCGGAACACAAAAATATTGCCAAATACATTGTTTCTACTTCTCTGAGCTAGTTAGGGTCCCCGAACACCCTAACACCCTTTATATTAGACAACACACTTAACACTAACTAAATATCATTAGAAACTAACTAGATCCTAACTAAATCATCACCACCCAACCCCATACACCCCCTTCTCTTCGACGGTTCCAAGGGTGGGACACACCCTTGCTTCTTTTGATTATTTTATTCCTAAATGTTGGTTATCTAGAGAACATAATACATGGTGGGTAATAAGGAAGATGGATTATACATAAACACCAAAGGTTAAGAACTCTCATTCACAAATCACCAACTCAAACTTGCTCTCTCTCCTTCCCTCTTGCTTGGTTTCGGCCGAACACAACCATCACCACCATCACTATCATTCGAACTTCATCATCCATTCCAAGGACATACAAAGGTGTAAGAGATCATACAAGAAGGCTCGGTGCACTCGGAAGTTCAAAGACCACCCTTGTTTTCTTTTATCTACCACATTTACGCCTTGTTTCTTCCCTAGCCTTGTGCTAGTAGTAAGTGATTCTAATCATCATCTTGATCTTGTTTTTGGTGGTTAATAGATGATTTAATGGTGAAAAATTAAGAAACTCTAAAGAACATGAACAAGTCTTAAACATAAAGTGTTAAAGGGTGGATAAAGAGAAGTTATGTGTGTAAATCTTGTAAATCTTGTGTAGTTATGATTGTTTGATGTTGTTTGTTAGTAAAAGTTGGATGGATCATCATCTAGATATGCTAGATCATGTTCAAGAACATGAACTAGTAAGATGTTAGTGTTAGTAATGTGAAAGATGATGAAACCATCCACCATGAACTTGAAACTTGAATAAACATAATTTTTCTTGAAAAGTAAGGTTATAAACTTGTAGATCTAAAGATCTACAAGTGGTTTTTCGGAAGAACCAAGTGAAAGATACTAGTCTTGTTAAAACCTGGATCTTACATGAACTAAATATATTTTTAGAAGGTAAACAAGTGTATAAGCACTTGTGTAACAAAAGAAAATGATACGCTAGTAAGCGTGGACACCTCCATTTACAAAGGAAACTCTAGCGAAATATTTCTAGAAATATAACACTTAGAAATATTTTTCTAACAAATGTCTACAAATATACTTTTAACTTGGTTTTCCAAAATAAACTTCGCCATAATTTTTATTACAAAATTACCAAGTATCGGAGGTGGATTTTCGTAAATAAAATTTGATAAATATATATTTAGAATATATATTTTATAATATGACGCTTGTGTGATTATTTGATATTTTGTGAACTGGATATATATATTATTTTTAGGATAAAAATAATATAACTTGGAAATATTATGAAATTACGACTCCAAAATAATACCAACGCTCTCACAAATAAATATTTAAGTTACACCGGTATTGTTATTACAATGCGAACTTTAAAATGTAACTTATGTATATTTCGGAAATTACTCTCATACGTATACTTTGATAAAGTTTTATTTGGATAAAGTATAAAGTAAAATATAATATTTTTGGGAAAATTATGTATATTTTGGAATTAGAATATTTTAGACAAGTGATTAAAAATATATTTTTCAAGTGAGACTTAGAATATATTTTTCAGGATTGTAATGTATACATGTATAAAAACCCCCATCCTTGGGAAGGAATACACTTATAAAATAAATAAGAAGTGTGAATACGGAATAGTTACCTAACTATTTCTCCAACAAAACGTTAAACCCTAAGCCAAGGCACGACCCATCCGTCTAATAGGAATTAGTACGTGTAGGTCGTCACGCAGCAGATAGAGTTGGAGATTGACGTTTCTGGATACACACTTTTCTCTTTACTGTTTTCATTTTTATACTTCGGGGGTGAAATACATGCGACAATTATTACAGACTTTTATATACATGGTATGGTTAGCTTAAGGAGGGTTTACTACTTAGATCATGTGAGTGGGTAGGCTTTACTTGGGGCCATTAATCCTCATTGTAGGACCGAGGGTCAAGAGCGGTAGATCTATTTGGGTGTAGCGAGCCCAGCTCCTGAGTCCACAGTACGGACCAAGGAGTGACTTTGAGCCCGACGCATAAATCCGCTAGGTTTGAGTCTTCCTGCATCACTTCACACATATCATTGTCTTTGCAACCCAATGGTGATCTCTTTTTCCTTATTTGCTACATACCAGGGATTTTCATACATACAGACATATTATAAAGGTTTATACATACTCACTTTTACATGAACTCGCTCAACTTTATGTTGATTTTTCAAATTACATGTATTTCAGGGAATTAGGGATCTGGCAAGGTATGCAATGCCGTCAAGCTGCGTAGGAATAATGATGTCATCCGAGTTTAGGAAATGTGACCTTTGCCTGGATGGGTCACAAGTCTTAAACTGTGCTTTTACTCATGTCTTTTGGTTGTGTCTTATGAACAAGATTTTAGTTATGTCATGGTTGTAATTTGTTTCATGTGTCGACTTTTAAACAATGTTGTCTTGGTAACTTTTAAAACTGGTTGAATGGATGAACATCATGGTTTTATTTTTATATAGCATGGTTGTGATTGTGCTATGGTATTAAGAAGTCACACCAAAATAAACCACGCTTCCGCAAAGCCAGGGTGTGATAGCTTGGTATCAGAGCATCGATCATAGCGAACTAGGATTCCCTCTCGAGTCTAGACTATGATCACTAGGGCTCTCACGAAATCATTTTTACATTGCATACACTAAAACGTCCAGATCCAGGATACAAAGCATGTTTACAAATAAAAGGCACAAATACAATTTTTCAAAATATATATATTTCAGTCTTAGAGACTGAGGGAGGATCAGTCTTAGAGACTGAGGGAGGATCAGTCTTAGAGGTTGAGGGAGGATATGTCTTAGAGGCTGAGGGAGGATCAGTCTTAGAGGCTGAGGGAGGATCAGTCTTAGAGACTGAGGGAGGATCAGCCTTAGAGGCTGGGGATAATTAGTCTTAGAGACTGGGAGGATTGGTCTTAGAGACCAGGGAATTAGTCATAGAGACTGGGAGGATTGGTCTTAGAGACCAGGGATTTAGTCTTAGAGATTGGGAGGTTGGTCTTAGAGACCAGGGAGTTAGTCTAAGAGGCTAGGAAGTTCAGTCTGAGAGGCTGGGAGGGTAGTCTAGGAAGACTAGGAGGATTGCTTACTTGCGTTATTATGACTTACATGTTTATTTGACTTTATGATTGATATATGTGCATATATGTGATTGTGTTACAGACGTCATGGTTTCATCGTCAGACACAGGTGTATCGGACACACTAGACCCCATGGCGATCGTGTTAGATGACGAGATCCCATCAGAGCGAGAGGTCTACACATCAGACACCACCAGCACAGACGACGATGATTTCCAGCCATTCGCGCTGCCTGATGTTGGAGTTGAGCCTGCTGATGGCCTTCCTGTCGGGGATTTACCACTGGCGGTGATCCCTGCTCCTATACCGCTTGCTGTTTTTCTAGTAGTTGATATAACCCTCGATGTCGTGTCTGACGACGACGTCGATCTGTTTGAGGAGGATCCGCCTGAGGCTGACTATGAGGGCAGGGCCCCTATTGATGCTGACGTTATTCTTCCCATTGCTGAGGCACCTTTTGAGGAGCTTCCTGTTGGTTCACCTGTCCCGGACTCATTGGAGTCTGTAGCATCTGCATCTTTGCACGACCACGGTGTGTAGTCTCACTCTTCTGACCCTGACATGGCGATGTCAGCTGCACCCGGTCCATTGCACGAGTTCGAGTTCGACCATGAGGCTGATGACGCTTTTGAACCGATCTTTCCCCCTGATTTTGACCCTGACCATGATAATGAGTTTATCCACATGGATCAGCCCCTAGAGGCGCCCGTAGATCTTATTGACCCTTTGCTTGACATCCCTGCTGATTTTGATATGGATCTTGTTGACCCGGAGTCTGCTGTGGCCCTAGAGCCAGTAGTTGCTCCTGACCCTGCATTAGAGCATGACCCTGTACATGATGATGCACCAGCTGCTGCACCTCTTGTTGGTGATATACCCGTTGTTGATCTTCTCGCTGTTGCTCCACCCTTGATAGATGATCCTGTTGTTGAGGCACCATTTCCCGATCTCGTGCCGGTAATGTTTGACCGTGCACCTTTTGCTACTCATATAGATCCACATTACGCCGACGCCCGTAACGGGTGGATCGATGACGATGATGATTACCCACCATTTGTGTTACCTGTTACACCTCCAGTAGCACCTGCTTCTGTACCCACTGATATTCCCTTGGTTCCCCCACACACCACAGATGTTCACCGCACTGATCTTCCGATTACTTTTCTCCAGGACATCCCTCTACCACGTCCTGGGGAGGGTTCCTCGCGACAGCCTTTTGGTCGCGCTCCTTTCATGTCAGGTGGCAGCCAGGTTATACCACAAATTTCTCATCCTACTTTTGTTCCACCTATATCGACGGCTGATCCGGTCATGTCTCAGTTTCCTTCTGTTGCACCACCTACTGCACCATCTTTCATTCCGTCTAGCGAGCCATTTTTATGGACTACGCCCCCTATCATGGCACTGTCTAATCCGTACCACCCGTACCATGTTGGATACTCTACGGAGGACACCCTCACTTCCTTGATGATACATCAGGATGCATTGACGCGTCGTATTCAGGATTTGGAGAGAGCTCCACGTCCATCTTGTCATTGTCAGACCCCATTTGCAGCACCACACACTCCACGTCCACTTTCCCCCTATTCAGACGTTCGGTTTAATGACTTCTGAGCAGCAGATAGCATATTTGATGCGCGCCTATCGTGCCTTAGAGGAGGACTGGTTACATATGCGTCGCTTGCTCTTCTCTCATTTTCCTCCTCCTCCTCCACCGCCATCAGCATAGGCATATTTTTGTTTTTCTGCAGGTCGATCTTTTGGTGAGAAGGTCGCTATTGAGCCAGCTTATGAAGCCTTTTGAGAGATCACATTTTTTGTATATGATAGGTGTAGGCAGATTTGTACTTTTGGGGGTGATGTAGCCCCACGATCTTACTTTGACATGTGATGTACTATTAAACTTGTAAAACACTGTGGTGGTCGTAATTAATGAAGCTCAATGGCAACATTCCCACTACATGCTTTGTTGAGTTATTTACTTTATGTTATAATATGTGATGTTATGTGATTGATGAATGTTAGTACGTACGCATAATTATTATACTTACCATGACCTGACCTACATGATCATCTTTTAGAAGATGCCTCCAAGACGCGATGTACTTATGCCAACTACCGAGGCGGAACTTCAAGGGATCATTGCCGCAGCTATAGCACAATATGCAGCCTCCCAAGCAGGAACGAGCGGGAGCGTTTCGAACAACAACGGCAATAACAATCCACCCCATGGTAATGTTAAATTGCTCGAGACATATTACCATACATTTGGATATTTCTAGCACGTCCGCTGATACCATTTGTAAATTCTAACATATGTGCAGGGTGCACCTACAAGCAATTCCTCGACTGTAAGCCCTTAACTTTCAACGGCACTGGGGTGCTGTTGCGTTTATTAGGTGGGCTGAGAAGACAGATTCCGTCCTAAGAATGAGAAAATGCGCTCCCGAGCAACAAGTGACCTACATCTCAGGGCTGTTTCTGGATGGAGCCCTATCGTGGTGGAATTTGCAAGTGCAAACTTTAGGGGAAGCTGCTGCTTATGCGTTAACTTGGGCCGAGTTAAAAGAGTTAATGAGAAAGAAGTACTGCTCGTGTGCTGAAATACAGAGGTTAGAGACTGAGTTCTGGCATCTGAGAATGGATGGTCCTAAAATCGCAGAATATGTTCAAAGATTTCATGATTTATCTCACGTAGTGCCATACATGGTCACACCCGAGTTTAAACGTGTTGAGAGATTTATCTGGGGATTGGCACCCCAGATAATGAGTATGGTTACCACATCCAAACCTGCCACGATCACGGAAGCTATAGACCTCAGTGTGGCGTTTACTGAAGAGGCCATTAGGTTGAACAAATTTTCCATCTCGGAGCCGAAGAAGAAAGAGACTCACGTGGAGTCGTCTGGGGAAAACAAGCGAAAATTTTCGAATTTCAAGCAAGGTACCAAAGTTGTGAGCAAGAAAGGTGAGTCGAGCACACCGGCAAGGGCCAAAACCGGTGTTGAAAGCAGAGGAAAAGGTTATATGGGCACTCTGCCCAGTTGTGATACATGCCAGCGCCATCATTCTGGTCTGTGCCGACTGAGAAAATGCGAGTCATGTGGGAAGAGTGGCCACTCGACGGATACGTGTTGGGCCGGAACTGGTACTGGGCGTGGTGGTAATCGAGGTTATGGGAGTGGAAATGGAAATCGCCCGCAAGGGAATAATGGAGGAAACAGAAACCGTGGGAATTTTGCAAATCAAGCTGGGAGTGGAAATCGCAACCAAAATAACGCTCAAGGTGGAAATGGAAATGGCCGAGGGCCAGTATGCTTCAATTGTGGAGATGTTGGGCACTTTAAGAGGGAATGCCCAAAGCTGAATCAAGCCCGTGGAAGAGTCTTTAACATCGGCGCAAGGGAAGCGCGCCAGGATCCGAACGTAGTCACCGGTACGTTCCCTGTAAACCAACGTTTTGCATCTATTCTGTTTGATACTGGTGCCGATTATAGTTTCATATGATTAGAATTTAAGAATATACTTGGGTTGACACCTAGTAAGTTAGACGTTCCGTACTTGATCGAGTTAGCGAATGGGAAACTAGTTGAAACGGGTGAAGTCATCAGAGGATGTGTGAATTGGGAAGTTCACTTTGGATCTACTGCCTGTTGAATTTGGAAGTTTCGACATGGTGGTCGTGATGGATTGGCTATCAAGTAACAAAGCCGAGATTGTTTGCCACGAAAAGACCATCCGCATCCCAATAGAAGACGGAGAGACGATCGTAGTTCATGGAGAGAAGCGTGATACGCCTCTGAGAATCATTAGCTGTCTAAAAGCTAGAAAGTGTTTACAAAAAGGATGCGTTGCATTCTTGGCACACATCATGGATAAAGAAGCAGCTGAACCAAAGATCGAAGACATTCCAGTAGTGAAAGAATATCCTGAAGTCTTTCCAGAAGACTTGCCAGGATTACCGCCTCAAAGGCAAGTCGAGTTTCATATTGATTTGGTTCCAGACGCCGTGCCTGTAGCCAAGGCACCCTATAGACTTGTGCCATCGGAGATGCAGGAGTTGTCGACACAACTCCATGAGCTATTGGACAAAGGATTCATCAGGCCAAGCTTCTCACCTTGGGGAGCTCCAATACTGTTCGTTAAGAAGAAGGATGGTAGTTTCCGTATGTGTATAGACTACCGCGAGCTTAATAAGTTGACTATCAAGAACAGATATCCTTTGCCAAGGATTGATGACATGTTCGATCAGTTGCAAGGATCGAGCTTTTATTCAAATATCGACCTTCGATCAGGATATCATCAACTAAGGATACAAGAGGAAAGTATCCCCAAGACGGCCTTTAGGACTCGTTATGGACATTACGAGTTCCTGGTCATGCCGTTTAGGCTGACGAACGCCCCGACAATTTTTATGGATTTAATGAATAGAGTCTGCAAGCCGTACTTGGATAAGTTCGTGATTGTATTTATTGATGACATTTTAATTTACTCGAAGACGAAGGACGAGCACGAACAACACTTAAGAGCTATTTTGGAGCTACTTAAAAAGGAAAAATTGTACGCTAAGTTCTCGAAGTGCGAGTTCTGGCTGAGTGAAGTCCAATTTCTTGGACATGTGGTTAACGGAAATGGAATCCATGTGGATCCAACAAAGATCGAGGCGATCAAGAATTGGGAGACTCCAAAGACGCCAACCGAGATCTGACAATTCTTAGGTTTGGCTAGTTATTATCGAAGATTCATTGAGGATTTCTCTAAAATTGCTCAACCCTTGACCACACTCACACAGAAAGACGAAAAGTTCGATTGGGGTGACAAACAAGAAGAAGCGTTCCAGCTGTTGAAGAACAAACTTTGTGATGCACTGATCTTATCACTACCCGAAGGAACGGATGACTTCGTGGTGTACTGTGACGCCTCACGTCAAGGTTTGGGTTGCGTGCTGAGGCAACACCAGAAGGTTATAGCCTATGCGTCGCGCCAGTTGAAGGTACATGAGAAGAATTATACCACGCACGATTTGGAGTTAGGCGCGGTGGTATTTGCATTGAAGATTTGCCGACATTATTGGTATGGTACGCGGTGTATAATTTATACTGATCACAAAAGCCTGCAGCACATATTCGATCAAAAGGAACTCAACATGAGGCAAAGGCGCTGGGTAGAACTGTTGAATGATTATGATTGCAAGATCAAATACCACCCAGGGAAAGCAAACGTGGTCGCTGATGCCCTGAGCCGAAAAGAGAGGATCAAGCCCATAAGGGTTAGGGCTTTAGAGATGATTGTCCAGACAGACCTCTCTTTGCGCATTCGTGCCGCGCTGAGAGAAGCTTTGAAGGAAAGGAATATTGAGGATGAGTATCTCCGCGGGATGGAGAAGCAGTTGATACCAAACGAGGAAGGAACTTTATGCTTCATGAAACGGATTTGGGTTCCTCTGTTTGGTGGTTTGAGAAAGGTTGTTTTCGATGAAGCCCACAAGTCGCGGTACTTAATTCATCCTGGTGCGGATAAGATGTACCAAGATCTCAAGGATTTCTACCGGTGGCCTAGGATGAAGGGCGATGTTGCAGTATATGTTAGTAAGTGTTTAACGTGCGCCAAGGTAAAGGCCGAGTACTAGAAGCCTTCAGGTCTCCTGCAGCAACCTGAAATACCCAAATGGAAGTGGGAGCAGATTTCAATGGACTTCATAACGAAGTTGCCAAAGATGCCTAGAGGCCATGATACAATAGGGTGATAGTAGACCGTCTAACCAAATCTGCGCACTTCCTGCCAATCAAGGAGAAAGGCAACACCAGTAAACTAGCTGAGATATACATGAGGGAGATTATCGCACGTCATGGAGTGCCTCTCTCGATTATCTCTGATAGAGATTGGAGATTTATATCAAGGATTTGGCAATCCTTCCAAGAGGCTTTTGGCTCACAGTTGAATCTAAGTACTGCGTTTCACCCGCAAACTGATGGCCAAAGTGAACGAACTATTCAGACTTTGGAAGATATGCTGAGAGCATGTGTAATGGATGTAGGTGGCAACTGGGATAATCATTTACCATTGGTCGAATTTTCATACAACAACAGCTACCACACAAGCATTGGAGCCGCGCCATTTGAAGCTCTTTACGGACGTAAATGTCGATCACCCTTATGCTGGGCTGATGCGGGTGATAGACAGCTTGTTGGTCCCGAAATAGTCCAAGAGACGACCGACAAGATTGCAAAAATTCGAAAGCGCATCGAGGCGGCTCGCGACAGACGAAAAGCCTATGCAAACCAAAGGAAGAAACCTTTAGAGTTTCAAGTTGGGGATATGGTTTTGTTGAAGGTTTCACCCTGGAAGGGTGTGGCACGCTTTGGAAAGAGTGGGAAGTTGAATCCGCGTTACATTAGCCCTTTCAGAATCCTTCAAAGGATTGGGCTTGTAGCCTACAAGTTGGACCTACCTGCTGAACTTAATGGTGTTCATGATACGTTTCATGTATCAAATTTGAAAAAGAGTCCAACACAAGAGACAGTGATCATTCCTGCTGACGAAGTTCATATCGACGACACGCTCCACTTCACTGAAGAACCCGTTGAGGTTACGTGCTGGAAAGTTAACAAAACACGCAGGAGTAGTGTCAAACTCATCAAAGTTCGATGGAATGCAAGACACGACCCAGAATTCACGTGGGAACGTGAGGATCGCATGAAAGAGAAATACCCCCACTTCTTTCCCAAGACCCCTGCAAATAGAAGCAGAGCCTAAAATTTCGGGACACAATTTCTCTAACGGGGGGAGAATGTGACAACCCTCACAAACCCAGGTATCCATACAAATTAATTAATATTTCATTAGTGCTTAATTACTGTGCTTGTTTTCAATTGTGATTAAACTGCTTACTGATTTCTGTTACATACATACTCATGCATCACACTTTATACTGTCACTCTATTATTTACACACAAACTTTAGTGACAACCATGATGCACAAAACACAGTTAGCACAGTGAGCGGAAAACCCAGAAAAGATGCTGACAATGCCAGCACCTAGACAGACACTATATTGAGGCCCAGTATGAGCCGGGAATAAAGTACTACACTGGTAGGGAGTGTAGGGAGGTGAGAACCATAAAACTGCGTCACTAGGTGATAGTTACAGTGCCCGAAAGTTCCTAAAACATACTTAAAGTGCAGAATTCTGCACTAGTTAACCAAAACTCAGCATTTAACAATGCTAGTAAAGTGCAAAACTTGGCAAACTAGCCCTAGATATTTTCCAAAGTGTTGGGAATTTAATGTGTCACTAAAAACAATATAAAAGACACTTTAAAACTTTACTTTATTTAGCACTTTAACGGATCAATATCCAACCGAACAACCGGACTTTACCCGAAACACAAAAATATTGCCAAATACATTGTTTCTACTTTTCTTAGCTAGTTAGGGTCCCCGAACACCCTAACACCCTTTATATTAGACAAAACACTTAATACACTAACTAAATATCATTAGAAACTAACTAGATCCTAACTAAATCATCACCACCCAACCCCATACCCTCCCCCTTCTCTTCGACGGTTCAAGGGTGGGACACACCCTTGCTTCTTTTGATTATTTTATTCCTAAATGTTGGTTATCTAGAGAACATAATACATGGTGGGTAATAAGGAAGATGGATTATACATAATCACCAAAGGTTAAGAACTCTCATTCACAAATCACCAACTCAAACTTGCTCTCTCTCCTTCCCTCTAGCTTAGTTTCGGCCGAACACAACCATCACCACCATCACTATCATTCAAACTTCATTATCCATTCTAAGGACATACAAAGGTGCAAGAGATCATACAAGAAGGCTCGGTGCACTCGGAAGTTCAAAGACCACCCTAATTTTCTTTTATCCACCACATTTACGCCTTGTTTCTTCACTAGCCGTGTGCTAGTAGTAACTGCTTCTAATCATCATCTTGATCTTGTTTTTGGTGGTTAATAGATGATTTAACGGTGAAAAATTAAGAAACTCTAAAGAACATGAACAAGTCTTAAACATAAAGTGTTAAAGGGTGGATAAAGAGAAGTTATGTGTGTAAATCTTGTAAATCTTGTGTAGTTATGATTGTTTGATGTTGTTTGTTAGTAAAACTTGGATGGATCATCATCTAGATATGCTAGATCATGTTCAAGAACATGAACTAGTAAGATGTTAGTGTTAGTAATGTGAAAGATGATGAAACCATCCACCATGAACTTGAAACTTGAATAAACATAATTTTTCTTGAAATTTAAGATTATAAACTTGTAGATCTAAAGATCTACAAGTGGTTTTTTGGAAGAACCAAGTGAAAGATACTAGTCTTGTTAAAACCCGGATCTTACATGAACTAAATATATTTTTAGAAGGTAAACAAGTGTATAAGCACTTGTGTAACAAGAAAGTTTAACAAAGAAACATTTTTGTGAATCTTGACTAGAAGTTGTGAAACTTCATATTCTTTAAAAATAAAGTTTTTAAGAAACTAATCTTATTTTTAAAGATAACAAGACCTACTAAAGGTGCTAGTGATTTACTACATATTTTTACAAAACTTTCAAGTTCATGAGTTTATGATTTAGTCTTACTTTGTCAAGATTAGTGAGTAAATATTGTATGTTGTTGATTGGCAAATTGTTTGATTTATTTTACAAAAGAAAATGATACGCTAGTAAGCGTGGACACCTCCATTTACAAAGGAAACTCTAGCGAAATTTTCCTAGAAATATAACACTTAGAAATATTTTTCTAACAAATGTCTACAAATATACTTTTAACTTGGTTTTCCAAAATAAACTTCGCCATAATTTTTATTACAAAATTACCAAGTATCGGAGGTGGATTTTCGTAAATAAAACTTGATAAATATATATTTAGAATATATATTTTATAATATGACGCTTGTGTGATTATTTGATATTTTGTGAACTGGATATATATATTATTTTTAGGATAAAAATAATATAACTTGGAAATATTATGAAATTACGACTCCAAAATAATACCAACGCTCTCACAAATAAATATTTAAGTTACATCGGTATTGTTATTACAACGCGAACTTTAAAATGTAACTTATGTATATTTCGGAAATTACTCTCATACGTATACTTTGATAAAGTTTTATTTGGATAAAGTATAAAGTAAAATATAATACTTTTGGGAAAAATATGTATATTTTGGAATTAGAATATTTTAGACAAGTGATTAAAAATATATTTTTCAAGTGAGACTTAGAATATATTTTTCGGGATTGTAACGTATACATGTATAAAAACCCCCATCCTTGGGAAGGAATACACTTATAAAATAAATAACGTAACTGGATACCGGGTATTTTAACTAATGTTTTAATCCCGGTTTATGGTGTTTTACATTATTTTTATTATTCTATAAAAATAAACTCTCCAAATTATTACTGAAATAAATATCAGTTGCAGAGAATGGTTGCGTTGTCCGTGTTTCGCAGTGTACGAACTGTGTTACGTAGTAACACGCGGTATGCGCTTAAACTAGAAAAATAAAGTTTTTAAGCGTTTAAATTTATTTTTCAACACGAACATGATTAAAAATAAAATTTTAATCATAACATAATATTTTTAGGATTTAAATATTACCCGGTCGGTCACCAACGTTCGTTACGCAGTTTTGTCGCAAATAGTTCTTAAGTTCAAAGAAACATGTTTTTGCCATACCAAATCCTTCAATATTATTTCTAAGTTATGTAATGGGTATTTAGGGTATGTTTAGTATATGTCACTATTCCAGAGTGTACGTCGCGTTAAATTGATTACGTTTACGTAACAGTTTACGATTTCACTTCCAGAACAGGTTTGAGAGTTCGGAATTGAACAATGATTTAAAACTTACTAATGTCACAAATAATTAAACAAATATTGGAGTTAAAAACACCCTATTTAACTTAAATACAAAGTTGTTCGGAATTGTATAGAGATTAAAATACACAAGTGTCACAATCACGACCGTGAAACCTGAACGTGCACGAGCTTTGTAGCTCACTATCGACTCTAACTTACCTGATTGGACTCGCTCTGATCAAACTGGAGAACGGAAGGAAGAGAATTCTCAAGTTAAAGCCATGCGGTGCATGGAGAAGCAACCGTTGGCAGGTCGGACGATATTCGCTACCTCATGGAACGAATGTAGGTGTCATTATACGGCAATGGTAGGGGACTTGTGTTAAGCGAAGCACACCAGCCTCGACATTCTAGTCATCTGGATTTTGATGGAATATATTAGGATCTAAGGATCTTGTACTGGTGAATGGGCTTGAAGGCCTACACAGCGAAGCATGTGTACCATGTCTGACTTGTGCGAAGGCCAAGGCGGAACCTCAGAAACCTTCTGGTTTACGTTAGTAATCAGAAACACCCATTTGGAGGATTGGGACAGACTGCCACAGATTTTATTACTTGTCTACCTAAAACTCAGAACAGAAGCAGTATCACCTGGGTGATCGTTAATTTCCTCACGTAACCAGCACACCTTCTTGCAAACAAGGGAACTGATGAGTCTTCTCAGCTTATGAATATTCCTCTGGGAGAGACGGCTTTTAGGCATGAGGTGCCAACTCCTGATACCTTTGATTTTTAATCAATACCTAATTTGTGCCAGGCAATGCACAACACCCTTGGCTCACATCTAGACATGAGCATTACTTATCACTGTAGGACAACCGGGCAGAGTAACGAATAGTAAACATTTGGGAAGGACACTTATCTTTGGGTGAGCTCTACTGCAGCCGTTACCATATTAGTACGTATACAACTCTGTTTGAGGCATTACATGGATGATAATGCCAATCTCCTCGTGAACTGAGGTGGATGACAACCTAATCACGGGTCCAGGACTTGCACTCGAAACTCTTAGGAAGATTATTTAGATTGGAAATCGTGTGGCGGTAACGCGTGATCACCAGGAAACCTGATAACTAGGGAAACACTGGGGGTTTGCTACAGGCGAACGTGTCATATTGGAAGTCTCAACCTGGGAGGGTGCGGTACACCTTAGGAAGCGTGTCAAGCTTAACTTACGTTATGGTGTGCCATTCAAGATTCTGGAACGTATTAGCAAGTGGCGTACAAGCTCGAATTACCTGTTGAGTTGAGTAACGTCCATGATGATTTTGATGTTTCCCAACTTAGGAAGTGTTGTCCGATGAAACACTTGTTGTACCACTCCAAGAACCGAAAATCGACGACAACTTACAGTTTGTCGAAGAACCCATCTAAACCGTTGTTTTGGTCAAAAATCAGACTATGATAATGTAACCAAATCTTATGTTGTGAGGTGTGATGCTTGAATTGAATAGTGAATGTATGAACAAACTTCAAATGAAATGAACAAGTGACACAAGAATTTATACGAGGAAAAAGCCCTTGATCAAGAGATAATCTCCGTCATAAAAAACCTCGGGTGATGGAAACTACCGATCACCAACTATAAGTAATCAAATAATCGTTACAACTCGGGATGATAGCAAGCTAGTTACAAGGATCACTAGTGCGCAAAATGTATGTAATCGCCAATGAGTTGCAGTAAGCTTGCGAGAATGTGTGTGTTTTCTAATTGTTTTAATTCCAACTTGTTATCCCCTTTAAAAATAGAAATAATCTAAATAACTAACTATCCGCTAAATGTACAAGCTACCCACGACTTCTAAAACGGTCATTAAGCTATGCACATGCAGAATATTGAGAGCATATTCCCCAAGAATATCGGCAAGACCAAGTCCCTTCATTCCTGCAAAACAAGCTTAAATACAATGGAAACAACCGTTAGTGTTAGGATACCAATGAGGATCCTGGATCCTTAATTCTGCAACGTCTTCCAAGGATCCTTAATTCAAACAGAATTGAGGATCCGTGATCCTGGCTGCACTTGTGGATCCGTGATCCTTAGGTTTAGAAAATCCATCCC
Organism: Helianthus tuberosus; assembly: GCA_030545235.1. Lineage (NCBI taxonomy): Eukaryota > Viridiplantae > Streptophyta > Magnoliopsida > Asterales > Asteraceae > Helianthus > Helianthus tuberosus. Next base: position 191,325 of record JARYGA010017211.1, on the reverse strand, counting down.
TAACAATTGCCCCCAAAATATGAGGAATAATATATCACTTAATGAGTCATATTTTTCAATATTATCTGCAACGAACTAGCCAACGGAAATATAGCCATTAGAATCGAACTAGCCGTTACACATCATGCGTCAGCGAAGTGACAACCTGCAGAATCATCATTATATATAGGTTAGAGATAAGGATCAATTTGCTTTTAAATTCGATATATATTTCCCTTTAAATCCTCATTCAAAGATCGGAACAGGTATCTAACTTCTCCTTCTCTCTTCACTTTCTTACTCTGATCTTCTTTTTTATCACCTCCCATGGCGAAAATGGTTCTTTGATCCTCACCAGCCAAGGATCCAAAGAAGGATGATTCCTTGAAAAGCCAATGGATCATCAAAAACCCCTCATCTGAGCTCTGCCGCTTCACCAACCCAGAGATTGATCGAATTCGCCACTGTTTTCCGGTGAATACCGTTTTCAGACCCTTCGATTACTCTGCGAAAAGTGACTCTGTATCCGAAACTTGGGTTGCTTTTTCGGCCACCCCATTCCAGATAGGATTCTCCTATAGTTTCCCTGCGTTTACCCAATATTTCTTTGCACTCACCGGTATGTGCTATATCCAGGCCATGCCGATGATATGGAGGGTTCTGCAAACCTTAGAAAACATCATAGAGCAGGAAGGTATAGAGATAGGAATGTCGGAACTGGCTGAGCTGTATAATCTTGTGAGCCATGGTTCACACCGTTACTTGTTCAAACATAAGCCTGGTGATCCTCATCCAATCCTTAAGACCACAAAGAATGATACCCACTGGAAAAACCGTCTCTTCTTTGTTAGGAGAGATTCTATTCCAGAAGGGAAAGATCTCCCCAAAGAGTGGACCACCCATGGTAGGATATAGGATCCTTATAGAAGGATCATAGGTTGACTCTATTTTTGTTGAGGATAACTGATCCTTTTCTGTCTTTTTGTGCAGTTATATCAGTTTCTCATCTCATTCAGTCCCCTGCAACAAAAAAAAGAATCGCTGCCTTCTAGAACCTCGATCCTGCAGTTATAACATTCCAGGCCAATACAAAGGATTCACAAGTAGTATCCTCTTGATCAGTTACCATGTCAAGTAAGTATTTATATTTATGTATGATTAAATAGATATAGATCAAGGATACTTATCTGTTGTTTGTCGTTTGTAGGTGCTAGAAAGTCCTTGAAATCAGCCTCTCGCTTCAGCGTCAGTGATCTTGATGCTGTCATTGCCCGGTCCGGCAAGAAATGAATTGCTACCAGCCCTAGCGTCCCAGTTCCTAAGCCTGTCACCTCCAAGGGCAAGGGCGGAAAGAATAGGAAGACATCTGACGATCTTGAAGGCCTACCCCTCATCCGACATCAGTTTGAAGAATACTTCTCTAAGGTAAGGATCCCTGATCCTTAATTCTATCCTGTCCATTTGAGGATAACGGATCCTGAATTGTGCCATTCTTTTCTTTGCATAAATTTTCTGTGATCCAGATGCTCTTTGACTCGTACACTGAAGAGGTTGAGCAGAAGCACTTGGACTTTCAGAAGATCTTCCTGGCAAAGGATGAGACTATCTCTACCCTCGAGAAGGAGGTTAACTTGGTGAAAAAGCAGCAAGTCATTGCCCACATCAATGCTGATCATGAGAAGGCTGAAGTGATGGAGCGTGCTAAGCTTTCTGCCGCCATTGCTATGCTCAAGATCAGGCTTCAGATGGTGAAGGAGGATCGGGATCCTAACTTCGACAGTACTGCCTGGGACCAAGAAGGCTGGAAGCCCAATGTTGGTGCACAAACGTCTGTTAACTTCGTCTTTATCGAGTCTTATGTCTAGATAGGATTAACTAGCACACAGTAGGTTAGAAACTAGGGTTTGTATGTAAGTGTGTAATTTCGCTTGAAATAGCCACAGACTATTTCAAACGAAATTAGAAGTTGTGATTTCGCTTGAAAAGGCCAGTGCCACTTTCATGCGAAATTAGACTTTGTGATTTCGCTTGAAATGGCCAGTGCCACTTTCAAGCGAAATTAGCTCAACTATAAATAGGTGTGTTGCTAGTTCATTTGTAACTTTTCTGATTCAGAGCCGAGGTGCTGCCAGTTTGTCAAACGATCTGTAAAAGCTTTGAAATCATTAATAAGAAGATAATTAAGAGGAATCAAGCTTTTTCAAGTCTATTTCTCTGATTCTGCCTTTGAAACAGATCATATACTCTTTTGATTGACTCGTTCGGGTCATACTACGATCCAACAGCCAAGCTAGCTGAGCTGGAGGATGAAGAGGAGACTGTAGAGGTTCTGGTAATCGAGGCAAGCGGCAGCGGGGCGAAGGATCAGGCTGAGGATGCAGAGGCTGGAGGTGATGGTGATGCAGCGAAGGTGTAGTCTGCAACAATGGGCGATGATGGATTTATCTAGACGCGGCCGAAGCCCATTTTTTATGGTTTGGTAGTTTTTTTGAATGTTGATGTTTTTCTTGAACAATGGTTGGTCAGTACTTAAACAATAGTAATTAGGTTTAAGGATCACTGATCCTTTAGACAATAGGTAGGATAACAAATGGTGGAGGGATCCTCTGTTTGGGGGATGAAGCCATTGTGTTCCTGCCGTCTTTTATTCCTACACTTATCAGAACTTATTATCATGGACACCCTTTACCTACCCCAGCGGACGGACCACGGATTGCTGGTAGATGTTTGGGGTAGGTAATTTTGACAACCTTTAGAGGGTTAACCTTTTGCTAAATAAATAAAAGTTTAATCTTTTGACTACCTCATGTGTTGTTATATTTGTGAATACTTTACCTTTCAACTGTTATGATACATTTTCTTTGAATTCATGAGTTAAGAACAAAAGGTTAGTAGATTATGTCAAAAAGTTTAGGATATGATCAAGGATCAAATATCCTATAATCAAAAAATTCAAAAAGTGATGTAACTTAAGGATCATGTATGCTGTTGTCAAAGAATAAGGGTCACTTAGATAAATAAAGAATAAAGTAAAGGTAAATAAGGATCATACCTGAGAATCCAAGTGTTTTGGTCAAAAATCAAGCTAAGATAATGCAACCAAATCTTTTTTTGTGAGGTGTGATGCTTGAATCAATGAACAAATGTATGAATAACTTGCAAATGAAATGAACAAGTGACATAAGGATTTATACGAGGAAAAAGCCCTTGATCAAGAGTTGATCTCCGGCATAAAAAACCTCGGGTGATGGAAACTACCGATCACCAACTATATTTAAACAAATGATTGTTACAACTCGGGATGATAACAAGCTTGTTACAAGGATCACTATAGTGTAATGTGTATGAAATTGCCAATGAATTGTTGAGAGCTGTTTCGAGTGTGTGTGTTTGCTTAATTGTTCTAACTCAAGCTTGTTATCCGCTTTAAAAATAGAAATGACTTAAATAACTAACTATTCGCTAAATGTGCAAGCTCCCCACGACTTCTAAAACGGTCACCAAGCCATGCACATGCGAAATACTGAGGGCATATTCCCCAAGAATATCGGTAAGAGCAAGTCCACTCCTCCATTCCTACGTAACAAGCTTAAACATAAAGGAAACAACCGTTAGTGTTAGGATAACAATGAGGATCCTGGATCCTGATCCTGCAACGTCTTCTGAGGATCCTTAATTCAAACAGAATTGAGGATCCGTGATCCTAGCAGTACTTGAGGATCCGTAATCCTTAGGTTTAGAAAATCTATCCCTAACAATTGCCCCCAAAATATGAGGAGTAAAATATAAATTAACTTGTCGTATTTTTGATCTTATCTACAACGAACTGACTAACGGATATATAGCCATTAGAATCGAAGTAGCCGTTGCTGATCATACGTCAGCGACATGACATCCTGCAGAACCATCATTATAAATAGGTTAGAGATAAGGATCGGTAGGCATTTAAATTCGTGCGTTACTTCCCTTTAAATCCTCATTCAAAGATCGATTAGGTATCTCTCTTCCCCTTCTCTCTTCATCTTCTTATTCTGATCTTCATTTTTCTGAACATCCATGGCAAAGATGGTTCTTCGATCCTCACCAGCCAAGGATCACCAGAAAGATAGTCCTTTGAAAAGCCAAGGGATTATCAAAAATCCTTTGAAGGAACTCTGCTGCTTCACTGATCCAGAGATTGACCGGATTCGCCACTGTTTTCCGGCGGATACCGTTTTAAAGCCGTTTGACCCTACTGCCAAAAGAGAATCCGACTCTAACACTTGGGTTGCTTTTCCGGCCACCCCATTCCTGATAGGATTCTCCTATCCATTCCCTGCCTTCACCCAATCCTTCTTTTCCCTCACCGGCATGTGCTATATCCAGGCCATGCCAATGATGTGGAAGGTTTTATATACCCTAGAGAACATCATTGAGCAGGAAGGCATAGAGTTGGGAATGTCAGAACTGGCTGAATTGTATAACATTGTGAGCCATGGTTCACACCGCTACTTGTTTAAGCATAAGCTTGGTGATCCTCATCCAATCCTTAAGACCACAAAGAACGATACCAACTGGAAAAAGCGTTTCTTCTTTGTTAAGAGAGATTCTATTACAGACAAGAAAGATCTCCCCAAAGAGTGGACCACCCATGGTAGGATCCTTATAGAAGGATCATAGGATGATTCTATTTCTGTTGAGGATAACTGATCCTTGCCTGTCTTTTTGTGCAGCTATCTATGTCTCTCATATCATTCAGTCACCTTCAACAAAAGAAAGGATCGCTGCCTTTTGGAGCCTTGATCCTGCAGTTAGATCATTCGAGGCAAACACAAAGGATTCACAAGAAGTATCATCCGGTTCAGTCACAATGTCAAGTAAGTGTTTATTTTTATGTATGATTAAATAGATTTAGATAAAGGATACTTATCTGTTGTTTGCCATTTGTAGGTGCTGGAAAGTCTTCAAAGTCAGCCACTCGCTTCAGCGTCACTGATCTTGATGCTGTCTCTGCCCGATCCGGAAAGAAGAAATCTGCTGCTAGCCCCAGCGTTCCAATCCCTAAGCCTGTCACCTCCAAGGGCAAGTGAGGAAAGAAGAGGAAGACCACTGAGGCTGATAATCTTGAAGGCCTGCCCCTCATCCGTCATCAGTTTGAAGAATATTTCGCTGACGTAAGGATCCTTGATCCTCAATCCTATCCTGCACATTTGAGGATAACAGATCCTGAATTGTATCTTTCCTTTCTTTGCAGAAATTTACTGAGATCCAGATGCACTTTGATGCGTATGTTGAAGAGGCTGAGCAGAAGGAGCTGGACTTCCAGAAGATCTTCCTGGCTAAGGATCAAACCATCTCCACCCTCGAGAAAGAGATCAACTAGGCAAAAAAGCAGTTGGTCATGGCCCACATCACTGCTGATCATGAGAAGAATGAGGTGATGGAGGATGCTAAACTTTCTGCTGCCATTGCTATGTACAAGATCAAATTGCAGATGGCCAAGGAAGCTGAGGATCCTAGCTTTGACAGGACCAGTTGGGACCAGGAAGGCTAGAAGGCGAAGCTGGCGATGAAGAGGAGGCTGGAGAGGTCTTGATGCTTGAGGCAAACGGCAGCGGGGCAAAGGATCAGGCTGGTGATGCAGGAACTGGAGGTAATGGTGATGGTGATGCAGCGAAGGTGTGAGCTGCAGAAATGGGCGATGATGGATTTATCTAGACGCGGCCGGAGCCCTTTTTTTATGGTTTGGTAGTTTTTTTTGTTTGATGGTGTTTCTCTTGAACAATGGTTGGTCTGTACTTAAATAATAGTTTTTAGGTTTAAGGATCACAGATCCTTCAGACAATAGGTAGGATTACAAATGGTGGAGGGATCCTCTGTTTGGGGGATGAAGCCATTGTGATCCTGCCGTACTTTTATTCCTGCACTTAGACCTCGTTAATATGGACACCCTTTGCCAACCTAAGTGGACGGGCCACGCTTTGCTGGTAGAATCTTGGGTTGACAATTTTGACAACCTTTAAAGGGTTTAAGTTTTGATAAATAAATAAAAGTTTAATCTTTTGGCTTATCATGCGTTGTTATTTTTGTAAATACTTTATCTTTCAACTGTTGTGATATACTTTGTTTGAATTCATAAGGAAAGAATAAAAGTTTAATAGATTATGTCAAAAAGTTTAGGATATGATCAAGGATCAAATATCCTATAATCGATAAATTCAAAAAAGTAGTGTAATTTAAGGATCATGTGTCCTGTTGTCAAAGAGTAAGGGTCACTTAGATAAATAAAGAATAAAATCAAAGTGATCAAGGATCATACCTGATAATCCAAGTTAGGATCCTAAACCTTTAACATTTACAATCAGGATAACCAAAAGACAAACCTTAACAGAAGGTTAGGATCAAGGATCCTTAATTGTTTAGCTTCAAAAACCTAAAATGGAACATAACTTGGGACTAAGCTAATATAAGAGAAGAGTTAGCAACTGGGGACAAGCCCAATATACTGGGGACAAGCCCCAAAAACTGTGGACAAGCCCAAAGGATCTTGTGTAAACTGGAGTATGGCCCTCACTGGCGACTATCCAAACTTAGTGACATGAAAATGCCAAAACCTTAGCTAACGTGAAAACGTTAGAAACCTTAGGAACGGATGTATGGTACGTCTACCATTATACATAGGATCCTGAATACAGCCAGTATAATGAAATTGTCAGCCCCTAAAGCGAATACTGGTCCCATTGCCTTGAACTGCACCAGGATCATCGTGCGCTACTGGCGATACTGGGGACAGGCCCAAAAACTGGGGACTAGCCCAAATAACTGGGGTCAAGCCCAAATAACTGGGGTTAAGCCCAAATAACTGGGGTTAAGCCCAAATAACTGGAGACTTCTGTGGATACTCAATCCTTTGTTAAGGATATATCAACCTTCTGCAAAACTCAGAATTAAGTGAAAGAAGTGTAAAGGATCCAGGATCCTTCTCCTTATATATAAGATAATTAAAGAACTAAACAGATTGAAATTAAATCATCACCAGAACGAGGATCATCTATCTTCTAAGGATCCTTCGAGGATATCAGTCATGAGTATAGCTAAGGATCCTGGATCCTTATTACATGAAGTATTCTAAGGATCCTTCAAGGATATCGGTCATGAGTATAGCTAAGGATCCTGGATCCTTATTACATGAAGTATTTCTTTAAGTGGACAACATTCCAAGCCCTTGGTAGCAAATCACCTTCCATTGTCAGCAATCGATATGCCCCCTTTCCTGCCTCACATTCAATAAGATAGGGGCCTTCCCATTTTGGTGCTAACTTGCCATCAGCAGGATTTGTGGTGTTTTGGAATGCTTTCCACAACACCATATCACCAACTTAAAACTTCCTGATCTTGACATTCTTGTTATAAGCTCCAGCCATCCTTTGTTGATAACTAGCCATTCTTATCCTTGCCAAATCCCTGATTTCTTATCCTTGTTCTTGCAGTAGGAACCACCGTCTCTGTAGTGATCACTGATTCTGCTCCAAATACTAAAGAAAATGGAGTTTGGCCAGTGGCATTCTTGGGAGTTGTCCTATCAGCCCATAGTACATATGGTAGTTCTTCTGCCCACTTTCCTTTCCTGGATCCAAGCTTCTTTTTCAAGTTGTTGATGATGATCTTGTTGAATGATTCTACATGACCATTAGCTTGTGGGTGGACTGGTGTTGATGTTATCATCTTAATCCCCCAGCTGTCACAAAATTTAGTAGTTCTACTCCCAATAAACTGGGATCCATTATCACAAACAATTTTAGAAGGGATACCAAATCTAGTAATAATATTTCTCTTAATAAAGGATATCACTTCTTTTTCTCTGACTTGAGCAAAAGCTTCAGCCTCTATCCACTTGGAGAAGTAATCAGTCATGGCAAGCATAAACACTTTTCCTCCTGGTGCTTTGGGAAGTTTACCGACTATATCCATTCCCCATCTCATGAATGGCCAAGAAGAGGATATAGGATGCAAGAGTTCTGCTGGCTGATGAAGGATATTACTATGTCTCTGACAAGCATCACATTTCTTGGCATAATCCACAGCATCCTTCTTCATAGTAGGCCAATAGAATCCTGTCCTAAGGATCCTTGAGAACAATGCCCTGCCCCCATTGTGGTTTCCACAATCTCCTTCATGAAAATCCTTTAGGACTTCTTGGACTTCAGGATCCTCAATGCATCTTAGATATGGACCTGCAAGAGATCGTTTATATAACATGTTATTTAATATTGTAAATTGAGATACCTTGATTTTGAAAGCCCTGGGGTTTTCTCCTGTAGGAATCTCTCCATGTTGTATATATCTCATGATTGGAAGGATCCATGATCCTGAATGAGACTGTGCTCCATTACTAGGAACCGTAGCAGAATCCTATTCTATCTCCATAGTTATGTGATGCTCAATAGCAGGAGCCAAAATATGGATGATAGGGATCTTGATATCCTCTGGAATTCTCAATGACGATCCCAGATTGGCCAATGCATCAGCTTCTGCATTCGCTTCCCTAGGTACCTGTGTCAAACTAAAAGAAACAAAAGAGAGTGCCAATTCCTTGACTATCTCTAAATACTTGATTAGCTTTTCACCTTTAACAGCATAGGATCCATTAAAGTGATTAGTAATTAACAATGAATCTACATGTACCTCAAGATACCTGATCCTCGTATGCTTGGCAATTTGCAAACCGGCTATCAAGGCTTCATATTCAGCCTAATTGTTAGTAGTTTGAAACTCACAAGCTATTGAGTGGGGTATTATGTCCCCGTGTGGCGATTTTAGTAGTATTCCAAGTCCTGTTCCTTTGACATTAGAGGCTCCATCAGTGAAGAGTATCCAAGGATCCTTAGTCTCTTCAAGCTGCTGAACTTCCAACTCAGCTTCTCTTTGTAAGTCACTACTTAAATCAGCCACAAAGTCAGCTAAGGCTTTAGATTTAATGGCAGTCCTTGGTTCATATCTTATATCATAAGCACTAAGCTTCACTGCCCACTTAGCCATCCTCCCTGACATTTCAGGTTTCCTGAGAACATTCTTAATTGGAAAGTTAGTCTTAACAATAATGGCATGAGTTTCAAAGTAATGTCTTAGTTTAGTAGATGCCATAATCAAAGCAAGGATAAGTTTTTCTAAATGAGAATACCTGGATTCAGCATCAAGCAAACTCTTACTTACATAATAGACAGGATGTTGTTTACCTTCATGATCCTTAACAAGGACTGCACTTACTGCTTTAGAGGATACCACTAGATATAAGGATAATATATCCCCTTTTTCTGGTTTCATCAAGGTAGGAGCTGAGGATAGGTAATCCTTAAGGGCGTTGAGAGCATTTTCATGCTTTTCAGTCCATTCAAATTTCTTGTTCATTCTCAAGATGTTATAGAATTCCTTGCACTTTTCTGATGACTTGGATATGAACCTATTCAACGCTGCGATCCTCCCTGACAACCTTTGCACATCCTTGGCATTGGCAGGGGATTTAATATTCACGATTGCCTTGATTTGCTCTGGACTTGCTTCTATGCCTCTTTTTGTTACCATGTAACCTAGGAACTTGCCTGCTTTAACACCAAAGTGACACTTTGAAGGATTCAACTTCATATTGAATTTGTCAAGGATATTGAATGCTTCCTCCAGGTCTCTAAGGTGATCCTCAGCTCTCTGGGACTTAACCACCATGTCGTCTATATAGACTTCCATAGTGTGTCCAATTTGTTCCTTAAACATCATATTGACTAGCCTTTGATAAGTAGCACCTGCATTCCTTAATCCAAATGGCATAGCAATATAACAATAGATACCAGTTGGGGTCATAAAGGCTGTATCCTCTTGATCAGATGGTTCCATCCGAATTTGTTGAAATCCAGATGAAGCATCCATAAAAGTGAACAACTTATGACCCGCGGTAACATCCACCATGGAGTCAATGTGGGGTAATGGGAAAGGATCCTTGGGACATGCCTTGTTTAAATCAGTGAAATCGACACATACACTCCACTTTCCATTTTTCTTTTGAACAACAACCACATTGGCTAACCATCTTGGATACTTAACCTCTCTAATCATACCTGCTCGGAGCAATTTGTCTACCTCCTCCTGGATAATGGCATTCCTCTGAGGTGCAAAGTTTCTCCTTTTTTGGTGTATGGATTTGAATGACCTGTCAATACCAAGTTTATGAGTAATTATATCTTTAGAGATACCTGTCATGTCTTCATGCTTCCAGGCAAAGTTTGTTTTTCTCCTCTTGAGGAAGGATACCAAATCCTGTTCAATATCGCTGAGGATCCCTGATCCTATGAAGACTTTGGACTCAGGATCATGAGGATCCATAAGGATATCTTTTATATCCTGTTCTCTTGCCTCCAAGAAGTCTCTTGGAGGATACTTTAGTTGCTATTGCTCCCTTGGTCTTGAAGCTGGCTTCATTGATGAGGTATAGCAATTTTTTGCTTCTTGTTGGTCACTCTCAATCTTTATCACCCCCCACGGACTAGGAAGCTTTACACACTGATGATAGGTAGATGCAACTGCCTTCATGTCATGTATCCATGGCCTGCCAAGGATAACAATGCAACAGGATAAACAATCTATAGCACAAATTTTTTTATAAGAATGAAGTCCTTCAATGTAGATGGGAAGTTTATTGTCCCCCAATGTATTCTTGGTTTCTCCGCTGAATCCCACAAGAACTGAGGATCTTGGGATAATATGCGATTCAGGGATGTTCATCTTCTTGAGGACATCAAGCTGAATGATGTTCATCGAGCTTCCTCCATCGATTAGGATCCTGCGAACAAAATGGTTGGATATGAACAAAGTAATAATGAGACCATCATGATGAGGATCCTGCACATCAACACGATCATCCTCATCAAAAGTTATAACTTTTTCATGTGTTACAGTAGAGGTTCGGATGGGTCTATCCCCGTTATCCATCTTGGTTTCCTTGGCATGTCTCTTGGCTGCTGAAAAGGAAGTACCACAAATGTCTGATCCACCAGATATGAAGTTTATAACTTGTGCATCTGCCAGAGGAGCAGGAGCTCTTTTTGGAACCTTCTCAGGATCCTGAATCCTTGACTTTTTTCTTCCCAAAAGCTCCTTCAAGTGCCCCTTGCTTAGCAAATAACCAATTTCTTTTCTTATTGCAATACATTCTTCAGTGAGATGTCCAAAATCCTCATGATATGCACACCATTTGGACTTATCTTTTGTTGCAGCTGGTTTATCACTTTTTCTCGGCCATCTTGCTTTCTCACCTAAATTATGTAGTGCAAGAATTAGTTATTGTTATCAACAGAAAAACAATATTCAGAAATGGGAGGATAATCCTCATCATCCTCTTCCTGTTCTACTGCATGCACGTTCTGGTTGTCAGACTTGTTATAAAATTTGGACTTGTAGTTCCTGAAGTAGGATCCTTGCTTTTCCTGCTTCGAGGATCCTGCCAGTGTTTCCTGGATCCTTTTATCATCCTCTAGTCGGATGAATCTAAGGGTCCTGGTTCTTACTTCATCAAGATTCCTGCAAGGGGTCATGACAAGATCATCACAGAACAGTGAATCCCTAAGTAAACCCATTTTAAAGGCTCCACAGCCGTAGCAATATCCAAATTAGGAATATCTAAGGATTCTTTACTAAACTTAGTGATATAATCTCTAAGTGATTCATTTTGACCTTGTGTTACCCTATATAGGTCACTAGTTAAACGTTCAAATTTTCTACTACATGAGAATTGGCTATTAAACAGGTTAACTAGACTAGCAAATGAAGTAATAGAATAAGGGGGAAGACTTAGCAGCCATTTAAGAGCTGATCCTGTAAGTGTGGATCCGAAACCCTTGCATAGACATGCTTCTTTTAACCTCTCAGGGATGCGGTTGATCTCCATCCTTTCTCTATATTGAGCTACATGTTCTTCTGGATCCGTCGAACCATCATATAACTTCATAGTTGGTATTTGGAACTTTTGGGTATCTCAGCATCACAAATAGGTGGTGCAAAACGAGATATCTTGTGGCTTCCATCTGCAATTTCAGGAATGCGCTTCACCACACCTGGAACGCTGGATATCATATCCTTAGCCATAGCTTGATTGATACCTGTATTATGCACAAAGCCATGGTTAGTGATATAAGAATTATTCAAAGTGTTACCTCCCGGAGGATTCGAGTTTGGAATCCCAGATGTGAATCCATATTGACGAGATTCTGATATGACTGAAGGACCAGAAGAAGCGATGGTCTGCATCAGAATGAAGTCTCCTTGATGAACATTTGTACTTGAGGGTTGCACACTCCTTAAGAATCCTTGATCCTGAAAGATGTTGGATCCTTGATGTGCTGTGAATGGGGTCTTGGAGGATAATCCATGGATCCGTAAACCTGAGATGAGGATCCTTGGACTTTAAAGGAGGATCCTTGAACCTGAGAGGATCCTTGAACCTGAGAGGATCCTTGAACCATGTGTGTCCCCATATATCCTCCTGAGCTAACGAAGGATCCCTGATGCTGGAAAGAGGGTCCTGAAGGCTGAAAGCAGGATCCCAAAGCTTGAGTCATGGTCATTGATCCATAATGCCTTCCCAATGGACCACTCTGGTACTGGATGTCCGGAGCCACAGATTGCAGGGCGGTTATAGCAGGAGTGTCGAAATTCAACGATCTCGGCATCAGAGGAGAGTGATCCTCCGCTGATTTCTTCTGTTTCTTGATGTCACCAATCCCCCGGAGGATCCTTTCGTTGGTTTTATCCTGCTCTTGTATGTGATCCCTCATCTGCAAAATCAAAGTAAAAAGATCACTGTTAGTAGGACTAGAAGAAACAACAGAAGTTGGTGGTTTTGGGAAAATGGGGCTTTGTCTCTTTGCAGCATTTTCAGCATTCTTCTGGGATCCAAAAGGTGGTGGAGGCAAAGGTGGAATGCCCTGTGAAGAAGTGACTGCTGGCATAGAGCTTGAAGTGTTCTTTGCTGAAGAAGCCATATGGTTGAAGATAATGAAACGAAATGAACACAATGAAGCACCAATTGCCCCACGGTGGGCGCCAAACTGTTTTGGTCAAAAATTAGGCTAAGATAATGCAACCAAATCTTTTCTTGTGAGGTGTGATGCTTGAATCAATGAACAAATGTATGAATAACTTGCAAATGAAATGAACAAGTGACACAAGGATTTATACGAGGAAAAAGCCCTTGATCAAGAGTTGATCTCCGGCATAAAAAACCTCGGGTGATGGAAACTACCGATCACCAACTATATTTAAACAAATGATTGTTACAACTCGGGATGATAACAAGCTTGTTACAAGGATCACTATAGTGTAATGTGTATGAAATCGCCAATGAACTGTTGAGAGCTGTTTCGAGTGTGTGTGTTTGCTTAATTGTTCTAACTCAAGCTTGTTATCCCCTTTAAAAATAGAAATAACTTAAATAACTAACTATCCGCTATATGTGCAAGCTCCCCACGACTTTTAAAACGGTCACCAAGCCATGCACGTGAGGAATATTGAGGGCATATTCCCCAAGAATATCGGTAAGACCAAGTCCACTCGTCCATTCCTGCGTAACAAGCTTAAACATAGAGGAAACAACCGTTAGTGTTAGGATAACAATGAGGATCCTAGATCCTGATCCTGCAACGTCTTCTGAGGATCCTTAATTCAAACAGAATTGAGGATCCGTGAACCTGGCAGTTCTTGAGGATCCGTGATCCTTAGGTTTAGAAAATCTTTCCCAAACACCAAGTCAGGATCCTAAACTCTTAATCAAAATAACCATAAGACAAACCTTAATAAAAGGTTAGGATCAAGGATCCTTAGTTTTTTAGCTTCAAAAACCTGAAATGGAACATAACTTGGGACAAGCCCAATAAAATGGGGACAAGCCAAAAAACTGGGGACAAGCCCAAAGAATTGGGGACAAGCCCAAAAAACTGGGGACAAGCCCAAAGAACTGGGGACAAGCCCAATGGATCTTGTGTAAACTGGAGTATGGCCCTCACTGGCGACTATCCAAACTTAGTGACATGAAAATGCCAAAACATTAGCTAACGTGAAAACGTTAGAAAACTTAGGAACAGATGTATGGTACATCTACCATTATACGTAGGATCCTGAATACAGCCAGTACAATGAAATTGTCAGCCCCTAAAGTAGGTATTGGTCCCATTGCCTTGAACTGCACCAGGATCATCATACGATACTGGGGACAGGCCCAAAAAACTGGGGACATGCCCAAATACTGGGGACAAGCCCTTATACTGGGAACAAGCCCAAAAACTGGGGACAAGCCCATAACACTTAGGAGACTTCTGAGGACACTTGATCCTTCGTTAAGGATATATCAACCTTCTGCAAAACTCAAAATTAATGGAAGGAAGGATAAAGGATACAGGATCCTTCTCCTTGTAGACATGTTAATTAAAGAAGTGGATACATTGAGGTTAGATTATTACCAGAGTGAGGATCATCTATCCTCTGAGGATCCTTCATGCACATTGGGCAAGAAGTTGGCTAAGGATCCTGGATCCTTATTACATGAAATATCTCTTCAAATGGACAGCATTCCAAACTCTTGGTAGCAAATCACCTTCCATTGTTAATAATCGATATGCCCCCTTTCCTTCCAAAGCTTCAATAAAATTAGGACCTTCCCACTTAGGTGCTTACTTGCCATCAGCAGGATTTGTGGTATTTTGGAATGCTTTCCTCAACACCATATCACCGACTTGAAACTTCCTGATCCTGACATTTTTGTTATAAGCTCCAGCCATCCTTTGTTGATAACTAGCCATTCTTATCCTTGCCAAATCCCTGATTTCTTCTATAGTATCCAAGTCTTGAACCAAGTTTTCAGCATTTCCTTCGGGATCACGGATGCTTGTTCTTGCAGTAGGAACCACCATTTATGTTGGGATCACTGATTCTGCTCCAAACACTAGAGATAATGGAGTCTGGCCAGTAGCATTCTTGGGGGTTGTTCTATCAGCCCATAGTACATAAGGTAGTTCTTCTGCCCATTTTCCTTTCTTGGATCCAAGCTTCTTCTTCAAGTTGTTGATGATGATCTTGTTGGATGATTCTGCCTGACCATTGGCTTGTGGGTGGACTGGTGCTGATGTTATCATCTTAATCCCCTAACTGTCACAAAAGTTAGTAGTTCTACTCCCAATAAATTGGGATCCATTATCACAAACAATTTCAGAAGGGATACCGCTTCTGGTAATAATATTTCTCTTAATAAAGGATATCACTTCTTTTTCTCTGACTTGAGCAAAAGCTTCAGCTTCTATCCACTTGGAGAAGTAATCAGTCATAGCAAGCATGAACACTTTTCCACCAGGTGCCTTGGGAAGTTTGCCAACTATATCCATTCCCCATCTCATGAATGGCCAAGAAGAGGATATAGGATGCAGGAGTTCTGCTGGTTGGTGAAGGATATTACTATGTCTCTGACAAGGATCACACTTCTTGGCATAATCCACAGCATCCTTCTTCATTGTAGGCCAATAGTATCCTGTCCTTAGGATCCTTGAGAATAGCGCCCTGCCCCCAGTGTGGTTTCCACAATCTCCTTCATGAAAATCCTTTAGGACTTCTTGGATTTCAGGATCCTCAATGCATCTTAGATATGGTCCTGCAAGAGATCATTTATATAACATGTTATTTAATATTGTAAATTGAGATACCTTGGCTTTGAAAGCTCTTGGGTTTTCTCCTGTAGGAATCTCTCCATGTTGTATATATCTCATGATTGGAAGGATCCATGATCCTGAGTGAGATTGTGTATCATTACTAGGGATGACTGCAGAATCCTCTCCTATCTCCATAGCTACATGATCCTCAATAGCAGGAGTTGGGATATGAATAATAGGGATTTTGATATCCTCTGGAATCTTCAAGGATGATCCTAGGTTGGCCAATGCATCAGCTTCTGCATTCTCTTCTTTGGGTACCTGTGTCAAACTAAAGGAAGCAAAAGAGAGTGCCAATTCTTTGACTATCTCTAAATATTTGATTAGCTTTTCACCTTTAACAGCATAGAATCCATTAAAGTGATTAGTAATTAACAATGAATCTACATGTACCTCAAGATACCTGATCCTCATATGCATGGCAATTTGCAAACCAGCTATCAAGGCTTCATATTCAGCCTCATTGTTAGTAGTTTGAAACTCACAAGCTCTTGAGTGGGTATTATGTCCCCCTGTGGCGATTTTAGTAGTATTCCAAGTCCAGTTCCCGTGACATTAGAGGCTTCATCTGTGAAGAGTATCCAAGGATCCTTGGTCTCTTCAAGCTGCTGAACTTCTAACTCAGCTTCACTTTGTAAATCACTACTGAAATCTACCACAAAGTCAGCTAATGCTTGAGATTTAATGGCAGTTCTTGGCTCATATCTTATATCATAAGCACTGAGCTTCACTGCCCATTTGGCCATCCTTCCTGACATCTCAGGTTTCCTGAGAACATTCTTAATTAGGAAATTAGTTCTAACAATAATGGCATGAGTTTCAAAATAATGTCTTAATTTAGTAGATGCCATAATCAAAGCAAGAATAAGTTTTTCTAAATGTGAATACCTGGATTCAGCATCAAGCAAACTCTTACTTACATAATAGACAGGGTGTTGTGTACCTTCATGATCCTTAACAAGGACTGCACTTACTGCTTTGGGAGAGACTGCCAAATAAAAGGATAATATATCCCCTTTTTCTGGTTTCATTAAGGCAGGAGCTGAGGATAGGTAATCCTTAAGGGCTTTGAGAGCATTCTCATGCTTATCAGTCCACTCAAATTTCTTGTTCTTTCTCAAAATGTCATAGAATTCCTTGCACTTTTTTGATGACTTTGATATGAATCTGTTCAAGGCCGCGATCCTCCCTGTCACCCTTTGCAAATCCTTGGCATTGGCAGGAGATTTTATATTCACAATTGCCTTGATTTGCTCTGGACTTACTTCAATGCCTCTTTTTGTTACCATGTAGCCTAGGAACTTGCCTGCTTTAAAACCAAAGTGACACTTTGAAGGATTCAATTTCATGTTGAATTTATCAAGGATATCGAATGCTTCCTCCAAGTCTATAAGGTGATCCTTAACTTTCTTGGACTTACCTACCATGTCATCCATAAAGACTTCCATAGTGTGTCCAATTTGTTCTTTAAACATCATATTGACTAGCCTTTGATAAGTAGCACATGCATTTCTTAGTCCAAACGGCATAGCATTATAACAATATATACCAGTTGGGATCATGAAGGCTGAATCCTCTTGATCAGATGGTTCCATCTGAATTTGCTGAAATCCAGATGAAGCATCCATAAAACTCAACAACTCATGACCCGCGGTAGCATCCACCATGGAGTCAATGTGGGGTAATGGGAAAGGATCCTTGGGATATGCCTTGTTTAGATCAGTAAAATCGACACATACCCTCCACTTTCCATTTTTCTTTTGAACAACAACCACATTGGCTAACCACCTTGGATACTTGACCTCTCTAATCATACCTGCTCTGAGCAGTTTATCTACCTCCTCCTGGATAATGGCATTCCTTTCAGGTGCGAATTTCCTCCTCTTTTGATGTATGGGTTTAAATGACCTGTCAATGCCAAGTTTATGAGTAATTATATCTTTAGAGATACCTGTCATGTCTTCATGCTTCCAGGCAAAGGTAGTTTTTCTCTTCCTTAGGAAGGATACAAGATCCTGTTCAATGTTGTTGAGGAACCCTGATCCTATGAAGATCTTGGATTCAGGATCCTGAGGATCCATAAGGATATCTTTCACATCTTGTTCCCTTGCCTCCAGGACATCTCTTGGAGGATGCTTTAATTGCTATTGCTCCCTTGGTCTTGAGGCTGGCTTCATCGATGAGGTGTAGCAATTCTTCGCTTCTTGTTGATCACTCCCAATCTTCACCACCCCCCATGGACTAGGAAGCTTTACACATTGATGATATGTAGATGGGACTGCCTTCATGTCATGTATCCATGGCCTGCCAAGGATAACATTGCTAAATCTATAACACAAAATTTCTGATAAGAATGAAGTCCCTCTATGTAAATGGGAAGTTTAATGTCCCCCAATGTGTTCTTGGTTTCTCCACTGAATCCCACAAGAACTGAGGATCTTGGCACAATATCCGATTCAGGAATGTACAACTTCTTGAGGACATCAAGCTGAATGATGTTTACAGAGCTTCCACCATCTATCATGATCTTGCGAACAAAATGGTTAGATATAAAGAGGGTAATAACAAGTCCATCATGATGAGGATCCTGGACATCAACTCGATCATCCTCATCAAAAGTTATAACTTTTGACTGTGTAACTATAGAGGTTCAGATGGGTCTATCCCCATTATCCATCTTGGTCTCCTTTGCATGCCTCTTAGCTGCTGAAAAGAAGTGCCACATATATCTGATCCTCCGGATATGAAGTTAATAATTTGTGCATCAGCAGGAGGAGCTGGAGCTCTTTCTGGAACTTTTTCAGGATCCTGGATCCTTGACTTTTTTCTTCCCAATAGCTCCTTCAAGTGCCCTTTGCTCAACAAGTAACCAATCTCTTTTCTCAATGCGATACATTCTTCAGTGAGATGACAAAAATCTTCATGATATGCACACCATTTCGATTTGTCTTTTGTTGCAGCTGGCTTATCACTTTTTCTGGGCCATCTTGCTTTTTCACCTAGGTTCTGCACTGCAAGGATTAGTTCATTGTTATCCACAGAAAAACAATATCCAGAAATTGGAGGATAATCCTCATCATCCTCTTCCTGTTCTACCTCATGCACGTTCTGATTATCAGACTTGTTTTAAGACTTGGACTTGTTGTTCCTGAAGTAGGATCCTTGCTTTTCCTGCTTCGAGGATCCTGCCAGTCTTTCCTGGATCCTTTTATCATCCTCTAATAGGATGAATCTAAGGGCCCTGGTTCTCACTTCATCAAGATTTCTGCAAGGGGTCATGACAAGATCATCATAGAACAATGAATCCCTAAGTAAACCTATTTTGAAGGCTTCTACAGCCGTGGCAATATCTAAATTAGGAATATCCAAGGATTCTTTACTAAACTTAGTGATATAATCTCTAAGTGATTCATTTTGACCTTGTGTTACCCAATATAGATCACTAGTTAATCGTTCAAATTTTCTGCTACATGAGAAATAAATATTAAACAGATTAACTAAATTATGAAGTAATAGAGTAAGGGGGAAGACTTAGCAGCCATTTAAGAGCTGATCCTGTTAATGTGGATCCGAAACCCTTGCATAGACATGCTTCTTTTAACCTCTCCGGGATGGGATTGATCTCCATCCTTTCTCTGTATTGAGCTACATGTTCTTCTGGATCTGATGAACCATCATATAGCTTCATTGTTGGTATTTGGAACCTCTTTGGAATTTCTGCATCACAAATAGGTGGTGCAAAATGGGATATCTTGTGGCTTCCAACTGGAATTTCTGGAATGGGCTTAACCACTCCTTGTACGCTGGATATCATATCCTTCAGTTTTTGTAATTCCCTAGCCATAGCTTGGTTGATACCTGTATCCTGCACTGAGCCATGGTTAGCTTATAAAAATTATTTAAAGTGTTACCTCCCGAAGGATTCAAGTTTGGAATTCCAGATGTGAATCCATATTGGCGGGATTCTGGTATAATTGATGGACCAGAGGAAGCAATAGTCTGCATTGGGATGAAGTCTCCCAGATGAACGTCTGAACTTCCGGGTTGTACACTCCTTAAGAATCCTTGATCCTGGAAGATGTTGGATCCTTGATGTGCTGTGGATAAGGGTCTTGGAGGATAATCCATGGATCCGTAAACTTGAGATGAGGATCCTTGAACCTGGAAAACCTGGAAGGATCATCCTTGAACCAGAGAGGATCCTTCAACCTGAGAGGATCCTTCAACCTGAGAGGAGGATCCCTGAACCTGGGAGGATCCTTGAATCGGCTGTGTCCCCATGTACCCTCCTAAACTGATGAAGAATCCCTGATGCTGGAAAGAGGATCCTTGAGCCTGAGACATTTCCGATGATCCAGAACGCATTCCTATTGATCCACCCTGGTATTGGACATCTGGAGCTGCAGAATGCTGGGAAGTTATGACCGGAGTATCGAAATTCAGCGACCTCAGCACCAAGGGGGAGTGATCCTCCGCTGATCTCTTCAGTTTCTTGATGTCATCAATCTCCCGGAGGATCCTTTCGTTGGTTTGTCCTGCCATTGCATGTAACCCTTCATCTGCACAATCAAAGAATAAAGATCACTATTAGTAGGGCCAGAAGAAACAACAGAAGTTGGTGGTTTTAAGAAAATGGGGGTTGGTTTCTTCGCAGGATTCTCAGCATTCTTCTGAGGTCCAAAAGGTGGTGGAGGCAAAGGTGGAATGCCTTGCGAAGAAGTTACTGCCGGTATAGAACTTGAAGTGTTCTTTGCTGAAGAAGCCATATGGTTGAAGATAATGAACCGAAATGATCACAATAAACGAAATTTCTCAGAAATGAAGCACCAGTTGCCCCACGGTGGGCGCCAAACTGTTTTGGTCAAAAATCAGACTAGGATAATGAAACCAAATCTTATTTTGTGAGATGTGATGCATGAATTGAATAGTGAATGTATGAACAAACTTCAAATGAAATGAACAAGTGACACAAGAATTTATACGAAGAAAAAGCCCTTGATCAAGAGATGATCCCCGGCATAAAAAACCTCGGGTGATGGAAACTACCGATCATTAACTATAATTAATCAAATAATCGTTACAACTCGGGATAATAACAAGCTTGTTACAAGGATCACTAGTGTGCAAAATGTATGTAATCTCCAATGAGTTGCAGTAAGCTTGCGAGAGTGTATGTGTTTTCTAATTGTTCTAATTCCAACTTGTTATCCCCTTTAAAAATAGAAATAATCTAAATAACTAACTATCCGCTAAATGTGCAAGCTACCCACGACTTCTAAAACGGCCATTAAGCTATGCACGTGCAGAATATTGAGAGCATATTCCCCAAGAATATCGGCAAGACCAAGTCCCACTCGTTCATTCCTGCAAAACAAGCTTAAATACAATGGAAACAACCGTTAGTGTTAGGATAACAATGAGGATCCTGGATCCTTAATTCTGCAATGTCTTCCAAGGATCCTTGATCCTGGCTGCACTTGTGGATCCATGATCCTTAGGTTTAGAAATCCAACCCTAACAACCGTAGAGCGGGAAGTTAAGGTTTGTAAGCATAGTCGTATGGCAATCGTGAGAGTTCGTTGGAACTCAAGACGTAGACCGGAGTTCACGTAAGAACGTAAAGATCTGATAGAGCTCTAATATCCTCAATTGTTGAGGTGGTTGAATCAACTCTTGCTGTCGTTGGCGAATTTCGGGACGAAATTCCCTTTCAGGTTGGGGATGACGTGGTACCCGCGGAAAATCCACAGTCTTCCTGAGTTAACATCTTATTGACACTTGTTTAGTAATTCTGTTTTAATAAATTGTTTAATGTTATGAAACGTGTAACAGTTTGAATATTGAATTGTGCAATGTGAATGTAAATGTACTGGTTGAATTGTGCTATGTGAATGAAAACATTTGGTTATTGTTTAGTGAAAACATTATGTGACATTTGGACCCGACAAAGAACAGTGTTTCGTCGCCTACAATCTTGGCGAAAGTTGGTAATTCTCCAACATTGTTTCGTCTCCCACTATCTTGGCGAATGTTGGTATTTCGCCAACAGAGACTCTCGGCCCAGCTTATTCCCCAGGCCCAACCCACTTTCCTTAGATTATAAGCGTGTACTGTGCATACTCTACATTCATGTTGCAACCCTAATTAATCCTTAAGGGGCGACGGCAGTGGAGCCTAGGCATAGATCGAACTTTTCCTCTAGGAGAATTATCGTTCACTCATTCTACAAAACGACTTGTTCATTCAGCGGTTAGTAAGTTTTATTTGTTATCTGTGATAACCCTCACCAAACCAGGTATCCGTACGAATTAATTAATATTTAATTAATGCTTAATTTCTGTGCTTGCTTACAAATGTGGTTAAACTGCTTCTTGATTTCTGATACAAACATATTCATGCATCATACTGTATTACTGTCACTCTATTATTTACACACAAACATCAGTGACAACCTTGATGCACAAAAGCACAGTGAGCACACTATACGGATAACCCAGTAAACATGCTGACATAGCCAGCACTAGACAGATATTGTCTCTGAGGCCAGTATGAGCCGGGAATAGAATACTACACTAGTAGGGAGTGTAGGGAGGTAAGGATTGTAGAACTGCGTCACTAGGTGATAGTTAGAGTGACCGGATGTGCCTGAAAAATGCTCTAATTACAAAATCCTGCACTTTAATACAAAATTCAGCATGTAAGCTAACTAGTAAAGTGCAAAAACATGGGAAAATAATAATAGACACTTTCCAAAGTGTCGGGAATTCATTGTGTCACTAAAACTAATATTAACGACACTTTAAATGCTTATTTAGCACTTTAACAGATCAATATCCAACCGAACAACCGGACTTTACCCGGAACATGAAAATATTGTCTATCACATTGTTTATCCTTTTCTGAGCCAGTTAGGGTCCCCGAACACCCTAACACCCGTTATATTACATAACACACTAGTAACTAATTTTAATCTCTAATTAAACATAACTAAGCACTAACCATTTGGTTGAAATCCAATTGTAAACCCCCCCCCCCCCTTATTCCGATCGGTCCCCAAGAGTGGGGACACATCTTCTTTTCTTTGATTATTTTAATAGTGATGTCTAAAATCTTGCAAACACATTACACAATGGGAATTAGTGTATATGGGGTTATAAGTATACATGAGTGATAAGATCATCACACTTTAAATACTTAACAAAAATTGCTTTCTTCTCTTCCCTCTCCTCTTGTGATCGCCCGAGAACCATAACCCACCCACCATCACTTTCTAGTTCCAATCTTGCTAAACCACTTACATACAAAGGTGAAAGGTCACACGCAAGGAGGCTCGGTGCTTACGGAATCTCAAGGACCTCTCTACATCGCTTTTATCCACTTAGTTTTCGCATTGATTCTTCCCTAGCCTTGAGCTAGTAGTAAGTGCTTCTAAACACTTCCTTGTTCATGATTAAAGTGGTTAATAAGAAGCTTAACGGTTAAAACTCAAGAACATGCGAAAACAAAACTTAAAGTCTTGTAAGAATGATAAACATGGTGGTTAAAGAGAAAATAATGGTGTAAAACTCATGAGTCTTGTTTTGTTATGGTTATTTTATGTTGTTTGATGCTAGTAGTGGAACGGATCGTCATCTAACCATGCTAGGTCATGTTCATGGAACATGAACTAGTGATATGTTAAGCGTAAAAATGGTAAGATGATGAACACTACTACTTATAGACATGAACTTGTGCAAAAGTGATTTTTCTTGTAAAATGAAGTTCTAAACTAGTAGATCTAAAGATCTACAAGTGGTATTTTCGAAGAACCAAGTGTAAGATGCAAACCATGTTTAAAAGCCGGATCTTTCACGAACTAAAAGCATTTTTGCGAACAAACAAGTGTGTAGACACGTGTGTAACAAAAGGATTCAACAAAGAAATATTTTTGTAATTTTTTACTAAGAAGTTGTAAAATTGCATATTCTTTAAAAATAAAGCTTTCAAGAAACTGATTTTATTTTTAGAGATGGAAAGATCTACTAAATATGTTGGAAAGTTACTACATATTTTTACACAACTTACAAGTTCATGTGTTTGCGATTTATGCTTATTTTTGACTAGTTTGACGATTGAACATTGAATATTGATGATTGAAAAATTGTTGATTGAATTTTGAAAAGAAAATGATACGCTAGTAAGCGTGGCCACCTCCAGTTACAGAGGAAACTCTGGCGAAATTTTTCCAGAAAATAACACTTAGAATATTTTTGGTGACAAGTGTTTATAAATATATTTTTGACTTGTTTTCCAAACAAACTTCGCCATGATTTTTATTACAAAATTACCAAGTGTCGGAGGCGGATTTTCGTAAATGAAACTTGTTAAATATATATTGAGAATATATATTTCATAGTAAAACGCTTGTGTGATTTTTTGATTATTTTGTGAACTATATATTATTTTTAGAGTAAAAATAATATAACCTGGAAAATATCATGAAGTAACGACTCCAAAATAATACCAACGCCTTCAAAAATAAATGTCTAAGTTACACCGGTATTATTATTACCATCCGAACTTTAAATGTAACTTATGTATTTCGGTAAAATACTCTTAAATGCGTATTTTGATAAAAGTATTATTTTGGAAAATTGTATATTTTGGAGAAAGAATATTTTGGATAAGTGAATTAAAATATATTTTATTAAGTGAGACTTAATAATATATTTTTGGAATTATAAGAAAACGCACATGTATTAAAACCCCCATCCTTGGGAATGAATATGTTTACAAAATATTAAGAAGTGTAAACACGGAATAGTTGCCTAACTATTTCCCAAAAACGATAAACCTTAAGCTAAGGCACGGCCGTCCGTCTAATAGAAGTTAGTACGTGTAGGTCGTCACGCAGCAGGTTATTTTGGGACGGACTATTTCGAGACGCACTTCAGTGAGTTCATGTCCCCCTTTTCTCTTAACTGTTTTCAGTTTTTATACTTCGGGGGTGAAATACATGTTACTATGATTACGAATACTTTTTACATGGTATGGTTAGCGTAAGGAGGGTTACTACTTAGATCATGTGAGTGGGTAGGCGGGAACTGGAGGTGGCCATTAATCCTCATTGTAGGACCGAGGGTCTTTAGCGGTAGATCTATCTGGGTGTAGCGAGCCCAGCCCCAGGCCCAACAGAACGAACCTCGGGGTGACTTGGTAACCGACGCAAAAATCTGCTAGGTTTGAGTCTTCCTACTGCACTTCACACATATCAATGGCCTTGCAAACCATTGGTGATCTCTTTATTTCCTTATTTGCTACATACCAGGGATTTTATACTTACAAAGGTTTTACATACTCACTATACATGAACTCGCTCAACATTTTTGTTGATTTTTCCAACTTACATGTATTTCAGGAAATTAGGGATCTGGCGAGGTATGTTATGGTTTCAAGTTGCGTAAGAAGTGCGACGTCATCCAATTTTGGGAGTTGTGGCTTTTACCTGGACGAGTCACAAGTCTTGAGCTGTGTTTGTTTCATGTCTGTGGTTGTGTCTTTCGAACAATGTTTTTAGTTGTTATGTTGCATTTTCATTCCATGTGTCGACATTTGAAAATAATGTTGTGGTATTTTGCTTTTAAAACATGAAGTAATGGATGATCATCGTGGTTTTAAATTCATATAGCTTTGATGTGATTAAGCTATGGTATTAAGAAGTCACACCAAAATAAATCCACGCTTCCGCAAAGCCAGGGTGTGACAGCTTGGTATCAGAGGTTTGATCATAGCGAACTAGGATTCCTTCTCGAGTCTAGACTTTGATCACTAGGGCTCTCACGAAAACATTTTCACATTGCATACACTACATCCAGGTCCCAGGTACAAAACATTCTTACAAACAAAAGTTGAGCATATTTTTTTTAATTTTTGGTTGGTCGGGAGACCAGGGATTCCGCCGGGTGGCTGGGGAGATTCAGCCGGGTGGCTGGGGAGGTTCTGGTCGGGGGACCAGGGAGTCAGTCTGAGAGGCTGGGAAGGTATTCTGAGAGACTAGGAGATTCAGTCTGAGAGGCTGGGAGGATAGTCTAGTGGGACTAGGAAGTTCAGTCTGAGAGGCTGGGAGGATAGAATAGTGGGACTAGGAGAATTACTTGATTGCTTATTGGTGACTAACATGTTTATTTGATTATATGATTGATTATTTGTGCATGTGTGTGTTTGTGTTACAGACGCCATGCCTTCATCAGGTACTGGGGAGTCGGACACTATAGATCCCATGGCCATAGTATCAGACGACATAGTTTCATCGGAGCACGAGGTGTACACTTCCGATACTACCAGCACAGACGATGACGACTTCCAGCCCTTTGCGCTGCCTGACATCGTAGCCGAGCCTGCTAATGGCCATCTCGCTGGGGATTTACCACTCGTGGTGATCCCTGCTCCTGTACCCCTTGCAGCTTATCCCGTTGTTGATATGCCCCTCGACGTTGTCTCTGACGATGATGTCGATCTATTTGAGGGGGACCCACTTGAGGGCGAGGCCCATATTGCTGCCTGTGATATCCTACTTCTTGCTGATGCTCCTGCTGAGGAGGCTCCTGTTCATTCACCTGTCCCAGACTCATTTGAGTCTGTGGCGTCTGCATCTTTGCACACGCAGGGAGTGCAACACCACTCACACGACACCGACCCTGACATGGGGTCATCAGCTGCACCTGCTCCTGAGCACAGCTTTGAGTTCGATCATGAAGTTGATGATGATTCAGATCCTATTTTTCCACCTGGCTTTGATCCAGACCAGGACATTGAATTCGTACACTTAGACCAGCACTTGGAGGATCCTGTAGCCCCTGTCGACCCTATGTTTGCGGATCCAGCTGATTTTGAGATGGAGTTTGTTGATCCGGAGCCTGCCGCGGCCCCTGAGCCAGGCGTTGCTCCTGACCCCGCATTGGAGCATGACCCTGTTCATGCCGATGCACCTGCTGTTGCTCCTTTGGTTGATGATATACCTGTTGATGATCATCCTGTTGTTGCTCCACCGTTGGTGCATGATCATGTTGCTGACGCTCCTGTTGATGCTCCACTTTTGTTAGAGGATCCTATTGTCGCACCACTTCCTGATACAGTGCCGGTGATATTCGACCGTGCACCTTTCGTGACCCATATTGATCCACGATACGCGCACACCCGCAATGGGTGGATAGATGATGACGATGGTTACCCACCTTTCGTGATACCAGTTACACCACCTGTAGCCCCCGTTTCAGCCCCTGTTTCAGCTCCCATTGATGTTCCTTTGATTCCCCCACACACCACAAATACTCACCGCACAGATCTCCCGATCACTTATCTCCAGGACATACCTCCACCACGTCCTGGGGAGGGTTCGTCACGTCATCCGTTTGGTCATACACCATTTGTGTCAGGAGGAGGCCAGTTTGTGCCCCAGATTGTTCATCCCACTGTTATTCCCACTGTTGCAACATTTACTGTACCATCCTTCGCTTCATCTAGTGAGCCATTCCTCTGGACGACGCCCCCCATTATGCCACCGACGGATCCGTATCACCCATACCACGTGGGGTATTCTACGGAGGATGTTCTCACATCTTTCATGATACAGCAGGTGGCGCTGACCCATCGTGTACAGGAGCTGGAGAGAGCTCAGCGACTCCCGTGCCAGTGCCAGACCCCACCTGCCGTATCACACCCTCCTCGACCACTTTCACTTGATTGTGCCGCTCGTTTTTGGACTCCCGAGCAGCAGATAGCATACTTACTACGCGCTCATCGCGCTATGGAGGAGGACTGGCTTCATATGCGACGATTACTCTTTTCTTGTTTTCCCCCTCCTCCACCGCCATCAGCTTAGGCCATTTTGATTCGACGCAAGTAGACTTTTGGTGAGACGACGGCGATTGTGCAGACTACACAGCTTTTGGAGACCGCATTTTGGATATTATGACTTTTGATGTTTTGTATTTTGTTGCTGTTGTCACTGACTAGATAGTTTGGACTAGGGCGATGTGGCTCTTAGTCAGTGATGATGTACGATACAATTATGAACTTGTAAACCTTACATTGTGGTCTTGATTTATGACAGCGCAATCGCAGTATTCTCATTATATGTTGGGTTGATTATTGATTGTTTATGTTCTATAACATGAGATGTTATGTGGATGATTTATAACATGAGATGTTGTGTGTTGATATTGTTGAATACATACGTACACTTTACTTACTATGACCTGACCAACGTGAACCATCTTTTAGAAGATGCCAACAAGACGCGAGATGCGTATGCCTACCAGCAAGGCAGAACTTCAAGGAATCATTGCTGCAGCCATTGCGCAGTATGCAGCCTCACAAGGAGGAACCAGCGAATGCAATTCGAACAATAACGGCAATAACAATCCACCACATGGTAATGTTAAGTCGTTTGGGATGTATTACAATACATTTGGATATTTATAGCACGTCCGCTAATACCATTTGTATATTCTAACGTATGTGCAGGGTGCACTTACAAGCAGTTCCTAGACTTACAAGCGCCCCAGACCAACAAGTGACTTACATTTCTGGGCTATTTTTGGACGGAGCCCTGTCCTCGTGGAACTTACAAGTGCAAACTCTTGGTGAAGCCGCTGCTTACGCGTTGACCTGGGCTGAGTTAAAGGAATTGGTGAGAAAGAAGTATTGTTCTCGTGCTGAGATACAAAGGTTAGAGACTGAGTTCTGGCATTTAAGGATGGATGGTCCCAAAATCACGGAATATGTTCAGAGATTCCACGACCTGTCACATGTGGTACCCTATATGGTTACACCAGAGTTCAAACATATCGAGCGTTTTATTTGGGGTTTAGCTCCACAGATCATGAGTATGGTCACTACTTCCAAGCCTGCGACTGTCACAGAGGCCATAGATCTGAGCGTAGGTCTTACTGAGGAAGCCATCCACCAAAACAAGTTTTCGAATGTTGAGCCAAAGAAGAAAGAGACTCACGTAGAGTCGTCTAGTGAGAATAAGAGGAAATTCTCAAACTTCAAACAGGGAACTAGCAATGTTGGCAAGAAAGGAGAATCAAGCGCACCGGTCCAAGCTGCAACCGGTGTTGGAAAGAAGGGGAAAGGATATATTGGTACTCATCCCAAGTGTAACACATGCCAGCGTCATCATTCTGGCCAGTGTGGGCCAAAAGTATGTGAAGCTTGTGGAAAAGCTGGCCACCTGAACGATAACTGCTGGGCTAGTGCAGGCCGGGGAGGCCAAGGAGGTTTTGGTAATCGGAACAATAATCGAGGTGGTAATGGAAATCGTGTACAAGTGAATAATGGAGGTAATGGAAATCGAGGGAACAATGCAAATCAAGCAGGGGATGCGAATCGAAATCAAAACAACCCTCAAGCTGGGAATGGAGGTGGTAATGGGCAAAGACTTGGTTGCTTCAACTGTGGTGACATTGGGCACTTTAAGAGGGATTACCCAAATTTAAACCAAGCACGGGGACGAGTCTTTAACATTGGCGCAAGGGAAGCGCGCCAAGATCCAAACGTAGTCACTGGTACGTTCCCTGTAAACCAACGCTTTGCATCTATTCTGTTTGATACCGGTGCCGATTATAGTTTTGTGTCGTTAGAATTTAAGAACATACTTGGTTTGGCCACTAGTAAGTTAGACGTTCCATACTCGATCGAATTAGCAAATGGGAAACTAGTTGAGACCAGTGAAGTTGTCCGAGGATGTGTGATTGAACTAGGAGGGCACGAGTTTACGCTAGACTTACTACCTGTCGAGTTGGGAAGCTTTGATGTGGTAGTGGGAATGGATTGGCTATCGAGTAACAAAGCCGAGATCGTTTGCCATGAGAAGACCATCCGCATCCCACTGACGGATGAAGAAACGATCATAGTGCACGGAGAGAAGCACGATATGCCACTATGAATTATTAGCTGCCTGAAAGCTAGAAAGTGCTTGAAGAAGGGATGTGTTGCATTCTTAGCACACATCGTGGATAAGAAAGCTACTGAGCCGAAGATCGAAGACATTCCAGTCGTCAAGGAATATCCGGAAGTCTTTCCAGAAGACTTGCCAGGACTACCGCCTCAAAGGCAAGTCGAGTTCCACATTGACTTGGTTCCAGGTGCCGCGCCTGTAGCCAAGGCACCCTACAGACTTGCGCCTTCAGAGATGCAGGAGTTGTCGACACAACTCCAGGAGCTATTGGACAAAGGATTCATCAGACCAAGCTTCTCACCTTGGGGAGCTCCGGTTCTGTTTGTTAAGAAGAAGGACGGTAGTTTCCGTATGTGCATAGACTACCGCGAGCTTAATAAGTTGACTATCAAGAACAGATACAATTTGACGAGAATCGATGATCTTTTTTACTAGTTGCAAGGCTCAAGCTTTTATTCAAAGATTGATCTTCGATCTGGATACCATCAACTTAGGATACAAGAGGAAAGTATCCCGAAGACAGCCTTTAGGACTCGCTTTGGACACTACGAGTTCCTAGTTATGCCGTTTGGGTTGACCAATGCACCTGCAGTTTTCATGGACCTAATGAACCGAGTGTGTAATCTGTACCTAGACAAGTTTGTGATTGTGTTCATAGACGATATCTTGATTTACTCGAAGACAAAGGACGAGCACGAACAGCACTTAAGAGCTATTCTAGAGCTACATAAGAAGGAGAAATTATACGCCAAGTTCTCAAAGTGTGAGTTCTGGCTACGCGAAGTCCATTTTCTTGGACATGTGGTAAATGGAAATGGAATTCATGTTGATCCCACAAGGATCGAGGCGATCAAGAGTTGGGAGACCCCAAAGACGCCAATCGAGATTCGACAGTTCTTGGGTTTGGCTGGTTATTATCGAAGATTCATTGAGGATTTTTCTAAAATCGCTCAACCTCTGACCGCGCTCACACAGAAAGATAAGAAGTTTGATTGGGGAATCAAACAGGAAGAAGCATTCCAGTTACAGAAAGACAAGCTTTGCAATGCGCCGATCTTAGCGCTACCAGAAGGAACAGATGATTTCGTGGTATGTTGTGACGCCTCACGTCAAGGATTGGGTTGCGTGTTGATGCAACGCCAGAAAGTTATAGCTTACGCTTCACGCCAATTGAAAGTTCATGAAAAGAACTATACCACGCATGATTTGGAGCTAGGCGCAGTGGTATTTGCGCTGAAAATCTAGAGACATTATTTGTATGGTACAAAGTGTGCAATCTTTACGGATCATAAGAGTCTGCAGCACATATTTGACCAGAAGGAGTTGAATATGAGACAAAGAAGTTGGGTCGAATTGTTGAACGATTACGACTGCGAGATCAAGTATCACCCAGGGAAAGCGAACGTGGTCGCTGATGCCCTGAGTCAGAAGGAAATGATTAAGCCCATAAGGGTTAGGGCTTTGGAAATGATTGTCAAGACAGATCTCTCTCTACGCGTTCGTGCCGCCCAGAGAGAAGCTTTGAAAGAAAGAAATATTGAAGAGGAATATCTCCGTCGGATGGAGAAGCAATTAGTGCCAAACGAGGAAGGAACGCTATGCTTCATGAAATGAATTTGGGTTCCTCTGTTTGGTGGATTAAGGAAGGTTATTTTTGGTGAAGCCCATAAATCTCGGTACTCTATCCACCCAGGAGCGGATAAAATGTACCAAGATCTCAAGGATTTCTATTGGTGGCCTATGATGAAAGGCGATGTGGCTGTTTATGTTAGCAAGTGTTTAACGTGCGCCAAGGTGAAAGATGAATACCAGAAGCCTTCAGGACTTCTGCAACAACCCGAGATTCCCAAGTGGAAATGGGAACAGATTTCAATGGACTTCATAACTAAGTTGCCAAAGACGCCCAGAGGTCATGACACTATTTGGGTGATAGTTGACCGCCTGACCAAGTCCGCATACTTCCTGCCAATCAAAGAGAAGGATAACACTAGTAAACTGGCAGAAATATACATGCGCGAGATTGTTGCACGTCATGGAGTGCCTCTCTCAATCATCTCTGATAGAGATGGACGTTTCACATCAAGGATTTGGCAATCCTTCCAAGAAGCTTTTGGCTCACAGTTAGATCTGAGCACTGCATTTCATCCGCAAACTGACGGCCAAAGTGAGCGAACAATTCAGACTTTGGAAGATATGCTGAGAGCATGTGTAATGGATCTAGGTGGTAGCTGGGATAATCATTTACCATTGGTCGAATTTTCGTACAACAACAGCTACCACACAAGCATTGGAGCCGCGCCATTTGAAGCTCTTTACGGACGCAAGTGTCGATCACCACTATGCTGGGCTGATGCAGGTGATAGGCAGCTTTTTGGTCCTGAAATAGTGCAAGAAACGACAGACAAGCTTGCGCAAATTTGAAAGCGCATCGAGGCGGCTCGTGACAGGCAGAAAGCCTATGCAGATCCAAAGAGGAAACCTTTGGAATTTCAAGTTGGGGATATGGTTTTATTAAAAGTTTCACCCTGGAAGGGTGTAGCACGCTTCAGAAAGCGTGGGAAGTTGAATCCGCGTTACATTGGCCCGTTCAAGATACTGCAAAGGATTGGGCTTGTAGCCTACAAGTTGGACCTACCTGCTGAACTAAATGGTGTTCACGATACATTCCATGTATCAACTTTGAGAAAGAGTCCAACATAAGAAACAGTGATCATTCCTGTTGACGAAGTTCATATCGACGACACGCTCCACTTTACCGAAGAACCCGTCGAGGTTACAGATTGGAAAGTTAACAACACTCGCAGGAGAAGTGTCAAACTCGTCAAAGTTTGATGGAATGTTACACATGGGCCTGAATTCACGTGGGAACGTGAGGATCGTATGAAGGAGAATTACACCTCGTGCTCCGATGAAACTATGTCGTCTGATATTATGGCCATGGGATTCGTAGTGTCCATCTTTCTAGTACATAATGAAGGCATGACGTTTGTAACACAAACACACATACGTATAACAATCAATCATATAAACATATTAGTCACCAATAAGCAATCAAATAGCTCTCCTAGTCCCACTAGCCTCCCAGCCTCCCAGACTGAATCTCCTAGTCTCTCAAACTACCTTCCCAGCCTCTCGGACTGTTCTTCCTAGTCCCACTAGCCTACTTCCTCAGCCTCTCAGACTGAGCCTCAGCCTCCCAGACCGAGCCTCAGCCTCCCAGACTGAGCCATAACTAATAAATAAAATGTGCTCAACTTTTGTTTGTAAAAACGTTTTGGGTCTGGACTTAGGTGGTATGCAGTGTAAAAATGTTTTCGTGAGAGCCTTAGTGATCATAGTCTAGACTCGAGAAGGAATCCTAGTTCGCTATGATCAGAGCTCTGATACCAAGCTGTCACACCCTGGCTTTGCGGAAGCGTGGGTTAATTTGGTGTGACCTCTAAATACCATAGCTTAATCATAACCAAGCTATATGAATGTAAAACCATGCAGATCATCCATTGATTTAAGTTTTAAAATAAAAGTACCACAACATTGTCTTAAGGCGTTGACACATGCAACGGAAATTACAACCTAATAACATAAAAACATTGTTTGAAAGACACAACCACAAAC
The DNA here is from genome assembly GCA_030545235.1 of Helianthus tuberosus. Lineage (NCBI taxonomy): Eukaryota > Viridiplantae > Streptophyta > Magnoliopsida > Asterales > Asteraceae > Helianthus > Helianthus tuberosus. The sequence goes on along the minus strand of JARYGA010017211.1, from coordinate 158,070 downwards.
TTAAGATAGACGTAGTTTAAGAACTGTGACTCGTCCAGGTAAAAGCCACAACCCCTAAACTTGGATGATCCCATAACTTTAACGCAGCGTGAAAACGTAGCATACCGTGCCAGATCCTTAGTTCCCTGAAATACATGTAAGTTGAAAAATCAACATAAAGTTGAGCGAGTTCATGTGAAAGTGAGTATGTAAAACCTTTAAAGTACGTCCCAATGTAAAAAGGTTTAAGTACGTCTTGATGTAAAAATGTCCCTGGTATGTAGCAATAAGGAAAAAGAGATCACCATTGGGTTGCAAAGCCAATGACATGTGTGAAGTGATGCAGGAAGACTCAACCCTAGCGGATTTGTGCGTCGGGTACTTAGTCACCACCTGGTCCATTAAGCGGGCTCAGGAGTGGGGCTCGCTACACCCAAATAGATCTATCACTAATGTCCCTCGGTCCTACACGAGGATTAATGGCCTCAAGTTGCGCCTACTCACTCACATGATTTGTACGTCCTAACCCTCCTTAAGCTAACCATACCATGTAAAAAGTATTCGTAATCATAGTAACATGTATTTCACCCCCGCAGTTTAAAAACTGAAAACAGTTAAGAGAAAAGGGGGACATGAACTCACAGAAGTGCGTCTCTAAAAAGTATCTCCCAGTCAACCTTCTGTGCGACGACCTACACGTACTAACTTCTATTAGACGAACGACCGTGCCTTAGCTTAAGGTTTAATGTCTTTGGGAAATAGTTAGGCAACTATTTCGTAATTACACTTCATAATTATTTTGTAAATATATTCCTTCCCAAGGATGGGGGTTTTAATACATGTGCGTTCGTATAACTTCGAAATATATTATTAAGTATCACTTAATGTAATATATTTTATTTCATTTGTCCAATATACTTTACTTCCAAAATATAAATATTTTTCCCAAAAATATTATATTTTATTCCATATAATTTTCAAAATAATATCCTTGTCAAAATACACACTTATGAGTATTTTCTGAAAATGCGTAAGTTACGTTGTAAGGTTTGGGTGGTATAAATAATACCGGTGTAACTTAGACACTTATTTGTAACGGCGTTCGTAATATTTTGGAGCCGTGAATATTCGGTGTATTCTAGTAATATTATTTTTATCCTAAAAATAATATTTGTATAGTTCACAAAATAATCATAAAAATTCACACAAGTGCTATTATGAAAAATATATATACTAAAATATATTTTAACAAGTTTTATTTATGAAAATCCCGCCTCCGACACTTGGAGATTTTGTGATAAAAATTCATGGCGAAGTTTGTTCCGAAAAACATGTCGAAAATATATTCATAACACTTGTCGTAAAAATATTTTCCAAGTGTTATATTTCTGGAAAAATTTCGCCAGAGTTTCCTCTGTAACTGGAGGTGGCCACGCTTTCAAGCGTATCATTTTCTTTTATAAATTCAACCAACAATGTTCCCAACATCAACAAACAATATTTCAACACTAAACTAGTCAAAAATATACGTAAGTCGCAAACACATGAACTTGTGGGTTATGTAAAAGTGTATAGTAACCTTCCGGTGTTTTTAGTAGATCTTTCTATTTTTATAAATGAAATCGGTTTCTTAAAAATCTTATTCTTGAAGAAAATACATTTTTACAACTTCTAGGTCAACATTACAAAAATAATTCTTTGTTAAAACCTTTCGTTACACAAGTGTCTACACACTTGTTTGTTCACAAAGACACCTTTAGTTTAGGAAAGATCCGGTTTTAAAACATGGTTTCGTCTTACAGTTGGTTCTTCGAAAATACCACTTGTAGATCTTTAGATCTACTAGTTTTGGACTCTATGTTAGAAGAAAAATTCTTTTTTACACAAGTTCATGTTTATGTTGGAAAGGGTTCGTCATCTAGAAACTTTACAACTAAACATAAGGCTAGTTCATGTTTTGTGAACATGATTTAGCGGGTTTGATGACGATCCATTCCCATACTAGCAATCAACAACCAAAAATAATGATAACAATACTAGTTTTATAAGTTTTACACCATTATTCATCCATTAACCACTTTGTTTATATATATATATATATATATATTTTTTGCAGATATAAACTTTGATCTCTAGTTTTTATGATTTTTGCCCGTTAAATCTTTTATTAACCACTTTAGAATAGATCAAAAAGGCATTTAGAGTCACTTACTACTAGCTCGAGGCTAGGGAAGAAACTAGTCGAAAAACGGGTGGTTAAAAGCGTTGAGGTGAGGTCCTTGACGATCCGCAAGCACCAGGCTTCCTCGTATGTGACCCTTTACACTTGTATATAAGTATAATGCCTTGAATGAAATCAAAAGGTGGTGGTGGTGTGGCCTATGCCTTCGGCCGAGAATGATGAGAAGAGGAGAGAAAGTGGATTTTTTTTATGTGTGTTATGAAAGTGTTAATGACCTAAAGGTTTATTTATAAACCCACTATTGTTATTAACAAAGGAAAATATGTCATCTAGATATATGACATATGAATTAAGATAATCATTCAAGGACAAATGGTGTCACCCACATGGTGACCGAACTCGTTGAAGGGGGAGGGGTAATCGGTTGGTTTCCAACTAGGTGATTAGTGATAAGTTATATTTGTTAGGTGATTTAATTTAGTGTAATATTGTGTTGTAATATATAACGGGGGTTAGGGTATTCGGGGACCCTAACTGGCTCAGAAAAAGAAAAACAATGTCAATATTTTTTTTTATGTCCCGGGTTAAGTCCGGTTGTTCGGTCGGATACTAGTCCGTTAAAGTGCTAAATAATTATTTAAAGTGTCGTTAATTTTTATCTTTAGTGACACAATTTATTCCCGACATTTTGGAAAGTGTCTAGTAATATTTTTCTCATGTTTTGGCACTTTACTAGTTAGTTAAATGCTGAATTTTTATTTAAAATGCTGAATTTTTATTTAAAGTGCTGAATTTTGTACTCAAAGTACGTTTTAGGCACATCCGGTCACTATAAGTATCACCTAGTGACGCAGTTCTACAATCCTCACCTCCCTACACTCCCTACTAGTGTAGTAATCTATTCCCGGCTCGTACTGGCCTTAGAGACAGTAACTGTCTGATGCTGGCTATATCAGCATGTTTAATGGGTATCCCGTATAGTGTGCTCACTGTGCTTTTTGTGCATCAAGGTTGTCACTGATGTTTGTGTAAAAATAATAGAGTGACAGTATAAAATGTGATGCATGAGTATGTATGTATCGGAAATTAGTAAGCAGTTTAATCACAGTTGTAAGCAAGCACCGTAATTAAGCAGTAATTAAATATTAATTAATTCGTACGGATACCTGGTTTGGTGAGGGTTGTCACATTCTCCCCCCGTTAAAGAAATTTCGTCCCGAAATTTAAGTTCTGCTTCTATTTGCAGGGGTCTTAAGAAACAAATGGGGGGACTTCTCCTTCATTCGGTCCTCACGTTCCCACGTGAAATTAGGCCCATGTCTTGCATTCCAATGAACTTTGACGAGTTTGACACTGCTCCTGCGAGTTTTGTTAACTTTCCAATCCGTGACCTCGACAGGTTCTTCAGTGAAGTGGAGCGTGTCGTCGATATGAACTTCGTCAGTAGGAATGATCACTGTATCTTGTGTTGGACTTTTTCTCAAATTGGATACATGGAATGTATCGTGAACACCATGGAGTTCAGCAGGTAGGTCCAACTTGTAGGCTACAAGCCCAATCCTTTGCAGGATTCTGAAAGGGCCAATGTAACGCGGATTCAACTTCCCACGCTTTCCGAAGCGTGCCCCACCCTTCCAGGGTGAAACTTTTAATAAAACCATATCTCCAACATGGAATTCCAAATGTTTCCGGTTTGGATCTGCATAGGCTTTATGTCTTTCGCGAGCCGCTTCGATGCGTTTTTGAATTTTCGCAATCTTGTCCGTTGTTTCTTGGACTATTTCGGGACCAACAAGTTGCCTATCACCTGCATCAGCCCAGCATAGTGGTGATCGACATTTGCGTCCGTAAAGAGCTTCAAATGGCGCGGCTCCAATACTGGTGTGGTAGTTGTTGTTGTATGAGAATTCGGCCAATGGTAAATGCTTATCCCAGCTACCACCAAGATCCATTACACATGCTCTCAGCATATCCTCCAATGTCTGAATAGTTCTTTCACTTTGGCCATCAGTTTGCGGATGAAATGCAGTACTTAGGTTCAACTGCGAGCCAAAAGCTTCTTGGAAGGATTGCCAAATCCTTGATATAAATCTCCCATCTCTATCAGAGATGATCGAGAGAGGCACTCCATGACGTGCAATGATTTCTCGCATGTATATTTCCGCAAGTTTACTCGTATTGTCCTTCTCTTTGATTGGTAAGAAGTGCGCGGACTTTGTTAGGCGGTCAACTATCACCCAAATAGTATCATAACCCCTGGGCGTCCTTAGCAACTTCGTTATAAAATCCATTGAAATATGTTCCCATTTCCACTTGGGAATTTCAGGTTGTTGCAGAAGTCCCGAAGGCTTCTGGTATTCAGCTTTCACCTTGGCACACGTCAAACATTTGCTAACATAAACAGCAGTGTCGCCCTTCATCCTGGGCCACCAATAATAATCCTTAAGATCCTGGTACATCTTATCCGCACCGGGATAAATAGAGTACCGTGATTTATGTGCTTCATCAAAAATAACTTTTCTCAAACCACCAAACAGAGGAACCCAAATTCTCTTCATAAAACATAACGTTCCTTCCTCGTTTGGCACTAATTTCTTCTCCACCCCACGGAGATACTCATCTCCACTATTCCTTCCTTTCAAAGCTTCTCTCTGTGCAGCACAAATGCATAGGGAAAGATCTGTTTGGATAATCATTTCTAAAGCCCTAACCCTTATGGGCTTGATCCTTTCTTTACGACTCAGGGCATCAGCGACCACATTTGCCTTCCCTGGATGGTACTTTATCTCACAGTCGTAATCGTTCAACAATTCGACCCAACGTCTTTGTCTCATATTCAGCTCTTTCTGGTTGAATATGTGCTGTAAACTCTTGTGGTCTGTGAAAATTGTACACTTTGTATCATATAGGTAGTGTCTCCAGATATTTAATGCAAATATCACTGCGCCTAGTTCCAAATCATGCGTGGTATAGTTCTTTTCATGCACTTTCAACTGACGTGACGCGTAAGCTATGACCTTCTGGCGTTGCATCAACACGCAACCCAATCCTTGACGTGAGGCGTCACAGTATACCACGAAATCATCTGTACCTTCTGGTAGTGCTAAGATTGGCGCATTGCAGAGCTTGTCTTTTAACAACTGAAACGCTTCCTCCTATTTGATTCCCCAATCAAACTTCTTATCCTTCTGTGTGAGCGCGGTAAGGGGTTGAGCGATTTTAGAAAAATCCTCAATGAATCCTCGATAATAGCCAGCCAAACCTAAGAACTGGCGAATATCGGTCGGCGTCTTTGGAGTCTCCCAGCACTTTATCGCCTCGATCTTTGTGGGATCAACATGGATTCCATTTCCATTCACCACATGTCCAAGGAATTGGACTTCACGTAGCCAAAACTCGCACTTAGAGAATTTGCCATACAACTGTTCCTTTTTCAGCAACTCCAAAATAGCTCTTAAGTGCTGTTCGTGTTCAGCCTTTGTCTTTGAATAAATAAAAATATCGTCGATGAACACAATCACGAACTTGTCCAAATATGGCTTGCAAACTCTGTTCATTAGGTCCATAAAAACAGCAGGCGCGTTTATCAACCCAAACGGCATAACTAGGAACTCGTAGTGTCCATAACGAGTTCTGAAGGCTGTCTTCGGGATACTCTCCTCTTGTATCCTTAGCTGATGGTATCCGGATCAAAGATCGATCTTTGAATAAAAGCTTGAGCCTTGCAACTGGTCGAATAGATCATCGATTCTCGGTAAGGGATATCTATTTTTGATAGTCAACTTGTTCAACTCCCGGTAGTCAATGCACCTACGAAAACTACCATTTTTCTTCTTAACAAACAGGACCGGAGCTCCCCAAGGTGAGAAGCTTGGTCTGATGAATCCTTTGTCTAGCAACTCTTGGAGTTGTGTCGACAATTCCTGCATTTCTGACGTTGCAAGTCTATAAGGTGCCCTAGCTACAGGCGCGGCGCCTGGAACTAAGTCTATACGGAACTCCACTTGCCTCTGGGGTGGCAATCCTGGCAAGTCCTCAGGGAAGACTTCAGGATACTCCCTTACGACAATGATATCTTCGATTTTTGGCTCAGCAGCTTTCTTATCCACGATGTGTGCTAAGAATGCAACATATCCCTTCTGTAAACACTTTCGCGCTTTCAGGCAGCTGATGATTCTTAAAGGCGTATCACGCTTTTCACCATGAACCACAATCGTTTCACCATCTTCGGTTGGGATGCGAATGATCTTCTCGTGGCAGACGATTTCTGCCTTGTTATTTGATAACCAATCCATTCCTACTACCACGTCGAAGCTTCCCAACTTGACTGGTAGTAGATCCAAAGCAAACTCACGCTCTCCCAATTCGATTACACAACCTCTGACCACTTCATTAGCTTCTACTAACTTTCCCTTCGCCAATTCGATTGAGTACGGGATATCTAGTTTACTAGCGGCTATACCATGCATATTCTTAAACTCTAACGATACGAAGCTATAATCGGCACCAGTATCAAATAAAACGGATGCAAAGTGTTGGTTTATAGGGAACGTACCAGTAACAACATTGGGATCCTGGCGCGCTTCCCTCGCTTCGATATTGAAAACCCTTCCCTGTGCTTGGTTCAATTCTGGGCAGTTCCTCTTATAGTGCCCAATGTCACCATAGTTAAAACAACCAAGGCTTTGACCATTTCCACCTCCATTCCCAACTTGATTGTTGTTTTGGTTACGATTCACAACACTAGCTTGATTCGCGTTGTTGCTTCGATTCCCATTTCCTCCATTATTTCCTTGAGCACGATTTTCCATTACCACCACGATTATTGTTTCTATTTCCAAACCTCCTTGGCCTCCCCGGCCAGCGTTAGCCCAACAGTTATCCTTCAAATGTCCGGTTTTTCCACAAGCTTCGCATACCCTGGGACCACACCGGCCCGAATGGTGACGCTGGCAGGTGTTACACTTGGGGTGTGTACCCATATACCCTTTTTCCTTTCTTTCCACCACCGGTTGTAGCTTGAACCGGTGCGCTTGGTTCTCCTTTCCTGCCATCACTGCTTGTGCCTTGTTTGAAGTTCGAGAATTTCCTTTCATTACCCCCGGACGACTCTACGTGAGTCTCCTTCTTCTTTTGCTCAACATCGGAAAACTTGTTTTGGCGGATAGCCTCCTCACCATACTTATGATTTGAGGAGCTAAACCCCTAATGAAGCGCTCGGTTCGCTTGAATTCCGGGGTAACCATATAAGGTACCACATGAGATAGGTCGTGGAATCTCTGAACATATTCCGCGATTTTGGGACCGTCCATCCTCAAATGCCAAAACTCAGTTTCCAACTTTTGAATTTTCAGCGCGGGAGCAATACTTTCTTCGCATAAGCTCTTTTAGCTCGTTCCATGTCATTGCGTAAGCAGCGGCTTCACCAAGAGTCTGAACTTGTAAGTTCCACCAGGACAGGGCTCCGTCCAAGAATAGCCCAGAAATGTAAGTCACTTGTTGGTCTGGAGCGCACTTGCTCATTCGAGGAACAGAGTCTGTTTTCTCGGCCCATCTTACAAAAGCAACAGCACCTACTGTGCCGTCAAAGTTTACGGGCTTGCAGTCTAGGAACTGCTTGTAAGTACACCCATGTGGTGGATTGTTATTGCCGTTATTGTTAGAATTACTTCCGCTAGTTCCTCCTTGTGAGGCTGCGTACTGTGCTATGGCGGCAGCGATGATTTGTTGAAGTTCTGCCTCGTTGGCAGGCATGCGCGGATTGCGTTTCGGTGGCATCTTCTAAAAGATGGTTTGCGTTGGTCAGGTCATAGTAAGTAGAGTGTACGTTTGTATTCAACAATATCAACACATAACATCTCATGTTATAAATAAATCAGCCACATAACATCTCATGTTATAAACAAATTAACCATATCGATAGCCTCTGCAATGGTTGAGGGCTTCGAGGTAGTAACCATGCCCTTGATCTGGGGTGCAAGTCCCCAAATGAATCGTTCAATCCTTTTGAACTCCGGTTTGACTAAGTAGGGGACGACCCTAGACAAGTCGTGCGATCGCTGGACGTATTCAGGAATCTTTGGTTCGTCCATTTTCAAATTCCAGAACTCCACCTCAAGCTTCTGGATTCCGGCCCTAGAACAGTATTTCTTCTCCATCGTTTCTTTGAGCTCATCCCAGCTCAGTGCATAAGCAGCATCTGTACCAAGGGTCTGAACCTGAAGGTCCCACCATGAGAGTGTGCCATCTAGAAATAACCCCGAGATATAGGTAACACTCTATTGGGGCGAACCGTTACTCATTCTTAGAATGGAGTCAATCTTTTCGGACCAACGAACAAATGTAACGGCGCCTCCTGTTCCGTCAAAGTTCAAAGGCTTGCAGTTCATGAACTGCTTATAGGTGCAGCCAGTTGGAGGGTTATTTCCAGTAATGCCATCGCTGTGCTTAGAGCGGAGGGCTTCATGTCGTGCATTTGCCTGTGAGATGCGTTCTTGCAGCTCGGCTTCTGTCCTTGGCAGTGTACTTGTGTCTGTGACACGTCTGGGTGGCATTCTCTTCTGTCGAAGTGGTATGAAGCGGGCTAGACAATATTTCAATTGTCTATGAGATACATAGCACTATAAGCCATCATGTAATCACCCAACTTTACACGTAAATATACTCAATGTATGAGTGGGGAAATAAATTTCTGAGCCCTCACATAGGCTTGCCAATTTGGCTTGTTGCTTGTAATAGAATGAACTCGAGGCTACATCGCCTCGCCTTGGTCATTCGTGTTTTAGTTATTTCCTGCTACATTGGTTTTCATTAGCTTAACCCGTAGAGTCCACCAGGATTTCTGTGCACTACAAGTCGTTATTATGTGGGCCCCCGTAATAATAAATTGTCTTGCACAGTTACCCCAATTTTCTCTCGTCCAAGCAGATGATCAATCAAGGAGCAACAGCAGGTGCATCGGCATGAACAGGGTCATGCTCCAATGCGGGGTCAGGAGCAACGCCTGGCTCAGGGGCCACTGCCGGCTCCGGATAAAAAAACTCCATCTCAAAATCCGCTGGATCAACAAACATAGGGTTGACAGGGACTACAGAATCCTCCAAGGGCTGGTCTAAGTGTATGAACTCCATGTCATGGTCTGGATCAAAACCAGGTGGAAAAACGGGATCATTCTCAATATCGTTATCAAACTCAAAGCTGTGTGCGGAAACTGGTGCAGGTGATGACGCCATATCAGGGTCGGCGTCGTGTGAGTGATGTTGCACTCCCTGTGTATGCAAAGATGCGGATGCCACAGACTCAAATGGGTCTGGGACAGGTGAATGGGCATGAGCCTCTTCTTGCAGGAGCGTCAGCAAGCACTAGGCTATCACCAGCAGCAATAGGGCCTCGCCCTCAAATACGTCCTCCTCTAATAGATCGTTATCGTCGTCAGAGACAACGTCGGGGGGCATATCAACAACGGGATAAGCGGCAAGGGGCACAGGAACAGGGATCACCGCGAGTGGCAAATTCCCAACAAGATGGCCATCAGCAGGCTCTGCTAAGACATTAGGCAGCGCAAAGGGCTGAAAGTCGTCATCGTCTGTGCCGGTAGTATCAGAAATGTACACCTCGTGCTCCGATGAAACTATGTCGTCTGATATTATGGCCATGGGATTCGTAGTGTCCATCTTTCTAGTACATAATGAAGGCATGACGTTTGTAACACAAACACACATACGTATAACAATCAATCATATAAACATATTAGTCACCAATAAGCAATCAAATAGCTCTCCTAGTCCCACTAGCCTCCCAGCCTCCCAGACTGAATCTCCTAGTCTCTCAAACTACCTTCCCAGCCTCTCGGACTGTTCTTCCTAGTCCCACTAGCCTACTTCCTCAGCCTCTCAGACTGAGCCTCAGCCTCCCAGACTGAGCCTCAGCCTCCCAGACTGAGCCATAACTAATAAATAAAATGTGCTCAACTTTTGTTTGTAAAAATGTTTTCGTGAGAGCCTTAGTGATCATAGTCTAGACTCAAGAAGGAATCCTAGTTCGCTATGATCAGAGCTCTGATACCAAGCTGTCACACCCTGGCTTTGCGGAAGCGTGGGTTAATTTGGTGTGACTTCTTAATACCATAGCTTAATCATAACCAAGCTATATGAATGTAAAACCATGCAGATCATCCATTGATTTAAGTTTTAAAATAAAAGTACCACAACATTGTCTTAACGCGTTGACACATGCAACGGAAATTACAACCTAATAACATAAAAACATTGTTTGAAAGACACAACCACAAACTTAAGATAGACGTAGTTTAAGAACTGTGACTCGTCCAGGTAAAAGCCACAACCCCTAAACTTGGATGATCCCATAACTTTAACGCAACGTGAAAACGTAGCATACCGTGCCAGATCCTTAGTTCCCTGAAATACATGTAAGTTGAAAAATCAACATAAAGTTGAGCGAGTTCATGTGAAAGTGAGTATGTAAAACCTTTAAAGTACGTCCCAATGTAAAAAGGTTTAAGTACGTCTTGATGTAAAAATGTCCCTGGTATGTAGCAATAAGGAAAAAGAGATCACCATTGGGTTGCAAAGCCAATGATATGTGTGAAGTGATGCAGGAAGACTCAACCCTAGCGGATTTGTGCATCGGGTACTTAGTCACCACCTGGTCCATTAAGCGGGCTCAGGAGTGGGGCTCGCTACACCCAAATAGATCTATCACTAATGTCCCTCTGTCCTACACGAGGATTAATGGCCTCAAGTTGCGCCTACTCACTCACATGATCTGTACGTCCTAACCCTCCTTAAGCTAACCATACCATGTAAAAAGTATTCGTAATCATAGTAACATGTATTTCACCCCCGCAGTTTAAAAACTGAAAACAATTAAGAGAAAAGGGGGACATGAACTCACAGAAGTGCGTCTCTAAAAAGTATCTCCCAGTCAACCTTCTGTGCGACGACCTACACGTACTAACTTCTATTAGACGGACGACCGTGCCTTAGCTTAAGGTTTAATGTCTTTGGGAAATAGTTAGGAAACTATTTTGTAATTACACTTCGTAATTATTTTGTAAATATATTCCTTCCCAAGGATGGGGGTTTTAATACATGTGCGTTCGTATAACTTCGAAATATATTATTAAGTCTCACTTAATGTAATAAATGTTATTTCATTTGTCCAATATACTTTACTTCCAAAATATAAATATTTTTCCCAAAAATATTATATTTTATTCCATATAATTTTCAAAATAATATCCTTGTCAAAATACACACTTATGAGTATTTTCTGAAAATACGTAAGTTACGTTGTAAGGTTCGGGTGGTATAAATAATACCGGTGTAACTTAGACACTTATTTGTGAAGCCGTTCGTAATATTTTGGAGCCGTGAATATTCGGTGTATTCTAGTAATATTATTTTTATCCTAAAATAATATTTGTATAGTTCACAAAATAATCATAAAAATTCACACAAGTGCTATTATGAAAAATATATATACAAAATATATATTTTAACAAGTTTTATTTATGAAAATCCCGCCTCCGACACTTGGAGATTTTGTGATAAAAATTCATGGCGAAGTTTGTTCGGAAAAACAAGTCGAAAATATATTCATAACACTTGTCGTAAAAATATTTTCCAAGTGTTATACTTCTGGAAAAATTTCGCCAGAGTTTCCTCTGTAACTGGAGGTGGCCACCCTTTTAAGCGTATCATTTTCTTTTATAAATTCAACCAACAATGTTCCCAACATCAACAAACAATATTTCAACACTAAACTAGTCAAAAATATACATAAGTCGCAAACACATGAACTTGTGGGTTATGTAAAAGTGTATAGTAACCTTCCGGTGTTTTTAGTAGATCTTTCTATTTTTATAAATGCAATCGGTTTCTTAAAAATCTTATTCTTGAAGAAAATACATTTTTACAACTTCTAGGTCAACATTACAAAAATAATTCTTTGTTAAAACCTTTCGTTACACAAGTGTCTACACACTTGTTTTTCACAAAGACACCTTTAGTTTAGGAAAGATCCGGTTTTAAAACATGGTTTCGTCTTACAGTTGGTTCTTCGAAAATACCACTTGTAGATCTTTAGATCTACTAGTTTTGGACTCTATGTTAGAACAAAAATTCTTTTTTACACAAGTTCATGTTTATGTTGGAAAGGGTTCGTCATCTAGAAACTTTACAACTAAACATAAGGCTAGTTCATGTTTTGTGAACATGATCTAGCGGGTTTGATGACGATCCATTCCCATACTAGCAATCAACAACCAAAAATAATCATAACAATACTAGTTTTATAAGTTTTACACCATTATTCATCCATTAACCACTTTGTTTATATTATTTTTTTTTTTTTTTGCAGACTTTAAACTTTGATCTCTAGTGTTTATGATTTTTGCCCGTTAAATCTTTTATTAACCACTTTAGAATAGATCAAAAAGGCATTTAGAGACACTTACTACTAGCTCGAGGCTAGGGAAGAAACTAGTCGAAAAACGGGTGGTTAAAAGCGTTGAGGTGAGGTCCTTGACGATCCGCAAGCACCGGGCTTCCTCGTATGTGACCCTTTACACTTGTATATAAGTATAATGCCTTGAATGAAATCAAAAGGTGGTGGTGGTGTGGCCTATGCCTTCGGCCGAGAATGATGAGAAGAGGAGAGAAAGTGGATTTTTTTTTTATGTGTGTTATGAAAGTGTTAATGACCTAAAGGTTTATTTATAAACCCACTATTGTTATTAACCAAAGGAAAATATGTCATCTAGATATATGACATATGAATTAAGATAATCATTCAAGGACAAATGGTGTCACCCACATGGTGACCGAACTCGTTGAAGGGGGAGGGGTAATCGGTTGGCTTCCAACTAGGTGATTAGTGATAAGTTATATTTGTTAGGTGATTTAATTTAGTGTAATATTGTGTTGTAATATATAACGGAGGTTAGGGTATTCGGGGACCCTAACTGGCTCAGAAAAAGAAAAACAATGTCAATATTTTTTTTTATGTCCCGGGTTAAGTCCGGTTGTTCGGTCGGATACTAGTCCGTTAAAGTGCTAAATAATTATTTAAAGTGTCGTTAATTTTTATCTTTAGTGACACAATTTATTCCCGACATTTTGGAAAGTGTCTAGTAATATTTTTCTCATGTTTTGGCACTTTACTAGTTAGCTAAATGCTGAATTTTTATTTAAAGTGCTGAATTTTGTACTTAAAGTACGTTTTAGGCACATCCGGTCACTATAATTATCACCTAGTGACGCAGTTCTACAATCCTTACCTCCCTACACTCCCAACTAGTGTAGTAATCTATTCCCGGCTTATATTGGCCTTAGAGACAGTAACTGTCTGATGCTGGCTATATCAGCATGTTTAATGGGTATCCCGTATAGTGTGCTCACTGTGCTTTTTGTGCATCAAGGTTGTCACTGATGTTTGTGTAAAAATAATAGAGTGACAGTATAAAATGTGATGCATGAGTATGTATGTATCAGAAATTAGTAAGCTGTTTAATCACAGTTGTAAGCAAGCACCGTAATTAAGCAGTAATTAAATATTAATTAATTCGTACGGATACCTGGTTTGGTGAGGGTTGTCACAATTTATTTCCTAAGACCCCTGCAACTAGAAGCAGAGCCTAAAATTTCGGGACGAAATTTATTTAACGGGGGGAGAATGTGACAACCCTCACCAAACCAGGTATCCATACGAATTAATTAATATTTAATTAATGCTTAATTTTTGTGCTTGCTTACAAATGTGGTTAAACTACTTCTTGATTTCTGATACAAACATATTCATGCATCATACTGTATTACTGTCACTCTATTATTTACACACAAACATCAGTGACAACCTTGATGCACAAAAGCACAGTGAGCACACTATACGGATAACCCAGTAAACATGCTGACATAGCCAGCACTAGACAGATATTGTCTCTGAGGCCAGTATGAGCCGGGAATAGATTACTACACTAGTAGGGAGTGTAGGGAGGTAAGGATTGTAGAACTGCGTCACTAGGTGATAGTTATAGTGACCGGATGTGCCTAAAACATGCTCTAATTACAAAATCCTACACTTTAATACGAAATTCAGCATGTAAGCTAACTAGTAAAGTGCAAAAACATGGGAAAATAATACTAGACACTTTCCAAAGTGTCGGGAATTCATTGTGTCACTAAAACTAATATTAACGACACTTTAAATGCTTATTTAGCACTTTAACGGATCAATATCCAACCGAACAACCGGACTTTACCCGGAACATGAAAATATTGTCAATGACATTGTTTATCCTTTTCTGAGCCAGTTAGGGTCCCCGAACACCCTAACACTCGTTATATTACATAACACACTAGTAACTAATTTTAATCTCTAACTAAACATAACTAAGCACTAACCATTTGGTTGAAATCCAATTGTAACCCCCCCCCCCCCCTTAGTCCGATCGGTCCCCAAGAGTGGGGACACATCTTCTTTTCTTTGATTATTTTAATTAGTGATGTCTAAAATCTTACAAACACATTACACAATGGGCATTAGTGTATATGGGGTTATAAGTATACATGAGGGATAAGATCATCACACTTTAAACACTTAACAAAAATTGCTTTCTTCTCTTCCCTCTCCTCTTGTGATCGGCCGAGAACCATAACCCACCCACCATCACTTTCAAGTTACAATCTTGCTAAACCACTTACATACAAAGGTGAAAGGTCAAACGCAAGGAGGCTCGGTGCTTACGGAATCTCAAGGACCTCTCTACATCGCTTTTATCCACTTAGTTTTCGCTTTGATTCTTCCCTAGCCTTGAGCTAGTAGTAAGTGCTTCTAAACACTTCCTTGTTCATGATTAAAGTGGTTAATAAGAAGTTTAACGGTTAAAACTCAAGAACATGCGAAAACAAAACTTATAGACTTGTAAGAATGATAAACATGGTGGTTAAAGAGAAAATAATGGTGTAAGACTCATGAGTCTTGTTTTGTTATGGTTATTTTATGTTGTTTGATGCTAGTAGTGGAACGGATCGTCATCTAACCATGCTAGGTCATGTTCATGGAACATGAACTAGTGATATGTTAAGCGTAAAAATGGTAAGATGATGAACACTACTACTTATAGACATGAACTTGTGCAAAAGTGATTTTTCTTGTAAAATGAAGTTCTAAACTAGTAGATCTAAAGATCTACAAGTGGTATTTTCGAAGAACCAAGTGTAAGATGCAAACCATGTTTAAAAGCCGGATCTTTCATGAACTAAAAGCATTTTTGCGAACAAACAAGTGTGTAGACACTTGTGTAACAAAAGGATTCAACAAAGAAATATTTTTGTAATTTTTGACTAAGAAGTTGTAAAATTGCATATTCTTTAAAAATAAAGCTTTCAAGAAACTGATTTTATTTTTAGAGATGGAAAGATCTACTAAATATGTTGGAAAGTTACTACATATTTTTACACAACTTACAAGTTCATGTGTTTGCGATTTATGCTTATTTTTTACTAGTTTGACGATCGAACATTGAATATTGATGATTGGAAAATTGTTGATTGAATTTTGAAAAGAAAATGATACGCTAGTAAGTGTGGCCACCTCCAGTTATAGAGGAAACTCTGGCGAAATTTTTCCAGAAAATAACACTTAGAATATTTTTGGTGACAAGTGTTATAAATATATTTTTGACTTGTTTTCCAAACAAACTTCGCCATGATTTTTATTACAAAATTACCAAGTGTCGGAGGTGGATTTTCGTAAATGAAACTTGTTAAATATATATTGAGAATATATATTTCATAGTAAAACGCTTGTGTGATTTTTTGATTATTTTGTGAACTATATATTATTTTTAGAGTAAAAATAATATAACCTGGAAAATATCATGAAGTAACGACTCCAAAATAATACCAACGCCTTCACAAATAAATGTCTAAGTTACACCGGTATTATTATTACCATCCGAACTTTAAATGTAACTTATGTATTTCGGTAAAATACTCTTAAATGCGTATTTTGATAAAAGTATTATTTTGGAAAATTGTATATTTTGGAGAAAGAATATTTTGGAGAAGTGAATTAAAATATATTTTATTGAGACTTAATAATATATTTTTGGAATTATAAGAAAACACACATGTATTAAAACCTCCATCCTTGGGAAGGAATATGTTTACAAAAATATTAAGAAGTGTAAACACGGAATAGTTGCCTAACTATTTCCCAAAAACGACAAACCTTAAGCCAAGGCACGGTCGTCCGTCTAATAGAAGTTAGTACGTGTAGGGCGTCACGCAGCAGGTTATTTTGGGACGGACTATTTCGAGACGCACTTCAGTGAGTTCATGTCCCCCTTTTCTCTTAACTGTTTTCAGTTTTTATACTTCGGGGGTGAAATACATGTTACTATGATTACGAATACTTTTTACATGGTATGGTTAGCGTAAGGAGGGTTACTACTTAGATCATGTGAGTGGGTAGGCGGGAACTGGAGGGCATTAATCCTCATTGTAGGACCGAGGGTCTTTAGCGGTAGATCTATCTGGGTGTAGCGAGCCCAGGCCCAGGCCCAATAGAACGGACCTCGGGGTGACTTAGTACCCGACGCAAAAATCTGCTAGGTTTGAGTCTTCCTACGGCACTTCACACATATCAATGGCCTTGCAAACCATTGGTGATCTCTTTATTTCCTTATTTGCTACATACCAGGGATTTTATACTTACAAAGGTTTTACATACTCACTATACATGAACTCGCTCAATATTTTTGTTGATTTTTGCAACTTACATGTATTTCAGGAAATTAGGGATCAGGCGAGGTATGTTATGTTTTCAAGCTGCGTAAGAAGTGCGATGTCATCCAAGTTTGGGAGTTGTGGCTTTTACCTGGACGAGTCACAAGTCTTGAGTTGTGTTTGTTTCATGTTTGTGGTTGTGTCTTTCGAACAATGTTTTTAGTTGTTATGTTGCATTTTCATTGCATGTGTCGACATTTGAAAACAATGTTGTGGTATTTTGCTTTTAAAACATGAAGTAATGGATGATAATCGTGGTTTTAAATTCATATAGCTTTGATGTGATTAAGCTATGGTATTAAGAAGTCACACCAAAATAAACCCACGCTTCCGCAAAGCCAGGGTGTGACATTATCAACCCTTGTTGATTATATGATTATAGTTTCTTGATTTCAGCTTATATCTATATCATAACATATAATAATTGTCACAATGATGAATATATGATTATAGTTTCTTGTTAATTGTTCTTACTCATGTGTAGATTGTTATGATTTGCTATGCCGATCTCGGTTTAATATGATTCGGAAGTGTCATGTGTTGTAATGAATGATGTGATGATGTATGTCGATGATTAGATGATTTTTGTATTTAGGATTCTTGCTCTTGATCATAGTGTTGTTTAGTTCGAGGATCGCATGATTTGTGTATGAATAGATTATGGGAATCGATGATCTTGTGGTGGCTGTACTAGGGTTGAAAAGTGGCAGTGATTAGGGTTGTATAATTCTGGAGTTTAACTGTTCCTCGACGAAACCTAGTGGTGTTTCGCCATAGGTAGCATCGACGAAACTTAGTGGTGTTTCGTCATGGATATCTTCGACAAAAGATAGGTAATTCGTCAGCGGGGTATTTTGTCGTGGAGGCCTTTGGCCTGAACAGTGAACCAGTTGGATAGACTGTGAGATGTTGTTACTATGATATATATACTTGTGATTGTGAAATATTAGCATAAGACTCTCTCGTGAGATGTGAGCATGGGCAGAACTGAGTAATTGATGTATGATAAACTGTGACCTTGTGAAAGATGCAAACTGTGTGAGATAAGTAACCACTGTTGGAAACATGAACTTGTGTTAAATACGTGCATGAGATCTAAATGCTAGCTATGTGTTATGTGACAATGGTATTACGTGTGACTTGTTGTATACGTGAACTGGAGTGGTGTTTACGAAACTGTCTATTTTTGGTAACCACGGTAGGGTATGGTTGACCAACTTGGAACGGGTAAAGTAAAGCAACTTAACAATCCGAGCAATCTAATGTGAGTTCACTGCTCTTTTTCCAAGCATGTGTCCCGGGGAGGGACATCTGGTAAACGTTCCGGGGAGGAATGACGGGTAATGGGTTTGACTGGAATGTTAAACCTGGGTTGTTGGTTAATACACGTATATCTATCACTCAAGTCCCTTCTACCGATTGTTGCCGGGGAGGCAACGGGGTATTAGTTAATAGCGTTATTTAGGTTTGGCACCCTCACACCGTACGGGGGAGGATGTGAGTGAACTAATGACCCCAATCTTGACCATTGCTATGATAGAGGAATTGGAGGACAGGGCAAATAATCTGGAGCCATCGGAGGTAATCGTGTGATTAACAACGAATCATTGAAATGTTTTAAACTGGAAACTGGTAACTAAACGCGTTAACAAAACTTTGAACTCACCAGCGTCGCCTGACACAGTTGTCTGCATGCTTGCAGGTCTGTAGGGTTATATCATGGAACTTGCTGTCTGCAAGGCTGGAGTGGTCATGGGTCGAGATACATGGAATCGCAACACAAGTCTAATGGTTTACGTACGCGTGGTTTGTGAAACACTTAACAAATGAGTTGTGCTTCCAATGTGTACAATAAATTATATGTAACGTGTTGTATCACTTTATGATAATGAATGAAAGTTTTATTTAAATATATTTATGAGTTCAATGTGATTGGTGGCTAAGATCTTGGTATGTCACACGCCCCGCGGTGTTTCCGCAAGTGGTACTTTGGAGGTGTGACACTATGGTCTGCAATTTCTTAACACGTCTAATTTCGTAGATAATGAGGTTTCAATTAACATAACTAAAAACCCTGTTCATCACTCTAAGACAAAACACATTGAAATTCGACATCACTTCATTCGTGATTACTACGAAAATAAGTTGATTAGAATTGAAAAAATCCACACCGATAAACAAAAAGATGACTTTTAGATAAAACTGTTTGATAGATCAACATTTCGATATGTTTTGAAACTTAACGGTATGAGGCTTTTGTCATCAGGGGGTGAAGTTGTCGAAGGTGATACCAAGGCAGAGGACGTTGAGACGTAATCTGCATCGGTTTGTCATTTTCTTCTTTTAAACTGTTTTTAGTTTCAGGGGAGAAAATGGAGTACAAAATACAAAAAACACTTAGAAAATCCGAAAATTTAAAAAAAATAACATAGAAAAAGATAAAAAGAGTTAGTGTAAAAAGAGGAAATGATAGTACATCAGTAACATAGTCACAATATGCTAAAGAAATTAAAAGTTAAAAAGTGCTAAATAGTCTCATTGGTAATATGCGCGTAGGTTTTTACATATTTAGTAGATTAATTTCGAGATATAAACCTAAAATCAATAACTTCCTTAATCTGTAGGGAACATCTCTCAGATATATGGACTTAGTACTCCGAAATTTAATTTGAGAGGTTGCCCGATTCGGAGATATTTGGTCATTATCCTTATTGATATTTGGGGTATTATACTTGGTCTTCTAATTTTGCGTCAGCAATGGCCTAGACCTTGTATAATACTTTCACGCTTAAACCTCTACACTACATAAAAATTGAGAATATCGAAAGATATATATCAAGTGCAGATGTTTAGACGATTCGCAAGTCGAATTGCTGCTGAAATTTTCAAAAATAGTGGTGTTGATTAGCACAACATACACTATGGGAAAGGTATGAGATCGATTGACTAAGTTTTTGATGGTATAAGTTGTATTCGCGCATATCTGTGACTATAAACTTAGATCTAGGATTATTTACTGGTCCAAATTCAAAATTGAACTTATATTTCTTCATATCGGCACTTGAATGTTCATTTAGAAAAATCAGTTTGAATAAATTCAACAGATTTGAAATTTGTGATTTGAACTGTTAATATCTGTTGAATATGATATTTGGGACGAAAGTGCGTTTCATACGAAACGGCACTTTCATTTGTATCACTTTCGTTCCAAATGCTGACTCGTACCAAATTGACCATTCGTCATTAATGCCTAGGTGTTTAAGTGTTAGAATTTTTCAAAGTTAGAAAATTTTTCGAAGTACGTGCATGAGACTTATAATTGTTTAATGTGTTTTTTCAGGCAAAGAATACCAACTTCGATTCCAAGCACAACATCTGATGCACACTAGATAAGACACTTCTGAAGATGAAGCTGTTCGAGGAAATCTTGCAAATTAATGAAAAGAGTCAAATTTAGAAGGAACTCACTAACAAACACAAGGCGTACAGATCTCAAATAGAGCGTTTTTTGTCAACTGCGAGATACGAAGACTCGGATAAGGCTATACATTTAGTTGCCCGGATTAAAGAAAATGGAGAAGATGTAGATGTTGAGGTGGTGATCAATGTAACTAACATACGAAGTGTTCTGGATTTGAAAGATAATCATAGTGATCCTTTGAATGTTTCTGAGCATTTATGCCAAGGCTTGTAGTTCCGAATGGGATATACATGACAAGTCAATGATCTACAATACAACAAGCAGAATGTGTCATTAACATACAAG
This sequence comes from Helianthus tuberosus, assembly GCA_030545235.1. Classification (NCBI taxonomy): domain Eukaryota; kingdom Viridiplantae; phylum Streptophyta; class Magnoliopsida; order Asterales; family Asteraceae; genus Helianthus; species Helianthus tuberosus. The sequence continues at coordinate 137,333 of JARYGA010017211.1, read as the reverse complement.
TTCCTGATTCACTTGGTGATACGTGCTTTAGGGCACAGGAAGGGATGTTATGATGTGACTGTGGATTACATTATGTGCATTATTACATCCTTGATCTTGAATTGTCCTTACAACATTTCACAAGTTATCTTTGAGGAAGGCAGACACAACTGATGACAAATTCTTACAATATCCGAGGTTTGTCGAAATGCTTCTAGACGATAAAGATGAATTGGTTTATGAGCACATGACAAAGGAAACTCTTCAAATGCTGCAGGTTTATAAGAATAAAAAGAATGCACCTCCAGCTAGACGAAAGTTTGAAGGAGTTGAAAGACCGAACTATATTGCTCTGTTGGAAAACAAGTTGAGGTATGAAAAAAGTGATTCGGGAAATGAGAATGAGAAGATGGAATTATTTGAAAATAAACGTTTAATGTGGTTTATCAAAGATGTAGAAAAGAAAAAGGAGGAGGCGCACGACATCAAAGCAAAAGCTAGTACATACACAACTTGTAGATGAACCAAGTGATGATGAAGTTCAACAAGTTGATCAAAACGTCGAAACTAGTGATGCTGGTCCATCTAATGTCAATATGACACAAGAGATAGAAGATAGAGAGTTTGGAGAAACAGAGAACGTGGGTGAAAATGTTCAGGGAGATGTGAATGTTGGTGGAGAAAGAGTTGAAGGAATAGTAGAAAGAGATAGTGAATCTACTGAAAGCGATATTCCTTTGACAAAGATTGCACCATCTACACATGATCGAAAGGCCAAATGGAGAAAGAAAGAAAAAGCATCGAAGAAACGTAAAGACAGTGATGAAGACGATGCAATATATGAACCGTCAGGTGCTGAGGTTCGTAAGTTAATGAAAGGCAAAGGCAGGCTAAAGATAATGTCACAACCTATTGATTCTCCAAAGCAAAAGAAGGATTGTAAGAGTACGGCGAAATCCGTCAAAGTAACAATTGCTGGCGAGTCAATACAAAGAGAAGCTGAAAGGCTTGAAACTTCAACAGTTGATCCTACTGAAATACCAATTCTAACTCCTCCAAGATCCCCTATTCATCAATCGGTACCAATAGAGTCTGAAGAAGTTCAAACACCACCATAGCAACATCAACAAGTCCAAGAACCCGAATCAATGACAAAGAAAGCTGCTACACCAAGGCATTCTGATCATTCCGCAGAATTTAATCAAGCTTTTGTTAAAATTCCCTTGGGTTATGGACTGGTACCACACTTAGATGATATATCAGATATGCCATTCTTTGACGACGACTTAACTCATACTGTTGAAGTTAGAGTCTCAAAGCTTGAAAAAGAAAAGGAGGCTTCAGGTGAAAATATGAAGAATATAGAAGCTAAAAACGTCATATTAAAGAATGAGATTCAAGCTATAAATGACAAAGGTGCAAGTCTTGAAGCAAGCAATGTTGCGCTGAACGAGGTAGTTCAAGGCTTGTTAACTACAAACGAGCAGCTATCTACGTCAAACATCACACTAAATGCTAAGAATGAGATTTTAAAGAAGGTGATGAATGATCTTGAAGCAGATAGGCAAATAAAGTGGATGCAAATTGAAAAGTGGTATGTTGTTTTTAAAACAAAATGGGTTTGAATGTTGATGCAGAATTTGATCAGATCGGAATCCGAAGAGAGGAGGCTCGGACGATTGAGCGTGAATGATTAGCAGCTGACATTACTCAGTTCGAGTTAGTCGGTGAGCCAGTGGTTGTTCAGTATAGTGAAGAATGACGATGAAGATGAAGATGATAAGGATGAGGATGAAGAAGAAGAAGATAGTGATCTTTGTGACATCGACAACTACAAGGAAAGTGATAATGATGACGATGACGATAATCAAGGTGGTAACGGTATGATGATAGTGAAAAGATCTGGTGATCATTAGGTGCAAGATTACCTGGATGATTCACAGAATGAAGAGAGAGAGAGAATGTTAACCTCAGGGGGAGAAGGGTTCTGATGCTTCTCACGACGTAGAATCAGCTTGAATTTTCACTGAGGCTGAACCTACAAACTCAGTTCCAGCTAAAACTCCTATGGTGGTTTATCTTTGTCACACTGTGGAGGATGGGGAGTTTATCGACAACTATACCCATGAAGAGATGATGGAAAGATTGGGGGTTTCTAACGAGAACTTCAAATTTGATTTTGAAGATGATCTTGAGAAGACAAATTCTAACAAAGCAGATGATTATGTATTCAAGAGTGTTGATAAAGTAGATAACTTCGAGAACGTCTTCGTGGAAGATGATTCTGAATTTGACAATGAAGAGTAGTTTCATTATTCCGATAAAGGTTCAGAGGATTTCCCAACGTTCGCCGAGTTATTCTCAACACACAATGAAGATGAACTTCGTAGAAGAGTTGTGGAAAGAATTCATGATCAAGGTATTCCCAGAACAATAACGAGAGATGAGCTACGAGAATAACGCAAAAAGAGGTTCAGGCCAGAAGTTAATTAAAGAAAATTCAAGCGACCTCTCAAATTATTTACTCGTCATCCTGATCAATCACTAGGTGATATATTATCTTGGGGTTATTTGGAAGATCTTAAATTTAACGTGATAAAAAGAGAATTCGGGGTTCAATACTTTAAATTTCTGAAGGACCTGAAAACTTTACGATGGTGGGACTTTGAGAAGCTTGTAAAGACGAAAAATATTCAACAATGTCTATGGGGTCCAGAAGTTAGATTTCATGAATCAAGGCTTTAGGGTTACATCAGACAACTTGAAGATGGTTTTGCTGTCTGGAAACCACACTATCAAAAGCGTATTGTGAAGATTGACCGAGTTACAGGTGAGAAAGATATTACACTTCATGTTAAGAGACTGCGCTGTATTAAGAATATGCCCTTCAAAGAAATGGAATAAGACTTCTAAAAGAGTTCAAAGGGTGGTACTATGACCCAAAAAGCTGTGAAGCGGTAATCTCTTTACGTAATGAAGAAAACTGGTATTGGAGAAGTATTCGCGTGCTTGACCCGATGTGGTTGGTCAACTGTTCAAAGAAAGATGTTGAATGTCTCTTCTTCAATAAGATAGTGTTCTTTCTGGAAGATAAGGAATAGGCATTGCAATTCCAAAAGTTGATCAATGTATGTTTCGAGAAAGATATTAATTATGGTCACTACTAGAAGTCTAACCAGAGAGAGTTGGAAAAAGAAGAATTCCTGAAAGAAGAAAGACAAAAGGAGCTAATCGAAAAGAAGATTAAGAAAGCAACTTTCTTAGTAAGCCTGAAGTTTCCTAACAAGCCAGTTGCTATAGATCAAACTCCGATAGAGTAGGAAGAAAGAAAGAAGGTCAGGATTACTAAGTTCTTCGATTTCAATCAAGAAGCTAAAGAGTGGTGATTGACCAAGGGTAGATTTTAAAGGCAAGCACAACGAGAAGAGTAGAAAAGACAGAACTAGAGACGCTATGGTAGAGCTTGATGATGACTATACATGAAGACTTCAGCTAGATCTAAAGCGGAGTCTGTGAATGCATATGTCTATAGCTTTCGTCATGTATTGGGTCTTATTTTATATTGTATTGTATTGTATTGCATTGCATTGCATTGTATTGCATTGCATTGCATTGTATTGTATTGTACTGTATTGTATTGTACTGTATTGTATTGTAGTGTATTGTAGTGTATTGTATTGTACAGTATTGTACTGTACTGTATTGTACTGTACTGCACTGTATTGTACTGCACTGTACTGTACTGTACTGTATTGATTAGATTGTGGTTCGTATGAAATGGATGGATATTGTATAAAAGGCACTTTCGTAAGAATGGGACATATGGTCCATTTTGTGCGAACTGCCCATTCGCCCATGTCAGTTTCGTGTGAGTCGGTTTGCCGATAAATAGGGGTGTTGGGCTGGTCATTTTTAACTTTTGGCATTTGCAGCGAAGCTCTGCCAAAATCGTTTCTCGGCATTGTAATTGATCTTAATCAATAGAAACGATTGTTTAACGGTGTCTTTGTGTGTTTGTTCACTTTATATTCGGATTCCGCACGAGATATGAAGCCATATTAGCCGGTCGGAGTATTCGGAGCACCGAAACGGTCCTCACAGAATTAGACTTAGACTGAAATGTAAAAATAGAAAATAATAACTAAGTCAATTCAAGAACACGCGCGTTGTGACGAACCTGTTAACAGAGAAATTAGACGTGTTGTGACGGTCTTGTAAAACGGAAAAAAATAGTCGAAAAAACGTTGAAACCGACGTGTACGTTACGGCATATTCACTCGCAAAATTAAAAAAACGTAAAACAAAATTTACAAAAGATGAAAGTTTTGTGTTAAAAGTAAAAAAAATGTTCAAAGGCTAAATTTGAAAACCTTTGGGTTATAAGTGAAACCCAAAAAAAAGTCTTTTTTGGAAAATTCCTTAAGCTTGGAATACATTTCATGAAACACAAACATGTTCCTAATTTATAATATGGTAATTGTTTTTTGAATATTTTTGCTAACTTTACTAATAAAATAATTAACTTAAATGATTTCCTCCACAAGTTTTTATCAACATTAAGGTTTTGTCGCCATTCCGTAGCAAATCAAAATTTTTGACGCATTTGTGACAGAAAAGCGCTTTGGAAATAGCCAATTTCTAGGTGTCATCACACATACATGTAATAAATGGCATCACCCATGCTAGCAATTGCTCAACAACCAGTTGCATTCAGCCAATTTAAACACAAAACTGTGGTCCCAAAAAAAAAAAAAAAACAGGCTGGTTTGTTAATATAGATCGGGTTTTGCACATCTAATAAAGAAAAACTGGCTGCATGTAATAATGTAGAACGCGGTTTTGTCGAGTTCTATTAGTTTGATCATAATATAAAGAAATGTGCTTTGCAATGTAATATTTTTTTATTGCTATGTAATATATTTGTCCCAACAGAAACCTTCTGATGATTTCTGATCTTCTTTATTCACCAAACATGCTCTCTTTGAATCTTCAATCACTTTTCTACCATGTGCCACTTAAGGTTCTTGTTGTTGTGGAGTAACTTGATGATTGATGGATTTCCTATAGTAATCATTGTTGAAAGGATTTTGAGCTCCACTTGCTTCGCGATTAGTGCATTCCCTCTTGAAATGTCCTTTTTCCCTGCAACGAAAACAAGTAACTTTAGATTTATCAAAACCTAAATTAGAAACAAATGCATCACGGAAGTCATCTCTTCCTATGATCTGTTTGAATTTCTCAGCTCGTCTTAACACACTAGCCAAACACCATTTTATATCCATCAATTCCATCTCCTCAGCATCGATTTGATCATAATCCTCTCTTGTCAACATAGGATTTCCGATTCTACCTGCCACTAAACTTTCATACGACTCCAAAACAGTTCCCAACAAAGACATGTGACTTTTTGCGACTTCTTCAGAATAACCTTGATCATTTTCAAGATTTAATACAATATTGCATTGTAGCTTCTTCCCATTCTTGGTTGTGGAAGAATGCGGATCAAATGTTGGAAATGAAGTAAATCATGTTTTGCTGCTAGATCCCTGAGATGAACTTTCTGAAGAACTTTTTGCATTGTAAGCAGTTTCAACTTTTGGAGAAAAATTGGTCTTATCCCTAACACCACTTTTGAAATACAATCCGATGTCTTGTTCTCCATCATAGTTCTTCATCCTAGCAATCTTTCTTTGCTCCATCTCTTGAGCTTCAAGATGTTTAATAAACTCTCCTAGTGTTAGTTTTTTATATTCCTTTCTATTATTCCTCAACATCATCAGATACGTTCCCCAAATATCATGTGGTAACGCATCAGCTAGTTTCTCAATCAATTCATCTGTATCCTTTTTTATGCCTAATTTTGTCATATTTTTTACCAAGTTACAATATCTTTCAATAATCTGCTTGGTGTTTTCTGTTTTCAAACCACGAAAAAGATCAAATTCTTTCTTTATAAGTGACATTTTGTTCTTGAGCATATCATCACTTCCCAGAAATTTTGATTCTAATTCATTCCAAATCGAATATGCACTTCCATCATGTTGAAGAAGAATCAATATGTCCTCTTTAATCGCTTGCTGTAATAGGCTAACCATCAATTTCTCATTTCTATACTTCTTTTTTTCATCAGCACTCATTTCTCTAATTGGCATTATCTGATTATTGTTCTTTGTTGGTCTTTCATATTGAACTTTAGTATGTTCCCAAGCATCCAAATGATAAGCTTCAACCCAGTTACCAAAACGTTCGGACCAACCATTATAATCATCAATATCCAAAAGCTTAGGCGGTTTTTGTGATGTCCCCGTCTCATTTTCAAGTAATGTACTTTGAGTCACAGTCATCGGACTAGCAAAAGCGTTATAAAACTCGTTCTCCATAATTTTGATTTTCAAAGATTCACAAACAGACTTTCAAACGGAATACCACTTCAAACAAAATACCCTTTCAAACAAGATGACTAATTTCGTTTGAAACAACACTTGTTCAAACGAAATTGCTGAATCTTTATGACCTTTCAAACGAAATCATGATTTCAAACTGAATTGCACTTCAAACGAAATAACCAAGAATCTTTCAAACGGAATTAGTCCCAATGTGCACTCTCAAACGAAATCATCAAGTAACTTCAAACGAAATCAGGATGAATATGCACTCTCAAACGAAATCATTCATCAATCTTCAAACGAAATCAGCATGACATCATCATTTCGATCTGATTTTTGTCCAATTGGTCAAGCAAATGGTCGATTTTAGTTCTGAAACTTTCTAGGGTTTGTTAAAACAACATTACGCACATGATATGTGAAAATCAGCCGTTTTTAACCGTGAAAACTTGATTAATTTTGAAAGAAGGTGTAGAATAACAGATTTTGCAACTGAATTGGTATGAACTCTTCCTCCTGAGCTCTGATACCACTTGTTGGATCGTTTTCAGACCCGAACGAGTCGATCAGAAGAGTTTATCTCAATACGAGTGGCGGAAACAAACGTATCGAGGTCAATTCAGCTAGATTAACACTTTAAACTGTCCGTAAATTGATTTCAGATCAAATACAAGTATGTGGACACTTCGGCAGCACTTCGTTGCTCTGACTGGAACCGTTACAAATGAAATGGCACAAGAGGTATATATAGGAGGTCTGATTTCGTTTGAGACATGTCACACCCCGACCACGTATAACATACAAAACGTGGCGGAAAACGTCGGGGAGTGTTGTAACATAATTAATTGTTTCATAACCATGGCATACAAAGTTATATTTTATTTATCAACATAAGAGTTACATTGTCTTAAACAGGAATCAAAGAGTTTATAACATAATTAAACTAAGTCTATCTTCATTTTAAGTCTCTAAGGCTCAGGTCCGCCCTAGTGTCACGATCATCGTCCTACGCAAAAGCTCCTGAAAACACATGTGAAAATAAGTACGTCAGCATAAAAATGCCTGTGAGATACATAGGATTTGTGAAAATAGGATTCATGACTTAAGTTTAAGAAAAAGTTGTTTAGCAAAAGTCAGTCATGAACCTTGTAAATTGTTTTGTTTTGTAAATCATTTAAAAAGCGATAAGATCAAATGATATGTATAAATAAAAGAATAATGTATGGTTAAATGTATAACCAAGTAAAATGAGTTGTATAAAGTAAATTGTTTGTAAACCAAAGTCTTGTGAAAATCGTGTTACTTGTGTAAAATGTATAAGTCCAAATTGAATGATTTAAATAATGCTATGATATGTAATATAATACAAGCACTTATATATAGGAAGTACCAGCGGCGTATCCACCATGCTTGTATCATATTACTCACATCTCGTTACTTAAGTCACTTAAACAAACCAACAATGTATAAAGTCTATGTTTAAACCAATTGTCAAAAGTCCTTGTATAAATCATATCAAATGTTAATAGTCCAAAAGTAGTCAAGTAATGTGTAACAAATGTTATGTATTGTAAGTAAAGTATTGTCACATAATCCAAATGTAGAAATGTACAAAACAAAGTATTTTGAATATATCAAAAAGTTATGTTTTGCAAAGTAATGCATGTTACATTGATACAAACATTTATGTGGTAAGTTAACGCATACATTCAAGCCTTGAGACAGTCGGATAACCCTTTCAGTCAAGGTTATCAAAAGAAATGTTTTCGGATTCAGTCATTCCTTACATCCAAACAAACCCGAGATGTCAGGAATGGGATTTGTCAAGTCCTATGGTACCAGTACTTACTACCGAGCGGCGTAGCTAATGTTAATGAACGTATAATAGTCTCGTTTGTGCAAACCAAATGTTATAGCAGTTGTATACATGTCATATGAAAACAATGTACTAAGTATGCTAAGTTAACATACAAAGCAGAAAAGTCATGTAAATTAATGTACTAGCATGCTATCAGTCAACATACATAGCAGAAATGTAAAGTAAAACAATGTACTAAGTATGCACACAATGGACATACATAGCATGAAATGTAATGTAAAACGATGTACTAAGTACGCACACAATGGGCATACCAGAACAATAACGAGAGATGAGCTACGAGAATAACGCAAAAAGAGGTTCAGGCCAGAAGTTAATTAAAGAAAATTCAAGCGACCTCTCAAATTATTTACTCGTCATCCTGATCAATCACTAGGTGATATATTATCTTGGGGTTATTTGGAAGATCTTAAATTTAACGTGATAAAAAGAGAATTCGGGGTTCAATACTTTAAATTTCTGAAGGACCTGAAAACTTTACGATGGTGGGACTTTGAGAAGCTTGTAAAGACGAAAAATATTCAACAATGTCTATGGGGTCCAGAAGTTAGATTTCATGAATCAAGGCTTTAGGGTTACATCAGACAACTTGAAGATGGTTTTGCTGTCTGGAAACCACACTATCAAAAGCGTATTGTGAAGATTGACCCAGTTACAGGTGAGAAAGATATTACACTTCATGTTAAGAGACTGCGCTGTATTAAGAATATGCCCTTCAAAGAAATGGAATAAGACTTCTAAAAGAGTTCAAAGGGTGGTACTATGACCCAAAAACCTGTGAAGCGGTAATCTCTTTACGTAATGAAGAAAACTGGTATTGGAGAAGTATTCGCGTGCTTGACCCGATGTGGTTGGTCAACTGTTCAAAGAAAGATGTTGAATGTCTGTTCTTCAATAAGATAGTGTTCTTTCTGGAAGATAAGGAATAGGCATTGCAATTCCAAAAGTTGATCAATGTATGTTTCGAGAAAGATATTAATTATGGTCACTACTAGAAGTCTAACCAGAGAGAGTTGGAAAAAGAAGAATTCCTGAAAGAAGAAAGACAAAAGGAGCTAATCGAAAAGAAGATTAAGAAAGCAACTTTCTTAGTAAGCCTGAAGTTTCCTAACAAGCCAGTTGCTATAGATCAAACTCCGATAGAGTAGGAAGAAAGAAAGAAGGTCAGGATTACTAAGTTCTTCGATTTCAATCAAGAAGCTAAAGAGTGGTGATTGACCAAGGGTAGATTTTAAAGGCAAGCACAACGAGAAGAGTAGAAAAGACAGAACTAGAGACGCTATGGTAGAGCTTGATGATGACTATACATGAAGACTTCAGCTAGATCTAAAGCCGAGTCTGTGAATGCATATGTCTATAGCCTTCGTCATGTATTGGGTCTTATTTTATATTGTATTGTATTGTATTGAATTGCATTGCATTGTATTGCATTGCATTGCATTGTATTGCATTGCATTGCATTGCATTGCATTGCATTGTATTGTACTGTATTGTATTGTACTGTATTGTATTGTAGTGTATTGTATTGTATTGTATTGTACAGTATTGTACTGTACTGTACTGTATTGTACTGTACTGTACTGCACTGTATTGTACTGCACTGTACTGTACTGTACTGTATTGATTAGATTGTGGTTCGTATGAAATGGATGGATATTGTATAAAAGGCACTTTCGTAAGAATGGGACATATGGTCCATTTTGTGCGAACTGCCCATTCGCCCATGTCAGTTTCGTGTGAGTCGGTTTGCCGATAAATAGGGGTGTTGGGCTGGTCATTTTTAACTTTTGGCATTTGCAGCGAAGCTCTGCCAAAATCGTTTCTCGGCATTGTAATTGATCTTAATCAATAGAAACGATTGTTTAACGGTGTCTTTGTGTGTTTGTTCACTTTATATTCGGATTCCGCACGAGATATGAAGCCATATTAGCCGGTCGGAGTATTCGGAGCACCGAAACGGTCCTCACAGAATTAGACTTAGACTGAAATGTAAAAATAGAAAATAATAACTAAGTCGATTCAAGAACACGCGCGTTGTGACGAACCTGTTAACAGAGAAATTAGACGTGTTGTGACGGTCTTGTAAAACGGAAAAAAATAGTCGAAAAAACGTTGAAACCGACGTGTACGTTACGGCATATTCACTCGCAAAATTAAAAAAACGTAAAACAAAATTTACAAAAGATGAAAGTTTTGTGTTAAAAGTAAAAAAAATGTTCAAAGGCTAAATTTGAAAACCTTTGGGTTATAAGTGAAACCCAAAAAAAAGTTTTTTTTGGAAAACTCCTTAAGCTTGGAATACATTTCATGAAACACAAACATGTTCCTAATTTATAATATGGTAATTGTTTTTTGTAAATTTTTGCTAACTTTACTAATAAAATAATTAACTTAAATGATTTCCTCCACAAGTTTTTATCAACATTAAGGTTTTGTCGCCATTCCGTAGCAAATCAAAATTTTTGACGCATTTGTGACAGAAAAGCGCTTTGGAAATAGCCAATTTCTAGGTGTCATCACACATACATGTAATAAATGGCATCACCCCTGCTAGCAATTGCTCAACAACCAGTTGCATTCAGCCAATTTAAACACAAAACTGTGGTCCCAAAAAAAAAAAAAACAGGCTGGTTTGTTAATATAGATCGGGTTTTGCACATCTAATAAAGAAAAACTGGCTGCATGTAATAATGTAGAACGCGGTTTTGTCGAGTTCTATTAGTTTGATCATAATATAACTTAATTATCCTACTACAAAGCCGGTCCTTTTATTTACCAAAGGCGTCAAGATATATGTTACATTTTTACAAGCGGCGAAGGTTAAAAGGGCCCGGGTGAGGGCGCCCGACCCCCCGAACTTTTTGCTCAGTAGTGTTATGTATGTAGCTTTCGTATAGAAATTTTTGGATATATACGTTTTCGACCCCCGGTTCTATAGAAATTTTTGTTTATATACGTTTTTGACCTCCCGTTTGAAATCTCAAACTTCGCTACTGGCTTTTATAGTAGTGTAGAAGTAACATTTCAACATGTGTCGTATAAGTTGGTAGTTCTAGTAAAGAAAAAAATTCAATAAAATAATAACGTACTTTTACATTTTTACCAATTAATGATTGTAGCATACTTCCATTATTTTAACAATCATAGCTACACGTATACATATAGAGGATACAATTATTCCAATGTGGCAACATAGTTGACTACATGGATGCACTCACAAGATGTATGAACTTATCTAATAAAAGACCAGCTGAAATAGGACACAATTCAAACACAACAGACCAAAGATATATAGAATAGAAACCCTGGACTCGTAGACGATTATAAGTGATAGTTCATCGTCACATGTGCTTTACGGACTCTAGACTGCAAAATAAGTTTGAACACCAGTAAGAATAAGAGCTATCAAAGCTCCAAGAAATACAATAATGGCCCATGGGTTCTTGAAATATTCATTCTTTAACTCGGAGTAAAGTGTGTTCCTTGTACTTCGATAATGCGCTTGCATCTTCTGTTTCGCTTCTATATAGGCAAAACTACTTGGAACTAAATCTTTGCCTAATTCATTGAACAATTCAGCGACATCCTTATCGCTAGATAAAAAGTTATCAAGCACCCAAGCTTTTCTAAGAATCTTAACGTCCTCAGGGTCATCAATTAGAGAATCAAGAAGACATACGTACGATGTAACCCATGATTCATCAATTGAGCAGCAGCACGTTTCATAGGCCATCAAGTTTAACAACATATGCTTGGTGTAATCGCTCACGACTATTGGAGGGAGTTTTACCTTGGCTGAAAACCTCCACCAACCTTTAACGAACTCAATGTGAGTCAAAGACCTTGTGTCTTTAATAGGACTGAAATGGATCCCTACTTCCACAAGCTCGCTAACATTGCGAAAATTAACGCGACTGTTGGCTTTATATGTATTGAAGGTGCCCGTCGAATTTCTGCTATGCTCATCGTGAACAGCACCGAGAAGATGTTTGATTTTTTTATCATCCCAATCACCCCTTTCTAACAACTCTCTTTCCGACCATTGTTTCACAAAACAGTTGGAATCAATGAACGTTTTAATATACTTTAACCCATCCGGCTTAATCACTTCAATCACCTCCTTTAGAACTTGGAAAGGAATTTGGTTTTCCAACAAGAACAAATCTCGACGAACAAAGAAAATCTCGTTGCTTTTTAACTGTAAAGATTGTTCATCCACATGATAATTGAGGTCAATGAAATACACAATAAAAAGAGCATCCAGCAACATCATCCTAGTGAACTGCTTAGCACTAAACCTGGATGTCGAGTTTTTTTCATAGAAGCTTCTTAAATTTTTCTCCATTTCTGTTTCACCAAGCTTTTTATAAATTTTGATTAAGTCCTCCTTTTTATAGAACTTATCTGCGATGACACGCTTGCGTTTCTCAAACAACTGGAGTTCCAGTTTCCCAAAATGGTAGGGACCAATGGAGACAACCTTCGGAACATAGTATTTCTCGTAGTCCTGGTTCTCGATAACCGTTTCTGGAACTCTGGGGATTGACGGTGGGGTAGTCTCACTCTCATCGGTATTCGAACCGATAATATATTCAATCAAGACATCAGGATCCTTGATTTCGTGTGCGGTGGGTGACTGCGGGAGGGATTTTTCTTGGAGAAAATGGGGATGATCGTCGTCGTCTAAGGCAAAATATGACTGTGGGCAAGCGCTACCTACAACTGGAAATCTTCGATATATTAAATTATCGCTAGCAAGCGTAGCATCGCTTACAGATACATAAATCGAGTCATTAGTGACCTCGATGCTGCTTTGGGTTTGGTCTTGCACTGACATATTTGGAGGTTTTATGATTGGTGATTATGGGATTATAAGGTATGGGATTGATCCAACATGCAAGGATGATATATATATAGGTGTGTTCATGTGCCTACTAGGTTCTTGCTAAAAATTCTTGAAATATCTTGTTTTAGACTTTTTGACGGAGTAAGATATGAGATTAGGTTTAAAAGTTTTAAAAAAATAATTTAATCCGATAAGGAACAAAGGTTTTTTTGCTTTTAATAACAACTTGTTTTTAGTATTCTTGAGTTGCGACGAGAGATTAACCAAAGAATAGATATAAAAACGTTAAAGTACGCACAGGTAATGCCGCGTGTTAAGGTTTTAATACGCTATGTATAGGTTGCATGAATTTTAGCACCTGACCCAGCAATCATAGGCACATACAACTAGAGTTTATATACACTGCGTGTAACTCTATACGCATCGTATATAATCCATCTGAATTTTGTTTTGTTAGTTTGGTGTATTAGTGTTATAAATGTTATAAATTTTCACCCGGTTCCAAAGTTAAATCCATTAAAATATATAACCGTTAATCTTATACCGTTAAAAGTATATATCTTTAATTTTTTTTTAAAACTTCAGTACGGTTCGAATATATTATATTGTTATCGTTTAAATTAAATTATTATTACAAGTCTAGTGCGATTCAAATACTATAAACGTTTGAATATTATACCGTGAATTCTTATATGATAAAAAAGAAACTCAATGAAAAGTAATTTAATATTAAATTAAAATTAGAATTAGATTAGAATTATTTAAAATTAGATTGGAATATGAGCAAATCGTATTGGGTATAGGTACCGGTCTCAAATTTACCAAAGCGGTGTATTTTTGGTACCGGTTCTGCACAAGTATTCACCGGTTTTTACCCTCAAATACCGGTGTCGTACCAGTACCGACCGGTACCGAACCATGCCATACTAGGTATATTCTGTACCGGTACCCACTTTTGAGGATTTCGGTAACAGTATTTTCGGTACCGGTTGGTAACGAGCACATCAAATCCTGTAGCAACGCGGCAATGCAAGTAATTGCACCGTTTAGATTACTTTTCATACACACAGTAAGTAAACTGTATTTCATTTGAATGAGGTTTTATATACACAACAACTTATTTTGCTTTTTCTGTAATTAATGAATTGTATCATGTAAAATTAACTTGGATATTTAGAATATTGATGAGCAAATCGTATCAAATCCTGTAAACGAACCGGTACCGTATCGGTACTAAATTTACTATACCAAATCATTTTCGGTACCAATTTGGTACCCACCTTTTGGCGTTTTCAGAATCGTTACTTTCGGTTCGACACCGGTCTAGCACCATACCTATATTTATTGATTTTTACCTTCAAATACCATACCGTATTGTACCGAGCATTTTCGGTGCCGGTACCTAATTTCGATGATTTTCTGGATCGGTACTTTCGCTGCCGCTGCCGTTACCGGTACCGAGCTCATCCATATTTTAACGTCTTAGCACCGTAATAACTGAACTGAACTAAAAACAACCGAATTTCCAACGTGTAGGACATGTGGGTCCTATTATTATATATTAGGTTATGTAAAATCGTTTTCTTATGACGGAGTGACTATCCGTATCACGTCATTTTATTTATGTTTTGATAATAACTGAACTGAACTGAAAACAACCGAATTTCCAACGTGTAGGACGTGTGGGTCCTATTATTATATATTAGGTTATGTAAAATCGTTTTCTTATGACGGAGTGACTATCCTTACCACGTCATTTTATTTATGTTTTGATATTCGGTATCTGTTTGCCGTTGCTGACACGCCTTTTGTAGTCATTGGGTCCCGCCGCAACGCGCGGGTGGAAAATAACTAGTTATTTTTAAATACTAGTATACAGTTCGAATATATTATGCCGTTTAAATTAAAATACTATACAAGTATGGGTGCGGTTTGAATACTATAATGTAAAATATTATACCATTAAATATTTTGAAATATATGGGTACGGTTCGAATATATTATTAAGTTTCAATACTATACCGTTTAAATTAAAATATTATACCAAGTCTCGGTACGGTTCGAATATTATACCGTTAATTATTTTGAATTACTCAGGTACGGTTCAAATATATTCTACTATGTTTCCATACTATACCGTTAAATTAAAATATTATTCCAGTCTTAAATTCTTATGACGTTAATTATTTTGATATACCCGGATACGGTTCGAATATATAATACAGTTTCCATACAATACCGTTTAAATTAAAAAAAAAACTATACTGTTTCAATACGACTGAATATGATATATACAACATAAGTTTGTACATATGTTCTCAGTGGAATTTTGAGCCTATATCCTGAAATTATATCTTGATTTTGTGATATCTGATTACGATCGGGATACCGATCAGGATATTGGTAACATCCTAAGGCGGTATCCTTGCAATTACTAATTGTTTACATACTGGTCGTGGCTGCAGGATCATAACGTTCACAAGGACCATTTCTCCTCAAGACTCGCTCCAATTAGTTGGAAAATGGACGTTGAAGCCGGAAGAACATGTGTCCAACGTTCAAGATGGAATATTCCAAATTATCCCTAGATTATAGTAGAAGATGTTTATCTTTGTAACTATATAAACAGTAAGCCAGATCCATATGTCACTCACTTCACTTTCTGCTCTCGAACTCATACACAATTCTCTTGCATTCACACACTAACACTCAACACTTACAATCATTGTAATCATTGTGATGTGTGTAAAATGTAACATATAAATTACATCAAATGAGGCATAAAACTAACCCTCTTTTGGTACAAATGTTGGAAAAAGTGTGTTTTTGTTTTCCTTTTGAATTTACATGACCAAATGAGCTTAAACGAGCAAAAGAAACAAATATACAGCAAAAACCATCATAAATACAAAGAAAAGGAATAAACGTGACATGCCCGACCCCTCGACAGCATCCCCAAGAGCAAAAACAAGAAACAAAAGACTGACCACGGGCCGTGCCCACTGGACACGGGGGCGTGGTCAGCCACCTGCAGAAAGGACAAAGTTGTGGAAGCTTCTACGCCCACCACGGGGGCGTACCCAGCTCAGCACAGGGCGCGGTCAACGCTAAGATATGTAGAATCTTGCAAAATCTTGGTAGTACAGATACGCTTCTTCACACGGAGCCATGCCCAGCAGACACCGGCTGTGTGGAGCCTTATGCTAACAAATGCAATTAATGAAGGAAGAGAAAAGGATGGCCACGGGGGCGTGTCCGCTGGACACGGGGCCGTGGCCGGGCTTCTGTTCAGGCTATATATAGGGGTGCTTGGCTCACTTCAAAGGCATCCCTTGGCAAACCACCACTCTCCCACTTTGCCACCATTCCACCACCACTACAACACCCACATCTACCACCATCATCCATCGTCCACCTTAGAGTGTGTGTAGTAGTCTCGGTATCCAAGATTGATAGTAAGAGTTCTTGTCAATGAAAGGCCATGTTTGGCTAAGTCTCTTACATCACTTGGTGAAGACAAGTCTTTAATGTATTACTTTTGATTTTTAATCTTTTCGCACTTTTTATTTGGTTTTATATTAATGACTTTAATAACTAGTTTCTTATGTTGAAGGTGAAACTTCTTTATCATTTGTCCGTGGTGTCTTGGCATTACTTTACTGTCTATATAAAGTAAAAGATTACAACATTCATATCTCTACGATCTATATAGAGATATGTTGGCTACCTGGTCGGGGGTTAAGGGAATGGTTTAATAAGGTTCTTGCCTTGTTCAGTGTATAGATCCTGCAAGCACCTGGGTCAAGCTTACTAGTACCTCCTTCAATACCCACTGGTATTTGATGGTGGGGGTGCTGATGGCTTGATCCCCTCATTTTTAAACTACTATTAATACATTAAACCGGCTACTTGGGATTGTATCCCTGCTGACTCAAACCACTTAGCCGAGGGTAACGTCACCTTCAAAAGAAGGGCCTACCACTTTTCGCATTAATAACTTAATTAATTATCTTTCAATATTCTGACCCTTTTGGATTGTATCCTTGCTGACTCAAACCACTGGGTTGAGGGTAACGTCACCTTTAAAAGAGGGGCCTACTACTATAACTAAGATAATCTCTTAAAAAGTGTAAAAGTGCGGAAATCATCAAAGGATACATTAAAGGCGAGTCGGATCCAAGTGATTCATCTTGTCTATCTATTTTTATTTTATTTTTATTTCTGCATTTTTAGTTTCATTTTTCATGTTTAAAACCTTTTCTCAAAAATTTTAGCTTAATTAGACGTTGAGGATAAACCGTTACTAAAAGCTCTTGTGTCCTTGGACGACCTCGATATCTTACCAACGCTATACTACGCTCACGATTGGTGCACTTGCCCAAGTGTGTGTTTAGTGTTAGTAGAATATCGTGTTTTAAAAAATTTAATACTTGACTAATGTGTAAAATGGCTTAAAATATCAATAAAAACATATCACACCAAGCGCACACCAAGTTTTTGCCGCAGTTGCCGGGGACACAGCGATTTTAAGAAAGTTAATAATCAACGGCCTAATCAATTTTTTTCTATTTTTTAGGATTTTTTTTTTTAATTTTGCAGCTTCTGCAGACTTCAGCTCGGGGCCGTTGTAACACCCCGACCGCGTAATACAACAAACCGCGGCGGAAACGTCGGGGAGTCGTGTCACAGAATCATTGTTTCACAACACATGGAATTTAGAATATTGTTTTATTTCATATTAAGTTACATTGCCTTGGAATTAGATCAACAAACAGTACAATTGTCGTTCATATTTTTATAGTTACTTAGGCCCATGTCCATCCTATGTAAAGCAATCAACAGTCGTCAAGTAATAAAACCTGAAACATATGTGAAAGTAAATACGTCAGCATAAAAATGCCTGTAAGTAACATATGTTTTGTGTTGAGGTTTCATGACTTTGAATGTTTAAAGAAATGTTTAACTTAAAGTAGTCATGAACCATTGAAAATATTTTCTTTTATAAAATCATAAGAAAATCAATATGAAAATCGAATGATGTAAAAGATTAATGTACGGTTAAATAGATAACCAAATGAAAATAATATGTACAAATATGTCATGTCTTGTCCTTGTTGAAATGGTTTAGAAAATCCTATGATATGTAACATAATAAAAGCACTTATCAATAACCATCAAATAATGTCTTGTTTAAATGTTAAATGTCATTTGTAAACAATTTCTAATGTCAAGTATAAACAAATGTCTTATGAAATCTAATATCATATACAAAACAAGGTCTTTGAATAACCAAAAGTTTAAATCAAAAGTTATGTTTTGAAAACCATTGCTTTTATCGATATGAACATTTATACGGTTTGTCTATCGTATACACTCAAGCCTTGAGACAGTCGGATAAACCCTTATCAGGATCAGGAATTTATCAAAAATGTATTCGGATTCTTTCATTCCCCTAACGAAATACCTAGAAAGCGGGAATGGGATTTGTCAAGTCCTATAGCGCTATTACATACTACCGAGCGGCGTGATCAATGTTAATGAATGTACTACTTCGTCAAACATACCTAATGTCTTTTTCAATGTAAGCATGAAAACGTCTTTGTAAAATAATGTAATAGGCATACTAAGTCAATATGCCAAGTAAAATGTCTTTGAAACAATGTATTATATGTAATATGTAACAAAATGTATATAATGTGATGAAAACGAAATGTAAAGTTATGCACATATGCTTCAACCCAAAACATGTGAAAAACATAAAATAGGGGAACTATGTACTCACCTTTGGGTGCGTTTTTATATGTTAACACAATCCCTCAAATTTTTTATTCGTCCTAAATTAAATAAGAATGATTTAATAATAAAAAACTCACAAAAATACCTAAGTTTCTCCTATACTTAGAATTTTCACATAACTTTGAGATTTCTAGAAAAGTTATTATTTTTTATTGTATTGGTGAGTATATATATATATACATATATATATATATATATGAGCATATGTATATTTTAAAACCTTTGCGACTTGAACGATTTTATTGCTAACCCTCATCATGTTATAAGCAATATATATACGATTTGCGCGTCGTAATATATATACTTATTATGACATAAAAATAAATATCGTAATACACATAATCTTGTCAACTATAGACATGTCATCATACACATATTATAAATCACATAACATCTTGTAACAAATAAAATTAACCTATGAACAACCCATTCTAGTGTACGTTGAAAAACACGTATTTTAGCGATTCGGTAACGTTTTTGGGCGCCGAAAGTCACGTATGACTAACCGAACACCAAGTAACATAATATAAGTTAAAATATTTATTTTTATATCAAAAATATCAGTTTACTTACTGATCTAAAACAGTTTTATAAAAATCCTCCGAAAAGCCGATTTTTTACCGTTTTACCGCATAGTTTTGCATCAAATATTACCCTAACCATCTCAAATCGAAACGACTTGATATTTTAACATAACCCATGTTATTTACTGAATAAAATAGTGGTTATACTCATTATAGTGCAGGTCTCACATAAAGCACATAAATCATGCAAATTTCACATATTTTACCACTTTCTAAGCTATATGTACAACAAGCAAAGCTATCAAACCTATGACAAAGTCTCATGTCATTATAATATACCAAATAATGTTATTTTTAGTGTTTATAATCTGTTCTAAAACATTTTTTCATATAACCATTTTTTATCATTTCTTGAGCTTTAAATCAACATGTATTCTTATGTACAAGTGTCTAAAGCACACTATCATATCATCATCATTTCATATGAGTTTAGATGCATCAAACATGTGATTTATTAATGTTTATTTGCTTATTTAATTGAACATTCATCATATCATACACAAATCATCCAACACTTGCATTTTAACTAGCATTCAAGAATAAGCAACAACTTAAAAATTCTCAAATATGTCTAATAAATTTTTGGCCATTTACATGTCAAAATACTAACATTGTTTCAAAATATAAATCATGATTCAATCACTTCTTTATATTTCTAACACATTTGCACATAAATCTTTTTAAAGCAAGCTAACATCCTAAACAAATATTTATCAAAATTTCAAACTCAAATCCCATACACACACATATATATATATATATATATATACGGTTATACACACAAATATATACATCACCATTTTTATTTTGTATCAAAACCCATTTCTTTTTAGATTTCAAGTTTGTAAAAAATTCCAAGATTCAAGAGAAACTTCCAATCATCAAGAACAACCAAGAATCAAGAGTATGATTTAAACATAAACTTTATACCTTCAAGATTCAAGTAAGTTGTTGATGAGATTTTGATGATATGGAGCTTGAAATCACTTGAAGACACCCTAGAAACTTCTCTGGGTCTTCACACCAACTTGAAATTTGCTTGAAATGGAGTTGGATTCTTCAAGAACAAGGTTGAAGATTTGAAGATGAAGGTGATGGTGGGGTTACGGTTTTGGGAGAGAGGAGAGAGAGGAAGATGGAGTGTGAATTTGCTTTGTGATCTCTTGAAAGATATATAAGGATTTTGGAAGATATGAGAAAGAAGGCATGCATCACACTTGTCCAAACAAAGATCAAATAGAATAAGAATCAAGATCTTGGAGATATGGGTGGGGTCACCCTCCATGTGACAGTGAATAAATATAGGGGGGGGTAAAGTGTAATTTTTGATGGTAAAAATAGATATTAAAAGGTATTTAACTGGATACCGGGTATTTTATCTAGCGTTTAAACCCCGGTTTATGGCGTTCTAAATTATTTTTATTATTCTATAAAAATAAACTCGCCAAAATATCACTAAAATAAATATCAGTTGCCGAGACTGGCTGCGTTGTCCGCGTTTTGTAGTATAAGCACTGTGTTGCGCAGTAACACGCGTCGCTTAAACTTGAAAAATAACGTTTTTAAGCGTTTTAATTTATTTTTCAACACGAACATGATTAAAATAAAATTTTAATCATAACAGAGTATTTTTAGGATTTAAGTATTATCCGGGCGGTCACCAACGTTCGTTTCGCAGTTTTGCCGTAAATAGTTCTAAAGTTCGAATAAACATGTTTTTGCCATACCGAATCCTTCGAAACTTATTTCTAAGTTATGTAAAGGGTATTTAGGGTATGTTTGGCTTATATCACAGTTCCAGAGTGTACGTCGTGTTAAACTGATTATGTTTACGTAACGGTTTATGATTTCACTTTCAGAACAGGTTTGAGAGTTCGGAATTGAACAATGATTGAAAACGTACTAATGTCACAATTAATTAAAAAAATATTGAAATTAAAACGTCATATTTCATTAAACACAAAGTTTTTCGGAACAGTACAAAGATTCAAATACACAGATGTCACAGCCGTGCCCATTGAACACGACCCCATGATCGAATAAACTTGTTTTTGACACACCAAACCCTTCAAAACTTATTTCTAAGTTATGTAAAGGTTATTTAAGGTATGTTAAGCTTATGTCACTGTTCTGAAGTGTTTTTCGCGTTAAACTGATTACCTTTACGTAACAGTTTGCGTATAACTTTCCAGAAAGTGATTAAGAGCTCGAAATCGAACAAGAATTGATATGTGTAAATGTCACATGTAATTGTAGAAATCCCAAGATTGAAACACAAGATTTCATTGGATTCGTATTAGTATGATGGTCGTAGAGGCACAGATGTCACAGTCTCCCCAACTTTAGGAAATTTCGTCCCGAAATTTATTCGAAGGAGACCGTAGAGTGTAATTGAAATGAAAGACGAGCAAATTGCTAGATCCCAAAGATGCGGAGCATCATTTGGTGTTTAAAATTTTGGGGGTTTCAAAATGTGATTTGGGATATTCAAAGTATCTCAAGGCATTCGACCATTTGAAACTTCTGATTCATTAAAAGTGTAAATCAGTGTACAAAAATTGTTTGGCATGCCACTATGTTATACTAAGCTTTTAGTGTAAATCCTAGCAAACAAAGGGGTGTACATTCAAGCCTTGTCCATACGTACATGGTTTCTAACGTCCCACGAGGTACATCCCATGTACCATGAGCATCTCAGGCATAGGAGACGGGTCAACATACATATGGCATCAAGATCGTCACCTTTAATACCATAATGTACTCCGGTCAGCTCGATTGGAGTTAATGAATGTACTCGTCATCGTCCATTGCAAACAATCACACAAATAAAAAATAATCACATAATCACATAATGGTCCAGGATAACATAAAATCACCAAGTGATCTTAGTAACATTCTAAAGAATAACACAATAACAACACTTCTATATAGGAAGTACCATCAGCGTATCCACCATGTTCTTATCGCATCATACTCCTCCCGTTACCTTAATCACTCTAGATTTTATGCCACCATACTTCACAAGGCTTACTATGATTCTCATGCGTCGAACCTCATAATTACTCGTTTCGTCGCATGGTCCACATAGCTCCTCTTGTTAAGCGAAGGTAAACAAATAATAGGGTCGAACTATCATCTTAATTAAATAAACATCGTCACAACACAGTATCTGTCAAATCGAATCGGGTTTCATACTAGCAATGATAGCACTACTTGGTTTGCATATAACAAATTTAGTAGTAGCTATTTCATTCTAGTACAAATGTTAATACATGTTTCATTCTAACTAAACTGGTAGAATGCAACATATATTAAGCATGTATTGTCACAATAATGTAAGCGTATCGAAAAAAAATGTTTTCAAATCATATGCTAGGTATGCTAAGTCAACATACTAAGCAAAATGTATTTGAAAATCGTATAATAAGTATGCTTGGTCAACATACGAAGTAAAATGTATTTGTAATCATATACTACACATACTAGATAAACAAATCCTGTATGTAATGTCATGCTCACAAAATAGTTGTAACTTGCACATAGTATTTGTAGCGATTGTGTTGCCAAGTTCGTATGGATGCACTAGAGTGCAATCATAGTATGCTAAATTACCAGATTTAGTTCCTAAAGAACGGAATCCTCGAAGTCGGCTTGTAGTTGTAATCACACATAGTGTAATCACACTGGAATTTGTAAATGGAATACAAATAACAAGGATAAAGATTAACTTCTTGAAATTTATATTGTCAGTACAAACATAGTTGAAATATGTACATTGTTTTTGAAAATAAAAAGAAAATGTAGAGGTTCAAACGATCATAAGTGCTTGATCTTTAGCCTCATTGACATTGAACACTCGTCCATTAGCATTGGCAAGCTTAGGGCAATTTCGCTTGAAATGATTTAAATCACCACAATTGAAACATGCTTGAGGGCTAGTTTGAGTAGGGGCTGCTCGATTCTGGACACGACAGGCCATAGCTAGATGTCCAAATAGACCACAGATTGTACACTGGCGGCAAGGAGAATTTGTTTCATGATCATAGTTGCAATGATTGCACCTAGGTTGCTTTCCATGATAGAATTCCTTAAAGGGTACTGAGTTTAGTGGAATTGGTGTAGGAATTGCAAAATTCTTTGAAGTCTTACGCTTCTTAGAATTTTTAGAAGACTCAGCCTTTGTCTCCTTTGAATTCTCCTTAGTAGTTTCAATGTTTCGTTTCTCGTCTCCCTTTCGAAAAAGTTTCCCTTTTCTAACCTGGGAGTCGGTTAGGGTGGCGGCTAATTCCTTAGCCTCCCTAAGTGTTGTAGGTTTGATGCCAGTGACAATGTCTTGGACAGGATCAGGTAGGCATTCAATGTATTTCTCAATGGCCCGATCCAAAGGTGTTACCATAGTGGGGCAAAGTAGGCTTAACGGTTCAAATCGGTCAGTATAGGCACGGTTTTCCCCACTATCTTGTTTTAGGTAATAGAATTCGTTTCAAGTGCCTTTATTTCACTTCGTGGGCAGAATTATTTCTTCATAAGATTTTTAAATTCTTCCCACGTTTGTGTCATCGCTATATCGGCACCTTGTTCTCTCATGATACCGTTCCACCAAGTGAGTGCTCTCCTTTGGAAAACACTCAAGGCGAACTACACCTTGCGCTCACTGGGACACTGAACATGGCAGAATGTGCTTTATATATTCTCAAACCATTGTAGGAGCCCAGTTGCTCCTTCAGACCCATTAAATTTGAGTGGTTTAGCCGAGTTAAAATGTTTATAGTTACATGACGAGATAACATTGTTGTTGTTATTGTTTTGGATTTGGTTGACTTGGGTCACAATGCCTGGGAGTAAAGCAGCTAGATGTTGAGAAATCCTTGCTGTCATTTCAGTGTTCCAAGTGATGTCGCGGTAAGGAGGCATCTTGAAGGTATAACTATAATGAAAATCAAATAAGTGAGATCCATCAAATTGTCATGAGTTTGAAACATTATTTTGTAGTGAAAATATTGACTTGGTAAAAATCTGGTTCAAAAGTCTTGTTCTTGTACTTAGAAAATATAGTGTTGTAGTTTTTGTTTTGAAACAAGAATTGTTTGAGAATAAGCTTTGTAGTATTTTTGGATGAGAGAATACAAACCAAGTTAATGGTTTGTGTGATACATTCTTCACTATTTAAAAATTTATTGTTTTTAAGATAAAATGTTTTAAATTAAAATTTTAAAATAAAGAAACTTTGTGTTTGAAATTTTGAAAATTCTCATCTAAATGGTAAAATTTTGAAATTTTGAAAGACAAAAGGTAGTGTTTCGAAAATGAAATAGGATTACATAGTGTCGTGAAACGAAATGAAATTCATTTTAAATGTTTTGGATATAAATATATTACTGAAGGTAATATAATGGAATAGAATCGCAAACATAAATTTGTTTTGATTGTTGTGAATACAAGCATATTACCGAGGGTAATATGAATGAGTAGTGTCACAGAGGTTGTAGTGTTTAGAAATCGCTCAACATAGTTAAGGTGGATAGGTTTTTAAAATGTTTCACGAAGACATGCTTTAGCCTATAAGTGGACACTCACCCTAAGAGTTACCAGGTAAGAGTGACTGGTCTGATAATGCGGATTTGTACGAACACTCTAGCCTTACACAGGAAACTCGGGGTACAGGCATCCACCCTTCCAGGTTGCATGTGTTCATATCATTAAAGCCCAAGATTTCGATGAAAAAATTTTGAGGAAAACATTTAAGAAATCTTTTGATACAAATTGTTTGAGATAAACATGTTGTGAAATATTTTGACAAAAATATTTAAGACAAAATTTTGAGGAATACCTTAAGGCATAAGGCCTAAGGGTTTAGGATAAATCATCTAAGGTTAGATGATTTGTAAATCATAGAGTAGTTATGACACGATTAAGGATGAGGATTAGGATAGAGTTCCTAAGTCTACTCATGTTTGGGTCCCTAAGAAGGTTATAGACTAGGTTAAAGGCATACAAATAACCTAATTCCCTATAACCAGTGCTCTCATACCAATCTGTAACACCCCAATCGTGTAATACAACAACACGCGATGGAAATATCAGGGAGTCACGTTACAAATTGCTCACAACTACTGGTACTAAATTGTTTCAATGTTGTTAACATTGTTTTTACAAAGAATACATGTAATTGTCTTTTGATTAAAGAAGTCTAAGGCCCGGATGCAGTCGTATGCGTTGCATGCTTGAACAGTCGAAATTCAAAAACATATGTTAAAAATACTCAGCATAAAAACGTCGGCGAGTACATAGGTTTTGTTAGCCAAATAAATGGCAAAAAGTTTGGTATTGAAATACTTTGACAACTATGAGAGCTGTCGTTTGAAAATGAATCTTGAAGCCAAATAATGGCGAAAGTTTAGTATTACAATACATAATCTTGATTGTGAAAACTCGTGGCAAATAGTTTTGTATATGGCAATATGATTATTACTAAGTAATTTTTATGGCATTGAAATTGTACATTGTAATCTCGTTAAAATCATCGTAAAACTCGTTAATGTGTTATTAGAAATCCAATCAAGGATTAATAATAACAATACTTGAATTCTGTCAAAAACTTGTGTGGGTATTATATAAATCAAATCAATGATTTATAGAAATACTTTAGATATCCTTCTAAAAATCTAACATATGAAGATATGAAAGATTCTACAAGGATTTGGATGATCGAACATTAAATCAATCGTACCCAAAATCCTAAAGTGATTCGGATAATGCTACAAGAGTAATAAAATAAGAACACTTATATATAGGAAGTACCAGCGGCGTATCCACCATGTTCTGGTTTTATTACACCCGTTTCGTTATCTAAATCACGACTACTACATAAACACATAATCGTCAACTTGTCACCAAACTTGTAAACACGCATTAAAGTACATAATGAATCCAAACATGTATTCCAATAATAGTACTTTAAACATCCCTTGAGTGTCTAGCTATGAAGATAGATAGTTACTACAGGAACCCGGTTTTTGTCACATTGTCTTGTCAAACATGTATTTAAAGTACACAATTAAATCGAATCAAGGAATTCAACACTAGCACTTTAAACATCCTAGAAGAATCAGTCTATAAAGATAGATCGATGCTAAAAGGATTTGGTTAATCATTGCAGAAATAGTTTAAGTTTAGTGCTTATAGTGTTATATTTTAGTAAAAGGCAAGGTGGCATTTGTGTAAATAAGGGGAACTCTCCTTATAAGCCTTGGCCTATAAATAGAACCATTAGGGTTCTTATTTGAAACTTTTTCCATTTCACACTTTGGAGAGATCTAGTTCTAGAGAGAGAAACTAGAGAGAGAATCTAGAGAGAGAAAGGCAAAAAGTGATTCAAGTGATTGTACAATTTCATATCTTGAATAGAATCAAGTTTATATTACGTCATGTGTATTTAGGTCGCGTTCGTGTACGGATTCCGCACGTTTCACGTTCGTTTCGCAATCGTTTCGAAGTCAAAACCGGTCCTACAAGTGGTATCAGAGCAGGAGCTCGATTGCACTGATCCAACACACATTTCCGATCGTGATTTCATCAGATTCAGATCCGATTTCATCTACTTCTTCATATTTTTCATATTTCTTACAGTTTTTACTGTTTTTCATCGAATTGAACAGGTTTTCATGGTCCGTTTCAGCTGATTTTTGGATATGTTGTGCGTCTATACCTGATCTAAAACCCTACCAAGTTTCAGATCCAAATTCATAGCCGTTTAGGAGTAATCGAAGATTTTCAGTTCGATTTTGCGTAAAAGTTGCAGGTCTGTTCATAGGGAGGTCCGCTCGAACAGACATAATCTGGTTCGCTTATGTGACCATGTTAGGTCTGGTTCGCTCATAGGTACATAGCTGGTTCGCTTTTGTGGCAAGTGAGCTGGTTCGCTCATTCGGACAATATCTGGTCCACTCATCCGGACATTATCTGGTCCGCTTTTAGTGACAAAAGTTGAGGTCCGCTCTTATGGTCATTTCACAGATCACTAATCAGATTTGCTCCAAATATTCGATTGAGATTCGTTATTTTGTCATCGTCTTCACGTGTTGCTTGAAAATTATACAGTCACCGCCCCATAACACATATACGGCCCAATCAGGTTGGAGTATTACGAAATTGCAACAGGTTGTTGTTATTACTTGATTGCACCGACCCACTCACTACCTTTGGTCCAATCATTCGACCAAAAGGATTTGAGGCCCATGTGATCATATAAAGTTGTCAGTTTTGTTGGTTAATACGGTCCAATCATCATTAGTTGGTTATCAGCCCAAGTTTTTGTTCCGATTAAGCCCAACAGGAGTGATTTGAGTTTTTAAAGTTGAAGGACATTTATTTTCGACCCAAGTTAAAGTGTCAACATTTAAAGGAAGTGCACGGCCCAAATCAGTCTAAGGCCCAAATTGAATTCTTTTGATCCGATCAAATTCATTTATTCATTGGTTTCATCCGAACAACATCGGAACGAGTCCGCGAGTCTTCGATACGAGTCCTAGATCAATTTCGCTCTCAAACTTTTACATATTCAGTCTGTTTAAACTGAGCGTTTGTTTGTTTGTTTGCAGGTGATTCGAGGTGATTTACAAGGCACAAATACCAAGAATTCAAAATGTTTGATGAACTGGAAAATACTAAATTTGAAAGAATAAACAATTGGACTTGTTGTTCTTCTTTTGAGAAAAAGGAGGTTTTAGTTGAAAGATTTGAATATTTCATGTGTCAAAAGGATGAAACGTTGGATGAGTTGGAAATACGGTTTAAAATTTTAATGGATAGTTTGAGAAACAAGAATATTAGAATATCAAATGATGAACAGATATCGAAATTGGCAAATGCATTACCTGCTAAATGGGATAAATTCTTGGTTGAGCTAAAAAGGGAAGATTTTTTTCAAGAACTTTATCCAAAACAGTTCTTTAATGAGGTTAATGGAGAGTTTCGTAAGGAATATAAGAAAAAGAAGGAAATTTTGACCGAAATAGAAAAGAATTTACAAAAATTGGAATTGGATGTAATTACTGAAATTGATAATAGAATTCGTGTGTGTCTTGCAACAAAGAGTATTCTGAAATATGATATTAAAAGGAAATGTTATATTGATGAAAGTATGAATCCTTTTGATTTCGTTAAACTCTTTTGTGCAGGAACATATAAGATGGAAACAAAGGATATTTCAAAGAACGAAGAATCTTTGAAGCTTGGATCTTCAAGTTCAGAATCAGTGTGCTCTAAATGTGACAACTTTAAGGCTGAAAATGACAAACTTTTGGAGGATGCGGAAAGTTTGAAATCGGAAGTCAAAAAGCTGAATGATAAGAAGCAAGCTGATGATAAGCAGATTCTTGTTATTCAGGAAAATTTTGAGAAGTTGAAAACTGAAAATGTCAAACTGTTGAGTGATGTGAACAGTTTGACATTGGATAACAAGATTTTGAAAGAAAAAGAAAAAGATTTTGAAAAGATTAAAATTGAAAATAAAGATGTTTCTTGGATAAAATTAGAAAATGAAGTTTTAAAAGAAAAAGAAACAAATTTTCAAAAACAAATAAAAGTTTTAGAAAATGAAAAATCTGTTTTTGAAGGAAATAAAATTGATAATGAAAAGGCAATAAATTCTCATCTTGAGAAAATTTCTCAACTTGAAAAAGAAGTTGAGAATGATAGAAAGAAAATTGCTGTTTTAGAAAACAAATTGAAAAGTTTTGTGACTTCTGCATCATTTGTGTGTCCAAAACTGATCAATTCTGTTCCAATAAGTGACAATGTCACAAATTTTGACAAAGTTAAAGTCAAAATTGAAGATTGTGATGAAATATCTGATGATGAAAAAGAAAAGAAAAGAAAAATATTTTTAAATTTACAAGAAAAATTTAAAAATACTGTGTTGCAATCTACTGAAACAGGTGAATGCTCAAAGCAAAAACCTGTTAAGAAGAAGGCAGAACAGAAACAAAAAGATAAAATTTTGAAAAATTCTAAAAATGAAAATAAAAGCTCATCAGTACAGTCATCCAATCATTATAAAAAATCACAAAAATTTGTAAATGAAAACTCACAAAATGTTGGTAATAAGTGGTGCAGGTTTGACCACAGTGCTCAAAAGACAAATCCAGCATTGAAGAGGAGAAATGATTATAACCAAGCCAAACAATGTTATGATCTGAAGGTTTGGACTGACAGAAGTGGATGGTATGATAACAGAGTGTGCTATACCTGTGGTATTAGAGGACACATTGCTGTTAACTGCCAGAATTGGAGTTATGAGACAAGAAGATGCTATAATTGTCAAATCAGAGGTCATATTGCCAGGGATTGCCCAAAGAGATCGATGGGAAGATCAAGGGTTGAATCTCAGAGAATGGTAAAGAAACCAGTCACTGTCAAGCCCAAAGAACAGAAAGTGGAAGATAAGAAAGTAAAGCTTTCACAGGGGCAGAGAGACAGATTGAGGAAGAAGAGGAAGAAGGCGAGAGAATATTTGGAGAAGATTTTGTCTTTAAGTTCACCAGTTGGTTCAAATAAAAGTTCTGATGAATCGATTCAATCGACAGCAAAGTCAAGCAAATCGAATTCTTCAGATACAAATCTGAAGACAAAAGAAAACAAGAAGAAAAAGAAATTCATTGGCGATGAATCTGGCTCATCCAAGTCAGACAAGCCAAGTTCGGGCAATGAATCTGATTCCACAAAATCAGAGGAGCCACAAGTTGAGGTAAAAAGGGAAGAAACAGTTCCATTAATGAATGATGAGAACTTTCCACCATTACAAGCCGCAAACCTAAAATCAAAAGGTGTTGATGCTGGAAAAATGTTTAATAGCAATGTTAAACATATTTTTAGTAAGATGGTTGATGGTAAGGAAAAATGAGTGAAAGAGTTTTATGAAGAAAAAGAGAAAAGCTCAAAATGCGCCTAAGGCTGGTCAGGCTTGGGTGTCAAAATCTGTTGGTTGAATTCCTGACTTGCCGGAGCTTCCAGGTTGGTAAGTGTGAAGTAGGTATCGGCATCATTCTTGAGAAATTCACAGGATGGTAACTGTGATATTTCGTCTTACATGTGGTAAATCAAGGACATTAAGTTGTACTTGATTTTCTACAAGTGATTGTGGTGTTTGATCTTATATTGTTAAAATCTGTACAAAAAGGTTTTAAAGAGAACAAGGTGATGAGATGACCCCGAACTCACAAGTGATGGGTAAACAAACTAATTTTTCCAGAAAAACCATTCTGATTAAAACAAACTTAAGTGTTTTGAAATCATTATGGGAAAATAGTTTGTTGTAAGGGGGAGTTTTGATTGAATATGCCGAAACCCTCACGGCTG
This sequence comes from Helianthus tuberosus, assembly GCA_030545235.1. Lineage (NCBI taxonomy): Eukaryota > Viridiplantae > Streptophyta > Magnoliopsida > Asterales > Asteraceae > Helianthus > Helianthus tuberosus. The sequence continues at coordinate 106,505 of JARYGA010017211.1, read as the reverse complement.
AACAAACATGATTACTTTCACCAGATTGAAAAACGGTTTTCAAACTGTAAAAATCAATGTGTTGTAAATCATGGGGGTATGTTAGATTTTCTGCAAATCAGTACACTTTTAGCAGAAAATGAATGGCGAGACAAAGCTATCAGTGTTGGTTGTCAAATTTTCTTTATATGATTTTGCATTTTAGGGGGAGTAATATTGTCAGAAAATACAAAAACATTTGAAAAATTTGAAAAAGCCAAAAACATGATAAAATTCAAAAATTGAGTTTTTGCGTAAAAAGAGGAAATGATAGTACATCAGTAGACAGTTACAATACGCTAAAGAAACGGAAAGTTTAAATGTGTTAAACGATCTCACTGTGGATGTGTCGGTAGATTTTTATACATTTAGTAAACTTTTCGGGATATAAACATAAATTTCATACTTGCTTATTTTGTGGGGAACACTACTTGGATATATAGGTAACCCCTGAAATCTCGTTTGAAAGGTCTCATAATCTGATATACTAGGTCTTTATACTCTATGATGTCTGGGGTATTATTTCGGGACTTCTGCTGAACGGTAGTTCTGACCTAGTCCTCGAATAATACTTTCTGCAATGCTTGAAACATAGCATTAAACCCTCAGCATGCCGATGAAACAATAAAATTGATAGTCGCTGCTGTTGTAAGCAAAAAGATCCTCTAAAAGGGGACATACTGTAAAGTCGAAGCTGATATCTCTCTGCGTATACGGAAGTATCGATCTGAGATCCCTCGGCCCTCGCATACCTAATTTATATACAGATATCATTGTAGTATACTCACCTGTAAGACTGATTATTGGGATTCTGGATACGGGAGTATATTCAAGAGGTGGGACATATGAATGAGCTAAGTTCATAAGACATCTAATTCGTATCCTGAATCAGTTGAAGTTTGTGTGAAAATTTAAGTGGATCAGTATATCGACAATCTAAGTGAATTGTTTAATACTTACTGTGTTTTTAAGCTCAACGGTACTTGTGACTTGTCGAAAACTGATATGATCCTCTAACGCATACTCAAACAAAAATATTGTCTGTAAATATGTTTGTACATATTTCTTTATTGCTTTATATTTTCAGAAAATTCAAAAAGATTTTTGATTTCTGCTTTATTTTCGACAACCGATGTCTGAGTGCTGAGTTTCAAAATCTAAGTAAGCTGATTGTGTTTCTGAAAATAAAACAAGTTCATTAATTTGAAACTTGAATTAAAAAAAAAATTAATAATAAAAAACAGTTTGTGATATCTCCAAGGTCATTAGTTTAGACTTGGATGATTAACTGTGAGGGATTTGGATGCTTATACTGTTATAGAGCTAGTTTCCGATTCGATTCGATGAAACTGCCAAATTCATGGAAATTGTTTGTTTAGAATGTTGAGTAAGCCAGGTTACAATTCCTGAATAGTTGAAATTTGAAATGTTATTACTTATAAATGTTTAAGAGATTGCAGATGAGATTCCAGACTACGATCCCGGAAGCTGAGTCTAAGGGGGAGTCTGAAGACAAGCTCAAAGCAAGGGGGAGCTTGTATACGGAAAGCAAGGTGTCGATCCCAAAAGCACGGAAGCTTGAAGAAAGGGGGAGCCTGAAGAGTCTACCAAAAGGAAGGAGCTGGAGCTGAAGACAGATCCAACGGGAATTCTGTTCGAGCTAGAGAGAGAGAGAGAAAGACCAGAAGCTACGAGTCTGTATGTTTGAGATTGACTGCGGCAATATCCAAGGGGGAGTCTGTTAGTGCAGTATGTCTATCGCCTCCGTCATCTCAAGACCGTAGCAGAAATAGTTTAAGTTTAGTGCTTATAGTGTTATATTTTAGTAAAAGGCAAGGTGGCGTTTGTGTAAATAAGGGGAACTCTCCTTATAAGCCTTGGCCTATAAATAGAACCATTAGGGTTCTTATTTGAAACTTTTGCCATTTCACACTTTGGAGAGATCTAGTTCTAGAGAGAGAAACTAGAGAGAGAATCTAGAGAGAGAAAGGCAAAAAGTGATTCAAGTGATTGTACAATTTCATATCTTGAATAGAATCAAGTTTATATTACGTCATGTGTATTTAGGTCGCGTTCGTGTACGGATTCCGCACGTTTCACGTTCGTTTCGCAATCATTTCGAAGTCAAAACCGGTCCTACAATCATCGTGTTTGTATAATCAGAATAAAACACATAAAAGCACTTAGTAAACACATATATGTCATACATTGGAAAAACAAACTGGTTACACATATGAATCACCCCAAAACATTTGAAAAATGGTAAAAGAGGGGAACTATGTACTCACTTGGGATTGCGTATAGGTCTTGTTCAAATGGTACAACAAAGCTCAAAAGATCAAGAGTTCAAGTGTTGAAGTGGTTCCAAGTGTATCAGATACTACGTTAGTGTAACGGGACATAAATAGAGGAATCGGATAGAATGAGGTATTGTAAACCAAATGAGTGTTGAAACTCACATGATATGGTTTAACAAATCTTACATTCTGAATTGAAACCTATCCTAAGTGCTTTTGACCCGTTAAGGTAGTTTATGCTACTATAACGCGTCATTTGTGTGAAAGCGCATTCGGATGGTCTAACTAGCCCTATGATAAGTATTATATGCCCTAACATGTTTAATAATGTTGCATAATCAGTTTAGATGTCAAAATGTTGATTACATATGCTTAAAATGAAATTATGCGCAAAAAGGGCATTTTGGTCATTTTCTTAAGGCATATAAACTACCTATCATACAAATAACTAAAAGAAGAGACCATAAGGTATAACCTCAGAGGGTTTTTCCCTATACAAGTATGGTCACCTAATGTGTTTTGTCGGATCCTAATGATCGACCAAACAGGTCAGGTTCGAAAGTCTAAGCGGTGGTTTAGACCCCTTGACTTACGACCCTATACAAGCACTGAACTAAAAGTGACGAGTTAAACATGTTAAAATATGTTTAACTAAGTTAGAAAACTAATTTGATATCAAAACAAAGTGTTTTGATAGCCGAAATTAGTTACGTCACAAAATGCACATAATCGTGCATTTTGACCGAAACTTTGACTCGTCACTTCGACTAGTCAACGTGGTAATCAGTTGGTATAATCGCAAGGGAATATAACCATCGTGATTACGCTCACGTTGCAAAGTTCAAACGAACTTTGTCTTGACCAAACATGGTCAAAGCTGAATCTCAAACACTGTTTGACTTTCTTGCTTAAAATAACTAGACAAGCATGAAGGAATACTTACAAGAGTCCAATGTTAGCTGTTGATTTGGGGACATGGGGAACACTTTAACCAGCTCATAGTATGCAAAAACTCGGATTAAAAACAAGTTCTGCAGCTGATTTGAACAATACATTGAATCTGCCTAGCTCACTCTCTGGCACCTCGCGAGAGACTTAGCCCAGTCTCTCACCCCCCGCCAGAGACTCACATCAGGTTTCAGAAATTGTCAAAACAGGTCCCTGCAGCCTAAAAACTTGATTTTTGATGCTTTTAATCCCCGTTAACCCAATTTAAAGGCTCTAAAAGGATGTTAAAGGATAGGGGACTTGAAATATGCTTGGAAATATCACGTATTTCGGTTCGTTTGGTCGTACGGTCACGTTATTCGGTTAATTACGACAAAAGTCATAACGAACGTGAAAACGATCCAAATTGCGCGACGAATGGTATTTTTCATTCCTAGCACTGAAATAAAATATTTAGTGATTACAAAATTTTTGGATGTCCGGATATGGTCAGAACGTAAGATATGCGAGTATATGCAAACTTACACAGTTTTTGACGCTTTTAGTCCCTGAGATCAAATAAGCGCATTTTCGCATAACGAAACCCCTCAAAACTTATTTCTAAGCTATGTTAAGGGTATTTAGGGTATGTTTGGCTTATGATCTTGTTCCAGAATGTTCGTCGCTATACGAATCGGTAGACTTTTGAAGTTTGTCACAAATAGACCCTGTGATCGAATAAACTTGTTTTTGACACACCAAACCCTTCAAAACTTATTTCTAAGTTATGTAAAGGTTATTTAAGGTATGTTAAGCTTATGTCACTATTGCAGAGTGTTTTTCACGTTAAACTGATTAAGTTTACGTAACAGTTTGTGTAAAACTTTCTAGAAAGTGATTAAAAGCTTGAAATCGAACAAGAATTGATATGTGTAAATGTCACATGTAATTGTACAAATCCCAAGATCGAAAAACAAGATTTCAATGGATTCGTATTTGTATGATGGTCGTAGAGACACATATGTCACAGTCACGAGCAGAGGACACTAGAGAATGAGTTCCATGACCTTAAGCAAGACAGTGGTGAACACCGTGCTTATACCGACAGATATGAGGAGTTAAGCTTGCTCTGTCCGACAATGTTCACACCTTTGGACAAGGCGATTGAAAAGTATATTGATGGTTTGCCAGATCCTGTTCAGGATATCATCATTGGCAGTAACCCGACTACAGTCCAACAGGCAATTGAGCTAGCTGCAACCTTGACTGACTCTCAAATCAAGAAAGGTAAACTCCACAGAAAGGGTGACAAGAAACAGTCTGACAAGAATTTTCCTGTGGTGCCACAGACTAACCAGAAAATTCCTAATCAGCTTGTACAACCACCAGCCAAAGACAATACGCTGTCAATGCACCCTTGTGCAACAAATGTAACAGCCACCATCAACCACATGTACAGTGCCGCATATGCACTAACTGTGGGAAATCAGGTCATCTTGCCAATACTTGTCCATTTTCTCCTACCAGGAATTAGGCAGCACAAAACCCTGCACAACAGCTTGCTCAGCAGCCTACACGACCTCACTATCCTCCTTGTTCATGCTACAATTATGGGGACCTGACCCACTACAGGAACCAATGCCCGAAATTGGCAAATGTAAATCAATCCCAAGCTCATGGAGGAGTCTTTAACATGAATGCAAACAAGGCACGTGCAGACAACCAGGTGGTGAACGGTATGTTCTTTGTTAATAACCAACCTACTTCTGTCCTTTTTTATTCGAGTGCCGATAAAAGTTTTGTATCCTTAGCTTTTGAGCCTTTGCTTTCCATGACAAGAACAAAACTAGGAAAGCCCATGACAGTAGAAGTAGCTAGTGGTGAACCCATTGTACTCGACTCGGTCGTTCGAAATTGCAAGTTGAACCTCAATAACCATCTTTTTCCTATCAACCTCGCGCCAACGCAACTTGGAAGCTTCGATATTATAGTAGGAATGGATTGGTTAGCCAAATACCATGCGAAGGTGGTTTGTTTGTTCGGGTACCACTTTCGACTGGTGAGATCTTAGAGGTTCATGGTGAGAAACCTGCTTGTAGTCTTAAACTCATGTCTTGTACCCAAGCCCAAAAATACCTACGAAAGAATTATGTGGCCTTCTGGCACATGTCGTAGAGGAGAAAGGAAAAGGTAAGACTATTCAAGATATCCCTGTTGTTCAGGATTATCCTGAGGTATTTCCTAAAGAATTACCTGGTTTACCCGCAGCACGTCAAATTGGGTTTCACAGTGATCTTGTACCTGGTGCTAATCCTGTTGCCAAATCTCCGTGTCGTCTTGCACCGTTGAGATGCAAGAATTATCTAAAATGCTTCAGGAACTTTCTGACAAAGATTTCATCCGTCCAAGCTTTTCTCCTTGGGGTGCTCCTGTCCTATTTGTGAAAAAGAAAGATGGATATTTCCGTATGTGTATCGATTATCGTGAGCTCAACAAACTCACCATCAAAAATCCATATCCCCTACCTTGTATTGATGATCTCTTTCATCAGTTACAGGGTGCTACATGCTTTTCAAAGATTGATCTACGTTCTGGGTATCATCAGCTTTGTGTACTCGAAGAAGATATTCCCAATACAGCTTTTCGCACAAGATATGGTCATTATGAGTTTACTGTTATGCCTTTTGTTCTAACGAATGCTCCTAAAGAAAGATCAACTCTTCGCCAACTTCTCCAAGTTCTCCAAGTGTGAATTCTGGCTTAAGGAAGTTCAATTTTTGGGAGACATTGTCAACGAACAAGGTATACTTGTAGATCCTTCCAAAAATCAGTGCGATTAAGGATTGGGATACACCAACTACTCCTACCGAGGTTTGTTCATTTCTTGGTCTTGCGGGTTATTACCACTATTTTATTGCAAACTTCTACAAGATTGCGGTTCGTCTCACAGCTTTAACTCAAAAGAATAAACCTTTTGAGTGGGGACCCAAACTGGAAGAAGCTTTTCAGACCTTGAAACAGAAACTCTGTGATGCACCTATCTTATCTTTCCCTGAGGGCAATGACGACTTTGTCGTATATTGTGATGCATTCAACTTTGGCCTTGGCTGCGTTCTCATGCAAAGAAACAAAGTCATAGCTTACGCATCGAGACAGTTGAAGATACACGAGAAGATCTACATGACTCATGATCTTGAGTTAGGCGCGGTAGTTTTTTCTCTCAAAATATGGAGACACTAGTGTTCACTGACCACAAAAGTCTCCAGCACATTTTTAATCAGAAAGAACTATACATGAGGCAACGACATTGGGTTGAACATCTAAATGACTATGACTGCGAAATTCGCTATCATCCTGGTAAGGCGAATGTCGTGGCTGATGCATTGAGTCGTAAGGAACGCATCAAACTTCATTATGTACAAGTTCGATCTGATATTCAAACCCGCATTTCTCAGGCTCAACTTACTTGTGTTACACAAGACTTTATGGGTAAAGAATTACCATATCATATTAAGCCTGGTCTTGAACTAAAGGGCAATGGGTTATATTATTTCATGGACCGTTTGTAGGTTCCAAAGCAAGACAATCTTCGCACCTTGCTAATGGATAAAGCACACAGGTCTCGTTATTCAATCCATCCTGGTGTAGATAAAATGTATAAGGATCTTCGAACCCAGTACTGGTGGCTGGGTATGAAGAAAGACATCACCTTATACGTATCCAAATGCCTTACTTGTCTCAAGGTTAAGGCGAAATATCAACATCTGTGACACCTGTGTCACTTCAACCATCAAACAAATACAAAACCAATGAAATATTTTATTTCATACTTGGGATTTGTATAAATATGTGTATCAATTTCACATATCAACTCTTGTTCGATTCCAGGCTCTAAATCGCTTAGTGGAAGTTTATAACGCGCCCCGATGCGTAAATATAACCAGTTTAATGCAAAAAACACACTAGAACAGTGACGTAGGCTTAACATACCTTAAATAACCTTTACATAACTTAGAAATAAGTTTTGGAAGGTTCGGTATGCCGAAATCAAGTTTATTCGCTTACAGGGACTAAATTCGACAAACTGCGAAAGTATGTCAATTTTTACTTGATCATAAGTTAAACACACCCTAAATATCCTTTAAATAGCTTAGAAATAGGCTTTGAGGGGTTCGATGTGCTAAAATAAACTTTATGCTCATTCAGGGACTAAAAGCGTCAAAAAGTGCATAAGTTTGCATTTTCACGCATAACTTACGTTCTGAATACATCCTGACATCCAAAAATTTATGTAAGCATTAAAATATTTTATTTTAGTTTTTGGCGTAAGAAAAATCCATTCTTCGCGCAATTTGGATCGTTTTTCGCATTCGTGCGCATTCTGTCGTAATTAAGCGAATATCGCGATCATACGACCAAACGAACCGACATCCGGCATATTTTTGAGCATGTTTCATGTCCACAATGTTTAGGCATCATTTTAGGCCCTTAAAGTTGGCTTAACGGGCCTTAAACATGTCAGAAATGAGCTTAAACCATAACAGGGACCATTTCTGCAATTTCTGAAAGTTGTTTGCTGATCAGAAGGCCTAGGCGGCCCGCGTAAGCCCCCATTAAACCTTACGCGGCCCGTGTGAGACTGCCAGATGTGCAAAAAGTTGATTCCAGCCATTTCCAGCTTGTTCCAGCTGCTTGTGAGTGTTACAAATGGTATTTTAGATACTATGGTTTCACAAAACAAGGGGCCCATGTGTACGGTTGAGATTAAGGCACGGTTTTTGTTGAATGATCTTAACGATCCTCCAAACTCTATATAAACCCAACCCACTTCACTTCAAACCCACAATTTGTTCTGATTTCTGCTCTCTAAGTTGAATTGTATGCTTCATACCTGAGAGTAAATCGGATCAAATCTTGCGGGGACCCTTTGTAAGTATTCCTTCGTTCTTTTTATTCGTTTTTAGCGTTAAAGTCAAACTGTGTTTGACTTTCTACATTGACCAGTTTATGGTCAATGCGAAGTTCGTTTGAACTTCATAACGAGAGCGTAATCACGATGGTTATAGTCCCTAGTGACTATACCTACTGATTACCACGTTATCTAGGCTCAGTGACGAGTCGTAGTTTCGGCCAAAATGCGTATTCTTGCGTATTTTGTAACCAAACTACTTTTGGGTATCAAGACCCTTTGTCTTGATACCAAACCTGTTTTCAAACCTCGTTAAACATGTTTTAACATGTTTAGCTCGTCACTTTTCGATTTGTGCTTGTCTAAGGTCGTAAAGCTAAGCGATCTAAACAATCGCTTATACTTTCGAACCCGACCCATTAGGTCGATCATTAGGATCCGACCAAACACTTTAGGTGACCATAGTTGTATTTGGAATAACCTTTCGAGGTTATACCTTATGGTCACATCGTTTAAGTAGTTGTATGATAAGTGATTTATATGTCTTAGGAAAATTATCAAAATGCCCTTTTTGCACATAAATTCATTTTAAGCCTATGTAACGTAATTTTTGACATCTAAACTGATTTAGCAACAATATTATACATGTTAAGGCATATTTTACTTGTCATAGGACTAGTTAGACGTTCTGAACGCATCATAACGGGTCAAAAGCACTTAGGATAGGTTTCGTTTTAATATGTGGGCTTTGTTAAACCATATCATATGAGTTCCAATACTCATTTGGTTTACGAAACCTCATAATATCCAATCTCCCGATTTAGGTCCGGTTATTTATGTAGTTATATATATAGGGTGCCGTTTGATTCCGTGATCCCTCTAGCCTTGCTTGGTTGTTGTTCAAGACTTCTAAGCACCCTCAAGTGAGTACATAGTCCCCTCTTTTACTGTTTTTCAAACATTTTGGGGTGAAACACATGTGCCTACTTGTTACTTTCATGTTTTCCATGTTTTCATATCATATACTTGCTATGTTCATTAGTACACTATTAGTACATGATTTCATTATGTTTTGCTATGTATGTTGACTGAGCATGCTAGCACATTGTTTTACACTACATCTTCTTTTGCTATGTATGTTTACTTGGCATGCTAGCACATTGATTTACATGACTTTTCAGCTTTGTATGTTAACTTAGCATACTTAGTACATTGTTTTACATTGCGTCTCTGTTGCATATGTTCTCGTAACATATGGACACATTGTTATACATCTCTAACTTGTATGTTCACTTAAAATACTAGGTACATTACTTTCATAAACATGCTTACATTTGGTATATCATTTGGTTTGTTTAACGGAACTAAATTACATTCATTAACACCGATCATGCCGCTCGGTAGTAGGTAGTGGTACCATAGGACTTGACAAATCCCGTTCCTAAAATCCTATGTTTGTTTGGGTGGAAGGAATGACCGAATCCGAAAACATTTTTCTTTGATAACCTTCACTCTAAGGTTATCCATCTGTCTCAAGGCATGAATGTAGGCGTTTAACATTACCGCATAAATGGTTGTATCGATAAAGCATGCATTATCTCACAAAACATAACTTTTGATTATATTTTCTCAAATGCATTGTTTTCTACATTACTTTCTTATAGGGTTGAATAAATGCTTTTAATCAATAAATGCTTTTATTCACTCTACATAACATTTGTTTACACATTACATGATTTACATATGATGGTTTTTGTTATGGGTCATTTTCTAAGCATACATATCTTGACCAATATCCTGCTTTTTATTGTTTATTTGTGACCAGGATGCTGGACGAGGATATTGCTAACATCTTGGGCGATATCCTGAGGTTGATCGAATTAATCACGTGCAGGTTAAAGACTGGGCCTTGCCAACGGTCAAATGGACTTCATCTCCTCAAGACTCGGGCGTATTTGTTATGGGAGAGACGTTGAACCCGAAAGACTAGGTCTACAACGTTCGACTGAGGAATATTCGCTGGATCCTGGTTATTTAGGATAGTTTGTTACATTTGTTTTACTATAAATAGATGGGGGCGGATTAGATTAAGGCACAACGAAACTTTCACACACTCTCGAACACTTTTACTCTCTAGCTTTCAGCAGTCACTACACACAAACACTTGTATTCAAATCACTTTGTAACACCTAGTTGATTCGCTCTACATCCTGCACTGTATCCTGATATTTAAAGGAATAGAAGAACAAGGCAGCTGCGATTATCAGCTCCCGAGGTTTTGTGCCGGCGATCTAGATTGATCAAGGGCTTTCCTCGTACATCTCGTGTCCACCTTTACTTTTCTGCTCATTGTTTGATCATAGATACAGCTCTATATCTTGAGCCATATCCTGAAACTATTTTTATAACTAACTTGGTTAACATATTTTTCACACATAATTTTAGCACACTACCTCACTTAACTAATTTGATCCCTAAATTGCTTCGGTAATTTTTGACCAAAACAATTTGGCGCCCACCGTGGGGCAAGTGGTGCTACTTTTACTAAAAATCTTTGTGAAATCGTTAATCGGTTTTCTATTTTCAAAACTTTTTGCCACATTGTTCACAATGGGCTCAAGATCAAACATGAGCTCCTCCACTATGTCTGCTGCAACTTCTGCTACTACCGGTTCGGTGCTTCCACCACCTCCTCCAAGGATGCCAGTTTCTTCACAACATTAAGATGTTATCCCTACTCGGAGTGTTCAGGGATCTGCTCCCGTTTTAGCCTCTAATGATGAAATTCTAACTTTATTTCGAAGTGTGCAGGAACAAATGAGGCAGCAACAGGAAACTAATGAAATGCTGTTAAGAGAAATACAACTCTTAAAAGCTAGCTCGAGTAGACCTGCTGAAGAAACTGTTACTCCTATACATCCCAGGGCTTTGAATTTCAGTTCCGCAGTTTACACTGAGGATAACAGGGGGAATATCGTCCCAAGCCATTCTCAGAATCATACCCCTGAGATACCCTCCTCGGTCAGGATGTCGACTGTGAGGAGTTCGGGATATGCTTCAGGATATGGCCAAAATCCTCAGACCGGTAATGTGTCAAATAATAATAATCTTGCTACTAACAATAATGGATCTTTGCAGGATGCAGGTATGACGTCAACATTTACTAGGGAGCTTCAGAAATTGAAGGACATGACATCCAGTGTACCTGGAGTAGTCCAGCCGATTCCGGAAGTATCCCAGGATAGCCACAGGATATCTCGCTTTGCATATCCTATCTGTGATGCTGAAATCCCAAAAAGATTTCAAACCCCCAACATGAAGTTGTATGATGGGACTACGGATCCTGAAGACCATATTGCCCAGTATAGGGAAAGAATGGAGATTAACCCTATCCCTCCGGAGCTCAAGGAAGCATGCTTGTGCAAGGGTTTTGGATCTACCCTGACAGGATCAGCCTTAAAATGGCTATTAAATGTTCCTCCTCACTCAATTACTTCGTTTGCTCAATTGGTTAATTTATTTAATAGTCAGTTTTCTTGCAGCCAGAGTTTTGAGAAACTAACCAGTGATCTTTACAGTATAACTCAAGGGCCTCAGGAATCCTTGAGGGATTATGTGAACAAGTTTAGTCGGGAATCCTTGGATATCCACATCTTGATGTTGCAACAGCTGTGCAGGCTTTTAAGATGGGGTTGCAAAAGGATTCTCAGTTTTATCAGGATCTTGTAATGAATCCCTGCAGGAATCTCGACGAAGCTCGTAACAGGGCTTTGAGATATATCCGTTTGGAAGATGACAAGAAGATGCAAGAGAGGATGAATTCTACCTCAACCTATGAATCAACCAACAGGAAATCAGAATCCTCAAATAAGCCATATCGCTCCAAGCCATATGGCAGAAATGATAACAAGAAAGTGAATGCTGTTGAAGACGAGGATCCTGAAGAATATCCTGACTTATCTGAATACTGCTTTTCTGTTAATATACCTGAGTTAATGTATGCTATGCAGGGTTTAGGGGACAAAGCTAGGTGGCCTCGAAAGAACCAGCAGAAAGCTGATTGGAAGGATAAATCCAAATGGTGTGCCTTCCATGAAGACTTCGGACATATGACCTAGGATTGCATTGCTTTAAGGAAAGAAATAAGTTACCTGTTAAGCAAGGGGTATCTGAAGGACTTGCTGGGAAGAAAGAAGAATAAAGGGCAGGATCCCGAGAAGGATCCTGAACGAGCAGCATCACCCCCAGCAGATGCCAAGATAATTAACTTTATTTCAGAAGGATCTGACATTTGTGGGACTTCGTATTCGGCGGCTAAGAGACATGCAAAGGAAGCTAAGAGTGAAAGGGGAGACAAACCAGTCAGGATGACTACCCTCACAACTGATAAAGTGATCACTTTCGATAGTGATGACAGGGATACTGTTCAGGATCCTCACCATGATGCTTTGGTAATAACATTATATGTGGCTAACCATTTTGTACGCTGGATATTGGTGGAAAACGGTAGTTCTGTCAATATAATTCAGCTGGAAACATTGAAAAGGATGAATGTATCTCCGATGGACATTACTTCGAAGTCCACTGTGCTCGTTGGTTTCAGTGGAGAAGCTAGAAATACTGTAGGAGAAATAAAGTTACCAGTATACGTTGAAGGGGTCAACTCGATACAACGCTTCTGTGTGATGGACTCCTTATCCTGCTAAAACATCATACTGGGCAGGCCATGGATCCATGACATGAAGGCTGTGCCTTCGACTTATCACCAATGCATCAAGATTCCAACCCCTTGGGGGGTCGTCAAAGTTGATAGCGATCAGTAGGAGGCGAAGGAATGCTACACATCTTAGATGAAATCCTCGACCAAGCCTAATCCAGCATAGCAATTAAAGATGCGGGCCCGGGATACCTTGGAAGCTTCGGAGAAGGATGTGAAGAAAGTTATCCTGGATCAGGATAATCCTGATATCTCGGTTCTCGTCGGAACCAATATCCCTCGGGATATTGAAGAACAATTAACTGACTTTTTGAAGTGCAGGATGTCAACGTTTGCATGGAAGCATGAGGATATGACAGGTATATCCAAAGACATTATTACTCACAAGCTTGGAATTGACAGGTCGTTCAAGCCTGTTCAGCAAAAAAGAAGGAAGTTTGCTCCTGAGCGGAATATAATCATCCAAGAGGAAGTTAAAAGATTGTTAAAGTCCAAAATGATCGGAGAAGTCAAGTTCCCAAGATGGTTGGCGAAAGTGGTCGTAGTACAGAAGAAAAATGGGAAATGGAGAGTCTGTGTAGACTACACAGACTTGAACAAGGCTTGTCCTAAAGACCCATTTCCTCTTCCTCACATTGATGCAATGGTGGATGCTACTGCCGGGCACGAAATGTTGACCTTCATGGATGCATCCTCAGGATTTCAGCATATTCAAATGGAACTTTCTGACCAGGAGGATACTGCCTTCATGACACCAACAGGTATTTATTGTTATACGGCTATGCCTTTTGGTTTAAAAAATGCAGGTGCAACATACCAGAGATTGGTGAACATGATGTTCAAAGATAAGCTGGGGGACACAATGGAGGTATATATTGATGATATGGTGGTGAAATCTAAAAAGGCTGAGGATCACCTCCAGGATATCAAGGGAGCATTTGATATCCTGGATTAGTATAACATGAAGCTGAATCCTGCTAAGTGCCATTTCGGAGTAGGGGCAGGAAAGTTTCTAGGATATATGGTGACGAAGAGGGGGATAGAGGCAAGCCCGGAGCAGATTAAAGCTATCCTGGATATAAAATCACCCTCGAATAAGAAGGATGTTCAACGGTTAACAGGCCGAGTAGCAGCATTGAACATATTGATTTCAAGATCCTCGGAAAAATGCAAGGAATTCTATGATATCCTCAAGAAGAATAAGAAGTTTGAATGGGGAGCAAAGCATGAACCAGCCTTGCAGGATTTGAAGCGATATCTCTCGACTGCACCTCTATTGATGAAGCCTGAAAATGGTGAACCACTATCCCTATACCTTGCCGTATCAGGGAATGCTGTAAGTGCCGTTCTTATAAAAGACCATGAAGGTCAGCAATATCCTGTCTATTATGTTAGTAAAAGTCTACTAGATGCTGAAACTAGATATTCTCATTTAGAAAAATTGATTTTAGCCCTAGTTATGGCATCGGCAAAGCTTAGACATTATTTTGAGACACATAGGATCCATGTTAAGACCAATTATCCTGTTAAAAGCGTGCTTAGGAAACCGGAGATGTCAGGTAGGATGGCCAAGTGGTCAGTGAAATTGAGTGCTTATGACTTAGTATATGAACCTAGAAATGCCATAAAGTCTCAGGCTTTAGCTGACTTTGTGGTTGATTTCAGTAGTGACATTCAAAATGAAGTAGACCTAGAAGTACAACAACTAGGAGAAAATATAGAATCTTGGACATTATATACTGATGGTGCATCTAATGTTAGAGGTGTAGGATTGGGTATACTTCTAAAATCGCCACAGGGGGACATATTACCCCAGGCTATTAGGTGTGAATTTCCTGCTACTAATAATGAAGCAGAGTATGAGGCTTTAATTGCAGGATTAGAAGTTGGCTAAGAATATGAGTATCAAGAATTTGCAAGTATATGTTGACTCCTTGTTAATTACTAACCATTTTAATGGATCCTATGCAGTTAAGGGTGAGAAATTAATCGAATATCTCGATATTCTCAAAAAATTAGCAGGATATTTCGATGTTTTTACACTTGAACAGGTACCAAGGGAGGATAATGCTGAAGCAGATGCCTTAGCAAATTTGGGATCATCGATCAGGATACCAGAAGGGACCCAAATACCAATATTACATGTCTTATATCCTGCAAAGTATCCTCAGGATAAAGAAGTAGCGGGTATTCAGGATCCTAGAGCAGAGTATCCTGAAAAGGATCCTAAATCCTGGACGGCTCCAATCGTGAGATATCTCAAGGAAGGACACATCCCCGGAGATGAAAATCCTAAGGCGTTTAGGATGAAGGTATCACGATTCACTATTATAAATAATGTTTTATATAAGAAATCTCTTGCAGGACCCTATTTGAGGTGCTTGGAGGATCCTGAGACCAAGGAAGTACTTCAGGATATACATGAAGGGGATTGTGGTAACCATACTGGGGGCAGGTCATTATTCTAAAAAGTATTAAGGACATGATATTATTGGCCGACAATGAGGAAAGATGCCATAGAATATGTTCGAAGATGTGATGCATGTCAAAGACATAGTAACATACTGCATCAGCCTGCTGAACCATTATATCCTATTGTTTCCCCTTGGCCATTTATGAAGTGGGGTATGGATATAGTAGGAAAGCTTCCAAAGGCTCCAGGAGGGAAGGATTTTATGTTGGCAATGACAGATTATTTCTCCAAATGGGTTGAAGCCGAGGCATTTGTCCAAGTCAGGGATCAAGAAGTGGTATCCTTCATAAAGAGAAATATCCTGACCAGATTCGGAGTACTAGCCGAGATAATCTGTGACAATGGTTCTCAATTTATAAGTAAGAGAACTACTGACTTTTGCAAGAGTTGGGGGATCAAAATGATCACGTCTACTCCGGTACATCCTCAAGCGAATGGACAAGCAGAATCCTCAAACAAGATAATTGTCAATAACTTAAAAAAGAGACTTGGAGCCAAAAAAGGAAGATGGGCAGAAGAATTACCCTTTGTTTTGTGAGCTGATAGAACGACGGTAAAAAATGCAACTGGTCAAACCCCCTTTTCCTTAGTATTTGGAGCAGAAGCAGTGATCCCGACAGAAATGGTGATACCCACAGCAAGATCCAACCTCTGGAATCCTGAGCAGAATCCTGAAGTCCTATGCCAGGAGCTGGATACTATTGATGAGACAAGAGATGCAGCATGGCTAAGAATGGCGGCATATCAACAAAGGATATCCAGAACATATAACAAGAATATAAGGATTAGAAGGATCAAAGTTGGAGATTGGGTGTTAAGAAAAGCTTTTCAGAATACTACCAATCCTGCTGATGGAAAGTTAGCTCCAAAATGGGAAGGACCATATGTGGTTGAATCAGAATCAGGAAAAGGTGCATACCGACTCAAGAATATGGAGGGGGATATGCTACCGAGATCTTGGAATGCTATACACCTCAAGCTTTATTTCAAGTGAGTTTGGGATTTAATTCCTAATTCAGGATGGTATGAATTTTATCTCTTTTAATATGTTTAATATTATTTATTGCTTTGAACCCAATACTAACTTAAGCATCGGAGGGGTGTTAGCCAAGCTAACACCCACCTTAGTTTAAGGATGTTTTGCAGTATATGCTCCAGGATATAGCTCCAGGATGTTCACTCAGGATACTTCGGAAGATTAGAGGATTGGCCCCCTCTCTCACGTATAAGGGATCCTGATCCCTTCAAAGGTTTAAAGGTATTCACCTTTCTTCCGAATTGGGTTTAAACACCCCGCCTGGAGCGCAAGTTATTCGGGAATAGTTCAAGGTGGCGGGACCAGTCCATGTAAAAGTGGCTGACAATTTCGTTACTATTTGGCTATATCCTAAATCCTAAAGGTATATGAGGATTGATCACCCTCTCTCACGAAAGGGTATTTTCATACTCTCTAAGGTTTAAAGGTTTTCACCTTTCTAAGTCTTGGAGTTTATACACTCCCGCCTGTAGCGCACAAAAATTTGGGATTTCCCCCAGAATTCAAGGGATTTATCTCCAGTACATTCTTGGGTTTTACCCCTGTAACATGAAAAATTGTCTATACAATGGGAACTGATATCCAGAAGATTTCTAAGTATTTGAAGACATTATACACAGGGGACATTCCTACTAAGGCAATGGTGTAAAGCTCAAAGGATAAGGCTCGGAACTAATGCACTAAGTGTCTCAGACATGGGACATCTTCATTGGAAGAGTTGCAAATGGATTGTGGTTTGATAATAGGGTTATACCCTATTCCTTGTATGATCTTTCCTTTGTAAACATCGTTTAAGTTTTTGACAATACTATGTTTGGTAAAAGGTTATATTCTCAAAATATAACTGATTAGGATAAATTCTCGGGATATATTCCCAAAATATATTTTCAAAATACTTTTCAGGATATTTGATTAAGATATATGAAACTGGTACTAGTTTGAAACTTTAATTAAGCAAGTATCGTCATAATAGGTTTGAAAATGGACTATCTTTTAATTTTCTCTAAAGGTGATTGAATTTTTAGAAATTCTGTTTAATAAAAGTTTTCTTAATATATCACTGAGTATATTGATCAGGAAATTTTCAAAAGATAACAGTACAAAATTTTTACAAAGCTAAGAATTACATTAAGTAATGCATGGCAAAAATTTAAAAAGCGATAACAAATAAGTCAAAAGATAGTTATGTTATTAACATGTCAAAAGTGGTGCTTTTGGTTTCACCTCAAACCGAGGCCCATCCGCCAAAAGCACGATTAGTTTTTTTCATACCTACTTAACGGTTGAAGATTTTATCTCAAAGTGAAACCTATCTACCTTCAACCGTTACGACATTCAAAACAGATTATACTAACCGATGACCAAGGGCTTCATCCTGAAACCGAGGACCCATCCACCTTTGGTCAACATATTGTTCTAATGCAGGAAATATAAATTGTTCAAAGACTGGAAATGTAAATTGTTTTACAGACCATAACCATGAAATTTTAAAAAGTGGGCTCCGGCCTCAGCACATATATCCATCATCGCCCACATTGCTGCATTTAAGGGTCAGCTCCCTCCTTCATCGTGACATCTCCACCAGTATCCTTTCCAGCATTCTTCTCAGCATCATCAGCATCATCCTCTCCATCAGCATTTTCTCCAGAGTCACCACCAGCATCCTTTGAAGCCCCAACATCATCCACCTTCTCAGTTACCTTGGTGGCCTCCTCTGCGACAGGTTTTGAAGGGGGCTCCACAGGATTGCCGCCAAGATCTTTCAATTTCATCTCCCAGGCTTTGATGTTCCATGAGGGGCATTCGACGCCCAGAGCCCTAGCCTCGTAAGCCATTTTCAGTCTGGCCTGGAGGAGGGAGATGATGACTGAATTCTTAAGGCTCTCCCGGTATGAGGCCATATCTTGTTCATGCTGAACCTGGACTGCGTCAGACTTAGCTTGAGCCTCTTGGGTGATCTTTTGGATGACAGCTTGGTGATCTTGGGTCATGGCCATATACTTAGCTTCGTAGTGTTCAGATTTGGCGGTGGCGATTGCTGCTTGATCCGTGATGGTAGCTTCAGCCTTCTTTAGTTTGCTTTCCAGCATGACGTTTAAGCCACATGCGTCCTCATAAAGGAATACCAGGCGTTCAAGGCCCTGCAAGGTAACGAAACAGGCATTATTCTAAATGAACATTTCTACTTAGCATATGGTGCAGGATACAGGTCAGGATACTAACTTGGTTGAGGAAGCCGGTCATAAATTTGTTGGATTCCGTAAAACCGTGGTTCTCAAATGGGAACACGTGAGATGTAGCGGGAGGTTCAACTTCTTTTCTCTTTCGGGAACTAGAGGCCCGGGTACGGGATGCCGGAGGAGCTTTGGGAGCAGTAGTGGTCTTCGAGCTGGTAGGCTTCGGTGTGACGGATGACTTTGGATTGGATTCTTGCTTGGCAGGTGCGAGGCTAGAGTAGCTGTCCAACTCGTCGAGTTGGAAGCCTTCGAGGTTAATAACTGGCACTGCACAAGGGAAGATGTTTTAGGCTTATTATACCTCTAAAAATAATAATCGATTTAATATAAAGATAATTCCTGAAAATATGCTTACCAGACATGTTGGAACTTGATCTTTGACTTGAGCTTGTGAGTAGCAGGTTAAAGGTTCTTTCACCATCTGGAAGCTTGTAGATTTCTTTTATTCTTCCTTTTGATTCAGCACTGGGGGGAGCTAGTTCCTTGAAGTTTGCTGCAAGAAAGGAAATAAAAACATCAGGATATTGGTTCAGGATGGAGGTTCAGGATATGATTGGGGATATTCCTAAAACCCTAAGTCCTACCAGAAGTCAACCATCTTTTAGGAAGGTCAAAACCCTTATCAATGGAGTCTCTTTTCACAAAGAAGAATTTTCTTGTCCCCTTATCCTCATTCTTGGAAGCTTTGAGGATGAGAGGATCTTTGGAAATAGAGAATAGAAGGAATTGGCTGGAACCATGAGATCTTAAACAATAAGCCATCGGCAAATCCTCGATGCACAGGTTGGGTATGTGGCGAGCCTTAATTCCTTCCAAGGTGACTAATATGCGCCAAACCATGGGCATGATTTGGGCAAAGCTAAGGCCAGTAAGTTCGAAGAAACGAGAAATAAAAGGTGAAAACGGGTATTGGAGTCCTATGGAGAAAGGATAGGCAAAAAAGCAGACCCATTCGTCGTAACAAAAATCCGATCGGACCTCTCGGTCGAATGGACGGAAGATTGTCCCGGCGGGAAAGGCACCAGAAGCTCGTAGGGCCGCGATGTCGGAATTATCGAAAGAACACACCTCTTTTGAAGGATTCTGAAGCAAATTTTGTTTGTGGAAGGGGGAAACAGAGTCCGCCATTTGCGATCTGGTGCGGGTCGCCATGAAGGATCACAATCGGAGAAAAGGAGATGTAAACAAGGAAAATAGAAAAGAGAGAGAGATAAAAGTACCTGATATTCGGTTGAAGATAAAGATAATCATAATGAGAAGTCCCTCGGTTAATATAGGCAGAATGTAGGGGGTAAAGAGTAAATAACGCTTTGGAAGTTGCACCACTGTCATTTAAAGGGTCTCGTCATATTGATTGCCTTAAGTTATGAGATAAGACTTTTAAAATATATCCGTTGGATTGGTATACCAACCGATATATTTGGGGACAATTGTTATGGGTCATTTTCTAAGCATACATATCTTGACCAATATCCTGCTTTTTATTGTTTATTTGTGACCAGGATGCTGGACGAGGATATTGCTAACATCTTGGGCGATATCCTGAGGTTGATCGAATTAATCACGTGCAGGTTAAAGACTGGGACTTGCCAACGGTCAATTGGACTTCATCTCCTCAAGACTCGGGCATATTTGTTATGGGAGAGACGTTGAACCCGAAAGACTAGGTCTACAACGTTCGACTGAGGAATATTCGCTGGATCCCGGTTATTTAGGATACTTTGTTACATTTGTTTTACTATAAATAGATGGGGGCGGATCAGATTAAGGCACAACGAAACTTTCACACACTCTCGAACACTTTTGCTCTCTAGCTTTCAGCAGTCACTACACACAAACACTTGTATTCAAATCACTTTGTAACACCTAGTTGATTCGCTCTACATCCTGCACTGTATCCTGATATTTAAAGCAATAGAAGAACACGGAAGCTGCGATTGTCAGCTCCCGCAATTTTGTGCCGGCGATCTAGATTGATCAAGGGCTTTCCTCGTACATCTCGTGTCCACCTTTACTTTTCTGCTCATTGTTTGATCATAGATACAACTCTATATCTTGAGCCGTATCCTGAAACTGTTTTTATAACTAACTTGGTTAACATATTTTTCACACATAATTTTAGCACACTACCTCACTTAACTAATTTGATGACTAAATTGCTTCGGTAATTTTTGACCAAAACAGTTTTTACATAAACATTTGACATTTGACTATACATAAACATTTTTACATTGATGGCTTATTTTGGTAAGTGATTTAAATAATGAGGCTTGTGTAATAAGATAAAAGCACGATGGATACGCCGCTGGTACTTCCTGTATATAAGTGCTTTTATAGTATTACATATCGTAGCATTATTTAAACCATTTCAGTATTTGACTTATTACATTTTACACAAGTAACATATTTTCACTAAACATTTGTTTTACAAAACAACTTATGTCATACAAACTCATTTTTACTTGGTTATTCATTTAACCTTACATTACTCTTTTACATATCATCTACTTTATCATCGCTTTTCAGATGATTTATAAAACAAAACATTTTACAAGGATCATGACTGACTTTTGTTAAACAACCTTTTTCTAAACTTATAAGTCATGAATCTTTAACCAATAAAACCTATGTATCTCACAGGCATTTTTATGTTGACGTACCTATTTTCACATGTGTTTCAGGAAATGATGCATAGGATTTATCAAGATACACTTAGGCGGACTTGGGCCCTAGTGACAATAAAAGATGCAAGACTAGTTAATTATGTTATGTTTCTTTGTTGTTAAGAGATTGTAACTTCTTTTGATTCAATAAAACAAAACTTCAATTTCCATGTGTTATGAAACAATGATTCTGTTACAACACTCCCCGACGATTCCGCCACGATTTGTTGTTTTACGTGGTCGGGGTGTGACAACATCCATCTGGATTGTCGGAGCAACCAGAGATACCGGTTTGGAAATGTGAAAACATTGCTATGGATCTCGTTACCAAACTGCCATGCACTAATAGAGGTCATGATGCCATTTGGGTAATTGTTGATCGTCTAACAAAGTCAGCACATTTCTTGCCAATCTGTGAGGATCTATCAGCTGACAAACTTGCCAAGATATACGTAGATGATATTGTATCTCGACATGGCGTTCCTTTGAACATCAAATATGACCGTGATGCTAGATTCTCGTCTCACTTTTTGAGAACCATGCAATCTGCCATGGGAACCCAACTTAATTTTAGCACAGCGTATCATCCTCAAACGGATGGTCAATCTGAAAGAACAATCCAGACACTGGAGGATATGCTTAGAGCTTGTGTGATCTATTTTGGTGGTAGTTGGGATTCGCATCTACCATTGATCGAATTCTCCTACAACAATACTTATGACTCCAGCATAAACAAGGCTCCTTTCGAAGCCTTATACGGTCGAAAATGTCATTCACCAGTCTACTAGAATGAGATCGGTGAGGCTCAGCTAATTGGACCTGAACTCATTCTAGAGACTACAGATAAGGTCAAGAAAATTCACGATAACCTTTAGACAGCTAGAAGCCTTCAAAAGAGTTACGTGGATAGACGACGCAAGCCCTTGGAATTTCAAGTGAGTGATCACGTGCTACTCAAGGTATCCCCTTGGAAAGGTGTGATTAGATTTGGAAAGAAAGGAAAACTTGCACCAAGATATGTTGGACCATTTAAGATCATTGAAAGAATTGGAAAAGTGGCCTACAGACTAGAGCTACTTCCTAAACTTGGAAATGTTCATTCCACCTTCCACGTGTCCAATATCAAAAAGTTTTTAGCTGATCAAAACCTCCACATACCACTTGATGAAATTCGTGTTGATGACACGATGCACTTTGTCGAGAACCTGTGGAAATATTGGACCGTGAAGCCAAAAAGCTCAAACGCAAGCGCATACCAATTGTCAAAGTTCACTGGGAATCTAAATGTGTCCCAGAATTTACTTGGGTATGTGAAGATCAAATGAAGGCGAAATATCCACATCTATTCTCACAAGTTTCCTCTAAATAAATTTAGGGACGAAATTTCCTAAAGTAGGGGAGACTGTGACATATGTGCTTGTGTAATCATTGTACAACTTTGAAAAATTCAATTATCAATAAAACAATGAGTTTTGATCCCAATATTTGTTTAATTTATGTTTGACATTTGCACGTTTTGATTTTTGTTCGATTTCAAACTCTTAAACACTTTCTGGAAAGATATACGCAAACTGTTACTTAAATGTAATTAGTTTAACGTGACATACACTCTGGAATAGTGACATAAGTTTAACATACCTTAAATAACCTTTACATAACTTATAAATAAGATTTTAAGGGTTTTGTATGGCAAAAACAAGTTTATTCGATCACAGGGACTATTTGGGACAAACTGCAAAAGTCTGCCAATTCGTATAGCAATGTACACTGCGAAACAAGATCATGAGCTAAACATACCCTAAATACCCATAACATAGCTTAGAAATAAGTTTTGAAGGATTCGGTATGTGAAAATACGCTTATTTGATCATAGGGACTAAAAGCGTCAAAACTGTGAAAGCTTGCATATACGTGCATATCTTACGTTCTGACCACATCTGGACATCCAAAAATTTTGTGATCACTAAAATATTATATTTTAGGGATAGGAATGCAAAAATACCATTCGTCATACAATTTGGATCGTCTTCGCGTCCGCTCGAGTTTCGTCATAATTTACCGAAAAACACGACCGTAAAATCAAACGAACCGACATCCATGATATTTCCAAGCATATTTCAACTCCCCTATGCTTTAACATCCTTGTAGAGCCTTGAAAATGGGTTAACGGGAGTTATACGCGTCGAAAGTCAAGTTTTGAGCTGCAGGGGCCTTTTCGGCCAATTTTGAAAATCTGGCCTGATGTGCTCACAGGGTGCGACCCCTTATGGTGATCATGGTCACGTGACGCGACGCCTATATCTGGACAGAAAGGTTGTTTTTGAAAATCAGCTTGCTGCACATTGAGTTTTCTTCATAGTTTTTCAATATTGTGGGCTTTTTGAGTGAAGATCAAGGCTTTAAATATAAACCAAACACTTGTAATGATCCTACACATGCTTGGGCAACACACAGGACACTTAGCATGATCTTGTGGCTTCAATTCAAGTACAAATACAATTCAAATCTGCCCATTTCCTTGCTCATTCTCATTCTCATTTTCTCATCTCAAACACTTGTAAGCTTTTGGATGCCTCTTACATGAGTTTCTCTAGTCATTTTTCTAGCCTTAGAGCACTTGTAAGTGTTCTTTCATGGCTTGTTCATTCATTTCAGCAATTACATGTTGAAAGTCAAATAGTTTGACTACCGATTGACTTTCGGTTTTGACCATGAATTGGTCAAGTCAAAGTTCAATTGAACTTTGCAACGTGATCGTAATCACGATGGTTATAATCCTTTGCGATTATACCTACTGATTACCACATTCACTTGTCGAAGTGACGAGTTAAAGTTTCGGTCAAAATGCACTTTTTTTGCATTTTGCGACAAAACTATTTTCGGGTATCAAAACACTTTGTTTTGATATCAAATCAGTTTTCTAACTTAGTTAAACAGGTTTTAACATGTTTAACTCGTCACTTTTAGTTTAGTGCTTGTTTAGGGTCATAAGTCAAGCGGTCTCGACAACCGCTTTGACTTTCGAACCCGACCCGTTTGGTCGATCATTAGGTTCTGACCAAACATATTTTGTGCCCGTAGTTGTATAGGAATAACCTTCCGAGATTATACCTTATGGTCACTTCATTTAATTAGTTGTATGATAGGTAGTTTATGTGCCTTAGGAAAATGACCAAAATGCCCTTTTTATGCATAAATTCAATTTAAGCATATGTAACCTAAATTTTGACACTTAAACTGATTATGCAACGTTATTAAACTTGTTAGGGCATATAATACTTATCATAGGGCTAGTTAGACCATCCAAACGCGTATTGCGCAAATGACGCGTTAAAGTAGCGTAAACTATCTTAACGGGTCAAAAGCACTTAGGATAGGGTTCAAATCAGAATGTAGGTGTCACACCCCGACCGCGTTAAAACAACAAAGCCGTGGCGGAAACGTCGGGGAGTGTCATGGCAGAATTATTGTTTCACAACGATGGATACAAAAAGTTTCGTTTTATTGATTCGTTAAGTAATTTACATTGTTTTAGCACAAAACAAACGAGTTACATATCGACTAATATTGTTATTATGTCACCAAGGCCTCGTCCAGATCCTATGTGACTCATGCATCCTAGTAATCATCATCATGCATCAACACCTGAAACATATGTAAAAACAAAGTCAGCAAAGAAATGCTGGCGAGTACATAGGTTTTATAGGAGTGTCGGATTCATGGCTAGTTTAAATGTTGCAATACTTTATTAAAAACCTTGTTTTGAAGAGAGTATAATATTGCAACTTAATTAACCGACTCAAATCAAGCGGGTTATAGTTTATAAAACCTCGTAGCCATGATTCTTAACCCAAAAACATTTGTTTTAGTAAAGCAAATTGTAAAACATCTCGTATCAACTCGTTAATAAAACTTGTTAATAAATCTCGTTAATAAAACTCGTATGGTTTATATCATTTAGAAAACCTCGTTTGTGTGACATCGTTTCAAAATCGTTTACCAAAGTGAACTAAATAACGCCACGGTATGTAATACGATGAAAACACTTATATATAAGAAGTACCAGCGGCGTATATACCATGTTTTCACCACATTACCCCGTCCCGTTATCTAAACACTTAACCAAAAACCAATTGTTTATCCAACTCATTTAATCTTGTATGAATCATTCCCAAATCGTTAATTTGTTTAAATCGTTTAAATCATCCTTGTTTTAAGTGTGAAAACTATTTATGGTCGCCTCGTTAATAACATTCAAACCTTCGTGACTTGACTATCTCGCTCTCGCATAAATAAACCACCAAAGGGTAAATTAACATTCAGATTCAGTCATTACCCACCTAACCCACACAAAACCATGGGTGCAGTACTATAATGGGATTTGTCAGATCCTATGGTACCATAACCTAATACTGGTCGGCTTGATCAATGCTAATGAATGTCATTCGTTATGTAACTACAACCAACAAGTTCGTTCACATTACCGAAATCATTATTTGTTTAGTATAAACCATCTTAATCGTTTTTGAAATCATCGTTATAATATCGAAAAATCGTTTTGAAAACCATCGTTAAAACCTTGAAAACATTTAGCACATATGAATCACCCCAAAACAATTGAAAACAGTAAAATAGGGGAACTATGTACTCACATGGAGTGCAAACTATCCTCAATCAATAGAACTTCAACAAACTCGAGCAAACCAAAGAAATCAAACAACACCTAGTAATCGAATCACTAGTCAAACAATAGACGTCTAAATCGGAAGATCGGACAGAATGAGGTCTTGTAAACCAAATGAGTGTTGGAACCCCTGTGATATGGTTTAACAAAGCCTACATCCTAGATCGGAACCTAACTGTGACACCTGGGTCACTGCGACCATCAAACAAATACCAAACCAATGAAATATTGTATTTCATACTTGGGATTTGTACAAATATGTGTATCATTTGCACATATCAATTCTTGTTCGATTTCGGGCTCTAAATCCCTTTGTGGAAGGTTATACGCGCACTGATGCGTAAATATAACCAGTTTATTCAACGAACACTCCAGAATAGTGAAATAGGCTTAACATACCTTAAATAACCTTTACATAACTTAGAAATAAGTTTCGAAGGCTTTGGTATGGCAAAATCAAGTTAAATCGCTTATAGGGACTAAAGTTGACAAACTGCAAAAGTATGCCAATTTGAACTGTAACAGACATTCCGGATCATGGCCATAAGTTAAACATACCATAAATATCCTTTACATAGCTTAGAAATAGGCTTTGAGAGGTTCGGTGTGCTAAAATAAACTTTTGGGTCATTCAGGGACTAAAAGCGTCAAAAAGTGCACAAGTTTGCATTTTCGCGCATAACTTACGTTCTGAATACATCCGGACATCCAAAAATTTATGTAAGCACTAAAATATTTTATTTTAGTGTTTGGCATAAGAAAAATCCATTCGTCACGCCATTTGGATCGTTTTTCGCGCTTATGCGCATTCCGTCGTAATTAACCGAACATCGCGATCGTACGATCAAACGAACCGACATCCGAGATGTTTTTGAGCACATTTTAAGTTCCCTATACTTTAACTTAATTTTAGAGCTTTGAAATGGGGTTAACGGGGCTTAAACGTGTCAAAAATGCATCAAATAGCAAGTTTGGAGCTTCAGGGGCCTGTTCTGCCATTTTTGAAAGTGTCTGGTCTGCAAGGTGCTTGCGCACCTCAACCCTAAAAACGTTACGGTGCACAAGCAGGGGCCAGATGCAGCAACTTGTTTTTAAACAGCTGTTATCAGCCCTTAACCCCTCCAAAGGCCAATGTCATGTGTCCAACTCTTGTGGAGGGAGCAAAATAAGTTACCACAACATTCCGACAAGTGTACGGCGAGATCAAGGCACGTTATCCAAGAAACGATCCTAACGGTCTTGCAAAACCCACATTTGATCTGAGTTTTTCTCTAAGTGGTTGTGATTTCTCACTTCCTACCTGAGATTACTTGGAATCAAATCTTGCGGGGACCCTTTGTAAGTGTTCCTTCGTTCTTTTATTGCTTTTCAAGTCCGAAAGTCAAACTTTGTTTGACTTTCTGCATTGACCAGTTTATGGTCAATGCGAAGTTCATTTGAACTTCAAAACGTGAGCGTGATCAAGATGGTTATAGTCCTTAGTGACTATACCTTCTGATTACCACGTTATCTAGGCTCAGTGACGAGTCGTAGTTTCGGCCAAAATGCGCATTCTTGGGTATTTTGTAACCAAACTAATCTTAGGTATCAAAACCGTTTGTTTTGATACCAAACCTGTTTTCTAAACTTTGTTAAGCATGTTTTAACAATCGCTTATACTTTCGAACCCGACCCGTTTGGTAGATCATTAGGATTCGACCAAACACATTAGGTGACCATAGTATATAGGGAATAACCTTCCGAGGTTATACCTTATGGTCGCTTCGTTAAGTAGTTGTATGATAGGTAGTATATATGCCTTAGGTAAATGACCAAAATGCCCTTTTTACGCTAATATTCATATTAAGCGTATGTAACATAACTTTTGGTATCTAAACTGATTTGGTAACAATATTAGACATGTTAAGGCATATTTTACTTATCATAGGGCTAATTAGGCGTCCCGAACGCGTTTTACGCAAACGACGCGTTAAAGTAGCATAAGCTACCTAAACGGGTCGTAATGGGTCGTAAGCACTTAGGCTTGGTTTCATTTAGTATGTAGGCTTTGTCAAACCATACTACATGAGTTCCCATACTCGTTTGGTTTACGATCCCACATTCTATCCGATCCTCCGATATAGGTCCGGTTTATTAACATAGTTACCTATATTAGGTGTCGTTTGATTCCGTGATCTCTAGCATTGCTTGGTGGTTATCTTAGGACTTCTGAGCAATCTCAAGTGAGTACATAGACCCCTCTTTTATTGTTTTCCAAACTATTTTGGGGTGAAACACATGTGCCTACTTGTTACTTTCATGCTTTCCTGTTTTCACATCATATACTTCCTATGTTCATTAGTTCATTTATAGTACATGATTTCATTACATTTTATGCTATGTATGCCCATTGTGTGCGTACTTAGTACATTGCCTTACATTACATGCTATGTTTGCCCATTGTGTGCGTACTTAGTACATTATTTTACATTACATTCTATGCTATGTATGCCCATTGTGTGCGTACGTAGTACATTATTTTACATTACATTTTATGCTATCTATGCCCATTGTGTGCGTACTTAGTACATTACTTTACATTACATTCTATGCTATGTATGCCCATTGTGTGCGTACTTAGTACATTATTTTACATTACATTTTATGCTATGTATGCCCATTGTGTGCATACTTAGTACATTGTTTTACATTACATTACATGCTATATATGTTCATCATACTTAGTACATTCGTTTCACATCACATTCTATGTATGTTCATCATACTTAGTACATTTATTATTCATCACATGCTTAAATTTTGATATGATATTTGGTTTGTTTTGATGGATCAATATACATTCATTAACATCGATCACGCCGTTCGTTAGTAGGTAGTGGTACCATATGAATTGACAACTCCCGTTCCGGACATCCTGGGTAGGTTTGGATGAAAGGAACGACCGAATTCGATATACATAACTTAGATAAACCTTTAATTTGTTTAAGGGTTTATCGCCACAGTCTCAAGGCTTGGATGTATGCATTCTCACAATACCGCATAGATGTTTATATCAGTATAGCATGCATTTGTTCCACAAAACATAGCTTTGATTTAAACCATGTTTTATTTCAATACTTTGTTTTTGTGCATATGGTTTAGTTGATATATTTCACTAGCCATACATATAATTTTGGTTACACATTACATGATTTACATTTGACACATAAACATTATTGACATTGGTTATACATTACATGATTTACATTTGACACATAAACATCATTGACATTGGTTGTACATTACATGACTTACATCTTGACATAAACATTTTGACATATTATTCAATACATTTGGCAATTGGTTTAAACATAGACATCTTACATTATTGGTTTGGTTCGAGTAAGTGATTTAAGTAACGAGGCGTGTGTGATATGATACAAGCATGGTGGATACGCCGCTGGTACTTCCTATATATAAGTGATTGTATGGTATTACATATCGTAGCGTTATTTGGATCATTTCAATTTGGACATATAACATTTTATACAAATAACATACTTTTCACAATACATTGTTTTACAAACAACTTAATTTATACAAACTCATTTCACATGGTTATTCACTTAACCATGTATTATTGTTTTACACATATATATCATTTGGTTTATTTATCACTTTTCAAATGATTTACAAGACAAAGCAAATTACAAGGTTCATGACTAAACATTTTCTTAAACATAAGTCATGAATTCTATTTTCACAAAACCTATGTATCTCACAGGCCTTTTTATGCTGACGTACCTATTTTCACATGTGTTTTCAGGAGATGATGCATAGGACTTATCAAGATACACTTAGGCGGACTTGGGCCTTACTGACAATAAAAGATGCAAGACTAGTTATTTATGTTATGTTTCTTTGATTGTCAAGACATTGTAACTATTTTAATCAATAAAAGAATATTTCAATTTCCATGTGTTATGAAACAATGATTCTGTTACAACACTCCCCGACGTTTCCGCCACGTTTCTTTGTTTTACGTGGTCGGGGTGTGACAGAAACGTTGGTATCAGAGCTCATGGTTATAGGGAATTAGGTTATTAGTAATACTTTGACCTAGTCTATAACCTTCCTAGGACCCTAACGCGAGTTTACTTGCGTTTAGTCATAAAACAATACTGTCACCTATCCTTAGGCGACAACCACAACAAGAACATAAATTTCAAAACCGCTTTGAAAACTAATCATCTGTTCTAGGATGATTGATTACTAGGTTTTGAACCCTCTATTGTAAGGTTTTGAACCCTCTAATTTTTCAAATCTCGTCAAAGTTTGGGTCGTATAATGTGAACACGTGCAAACTGGAAGAGTGAATGCATGTACCCTGAGTTTTCTGTCGAAGGCTAGAGTGTTCGTACAAATCCGCAGTATCGGACCAGTCACTCTTACCTGGGAACTCTTGGGGTGAGTGTTCACTTATAGGCGAGCATGTCTTCAGTGATACATTAATATGATCCGCTTACTTTGATTTGTCACCGTCTCATTTGTTTGCCTTAGGTAAGAAATGAATGATCGCAAATTCTTATGCATTGCCATTCTGTTTTGTTTAGCCGATGACGTTTCACCTGTTTCTTCCTATGTCTTTCATTTTTTTCTAGAATGTCTCTTCATCACGATGAAGCCCAGATATCCGAGCAGACTGCCAAATTCGCTCAGCGAATAGGCGAAGTAGTCCTGAAGACTGTTGAATTAGCTACTGCCATGTATCGTCTCCAGGATGAAGCCACTCAAGAGTCACCAAGACAGGCAGGACCTACTCAGGTGACAGCACCACCAGCCAAGAAAGCAATCGAGGAATCAAAGACCATGGATGAACGATCCCCTAAGAAGTCAAAGAAGCGAAAGGCTTCTCAGAACTTCGTCGTGGTCGCTCACAATGGTCAAGCCGTCCCCGACCAACCAGCTCAACCCCCTACTAGGAAGCAATACAAGGGAACGACACCAATATGCGACAAATGTAATGGGCATCACTAATCTCACTTACAGTGTCGTCTGTGTGTATCATGTGGGCAAATTGGTCACCTGGCAAGTGCTTGTCGAGATAACCCGAACCAAGGTGGTCCAAATCAACCACAAGTCAACCCTACTCAAGCTCGTTTTCCGTCTGGTACTTGCTACAACTGTGGCGAGACGAGCCATTTCAGGAACAACTGCCCGAAGATTTTCAGTGCAAATCCAACCCTTGGATGAGCATTCGGCTGAACAAAGGATGTTGCTGTCTTATGCCTTTGTTTCTTTTGTTTTCGTGTATTGTGAAACAATATGTTTCGTTCATAAATAAATTGTTGTTCACAATTCGGATATACAAGTGTAGTTACATGTGTGTATGACTTTTCCTATGATACCTACATCAAGAAACTATGTACCTTACAAACTACTCTTGTGATTTCTCTCTTTCAAATGATCGCTCATGATTCCCTCAAAAATTTTAAGTACTCGTTTCACTCTAAGAAACAAAGTACAGAAAATAAAGTGACATTATGAGTAATCATGCTTCTGCACATCTGTGCCTTTGAATCCTTGGTTAGATAACTAAGGGTATTTTCAAATCTCATACCCATTACGTTTTGATTTTTCAACATACACAGTACAAGTATTTCAAAAACAATCTTCATGATCTCAAAACTTTTCATATAGTTTGAAAATATATATTTTTTTAAACGCATTGTCTATGTTATTTCAAAAACATTGGCTATGCTTTCAAAAACAACCTTCATAATTTCAAAATGTTTCATATAGTCTGAAAACAATATTAACACAATACATTTCCTTATCAAGTACATGATTTCGAAAAGCATCATTCATGTTTTCAAAAACCTTATACATAATTTCAAAAATTCATCTCGCATGATTTTAAAACATTTTTATAAATATACCTACCTAATACACCTACTTTATGATTTCAAAGGTATTATATATAAGGTTTCAAAAACATTGAACACATTTTTTTAAGAACCCCATGCATAGTTTTCAAAAATATTTTTCCTCATACCTTGACTTAACTTTCAGATTCTGCTTCATATGTCGCCTTGACATATCTAGCATCTTAACTTCATAAGCACTTTTACTTCATGTTTTGACATAAACACATCCAGTGCAAGGTTTCAAAACATCTTCAACTTCTAAAATCCATATGGGATCTTTTTATCTTCACATTTAGACCCTTGTGGATGATTATCATTCAAATCAGAGTCCTTAATTGGATTCCTTATGTATCAAAATTCGAACATTTCGGTTCCTTATAATCGAAATCGAAATTTTCTATTTAAAGCACCAATCAAAATCCACTGATTGGATACCTGGTGTGCTTTGAATACATGTGATCTGTTAGCAAAACAAATTAACAAATAAACAATCTTTGTGGTTATATGACTATGTGTTATGCATCTTGTGTTTTCTTTTATGCATTTTGTGTTTTTATACTCTGGGTATTCGTTATCCAAATCCTCGTAGAATCTTTCATATCTTCATATGAGGGATTCGTAGTCGGATATTCAAAAAGGTACTACCTTAAATCCTTAACGGGCTTCTATGTAATAGTTAAGACCCTTGGATTATATAGTACCACTCCATGATTCATAAGAGACCCTTTTAGTGGTCTAGTAAAAAATATTGATTCAGAATCTGGTTAAGAACGAAATCTAGTGATGTAGCTGAACAGACTCCTTGATAGTCTATTTAGATCATTTATTGATTTAATTAAAAGGACTCTATGGTGGTCTAGTCACACTCATCACAGGTTTGTTCATTTGGTTTTCCCCTACACATTATAAAATAGACTGTGTGAACTATGCAAGGAATTGTCTAAATTATGGACGCGTACATAATTATGAAGTTTAGTGCACAGAAACCCAGTAAGATTTATTATGTGTAAGAACCAATAGTGACAACAATAACAAAATGAGAACGATGTAATGGAGGTACGGTGGACGCACCAATGACGCTTCATATACTTGTATATAAGTATCCCTCTTACATTGCAATCATGATGTTATTAAAGTTACTAGAAGTTCAGAACCCTAACCAATGTTTTTCGATCTTTTCGACTTCATGTTTCAAGCTCTCACAAGTTTCCTCTAAATAAATTTCGGGACGAAATTTCCTAAAGTAGGGGAGACTGTGACACCTGGGTCACTGCGACCATCAAAAAAATACCAAACCAATGAAATATTGTATTTCATACTTGGGATTTGTACAAATATGTGTATCATTTGCACATATCAATTCTTGTTCGATTTCGGGCTCTAAATCGCTTTCTGGAAGGTTATACGCGCACTGATGCGTAAATATAACCAGTTTAATGCAATGAACACTCTGGAATAGTGAAATAGGCTTAACATACCTTAAATAACCTTTACATAACTTAGAAATAAGTTTCGAAGGCTTTGGTATGGCAAAATCAAGTTAAATCGCTTACTGGGACTAAAGTTGACAAACTGCGAAAGTATGCCAATTTGAACTGTAACAGACATTCCGGATCATGGCCATAAGTTAAACATACCATAAATATCCTTTACATAGCTTAGAAATAGGCTTTGAGAGGTTCGGTGTGCTAAAATAAACTTTTGGGTCATTCAGGGACTAAAAGCGTCAAAAAGTGCACAAGTTTGCATTTTCGCGCATAACTTACGTTCTGAATACATCCGGACATCCAAAAATTTATGTAAGCACTAAAATATTTTATTTTAGTTTTTGGCATAAGAAAAATCCATTCGTCACGCCATTTGGATCGTTTTTCGCGCTTATGCGCATTCCGTTGTAATTAACCGAACATCGCGATCGTACGACCAAACGAACCGAAATCCGTGATATTTTTTAGCACATTTTAAGTTCCCTATACTTTAACTTCATTTTAGAGCTTCGAAATGGGGTTAACGGGGCTTAAACGTGTCAAAAATGCATCAAATAGCAAGTTTGGAGCTTCAGGGGCCTGTTCTACCATTTTTTAAAGTGTCTGGTCTGCAAGGTGCTTGCGCACCTCAACACTAAAAATGTTACGGTGCGCAAGCAGGGGCCAGATGCAGCAACTTGTTTTTAAACAGCTGTTAACAGCCCTTAACCCCTCCAAAGGCCAATTCCATGTGTCCAACTCTTGTGGAGGGAGCAAAATGAGTTACCACAACATTCCGACAAGTGTACGGGCGAGATCAAGGCACGTTATCCAAGAAACGATCCTAACAGTCTTGGTTTTCCTATAAATACCCAACCCACTTCATTGCAAAACCCACATTTGATCTGAGTTTTTCTCTAAGTGGTTTTGATTTCTCACTTCCTACCTGAGATTACTTGGAATCAAATCTTGCGGGGACCCTTTGTAAGTGTTCCTTCATTCTTTTATTGCTTTTCGAGTCCGAAAGTCAAACTTTGTTTGACTTTCTGCATTGACCAGTTTATGGTCAATGCGAAGTTCATTTGAACTTCATAACGTGAGCGTGATCACGATGGTTATAGTCCTTAGTGACTATACCTACTGATTACCACGTTATCTAGGCTCAGTGACGAGTCGTAGTTTCGGCCAAAATGCGCATTCTTGCGTATTTTGTAACCAAACTACTCTTAGGTATCAAAACCATTTGTTTTGATACCAAACCTGTTTTCTAAACTTAGTTAAGCATGTTTTAACATGCTTAGCTCGTCACTTTTAGTTTAGTGCTTATATAGGGTCGTAAGGTAAGCGATCTAAACAATCGCTTATACTTTCGAACCCGACCCGTTTGGTTGATCATTAGGATTCGACCGATCATATTAGGTGACCATAGTATATAGGGAATAACCTTCCGAGGTTATACCTTATGGTCGCTTCGTTAAGTAGTTGTATGATAGGTAGTATATATGCCTTAGGTAAATGACCAAAATGCCCTTTTTACGACAATATTCATATTAAGCATATGTAACATAACTTTTGGTATCTAAAATGATTTGGTAACAATATTAGACATGTTAAGGCATATTTTACTTATCATAGGGCTAATTAGGCGTTCCGAACGCGTTTTACGCAAACGACGCGTTAAAGTAGCATAAGCTACCTAAACGGGTCGTAATGGGTCGTAAGCACTTAGGCTAGGTTTCATTTAGTATGTAGGCTTTGTCAAACCATACTACATGAGTTCCCATACTCTTTTGGTTTACGAGCCCTCATTCTATCCGATCCTCCGATATAGGTCCGGTTTATTAACATAGTTACCTATATTAGGTGTCGTTTGATTCCGTGATCTCTAGCATTGCTTCGTGGTTATCTTAGGACTTCTGAGCAATCTCAAGTGAGTACATAGACCCCTCTTTTATTGTTTTCCAAACTGTTTTGGGGTGAAACACATGTGCCTACTTGTTACTTTCATGCTTTCCTGTTTTCACATCATATACTTCCTATGTTCATTAGTTCATTTATAGTACATGATTTCATTACATTTTATGCTATGTATGCCCATTGTGTGCGTACTTAGTACATTGCCTTACATTACATGCTATGTTTGCCCACTGTGTGCGTACTTAGTACATTATTTTACATTACATTCTATGCTATGTATGCCCATTGTGTGCGTACTTAGTACATTATTTTACATTACATTTTATGCTATCTATGCCCATTGTGTGCGTACTTAGTACATTACTTTACATTACATTCTATGCTATGTATACCCATTGTGTGCGTACTTAGTACATTATTTTACATTACATTTTATGCTATGTATGCCCATTGTGTGCATACTTAGTACATTGTTTTACATTACATTACATGCTATATATGTTCATCATACTTAGTACATTCGTTTCACATCACATGCTATGTATGTTCATCATACTTAGTACATTTATTATTCATCACATGCTTACATTTTGATATGATATTTGGTTTGTTTTGATGGATCAATATACATTCATTAACATCGATCACGCCGTTCGTTAGTAGGTAGTGGTACCATATGAATTGACAACTCCCGTTCCGGACATCCTGGGTAGGTTTGGATGAAAGGAATGACCGAATTCGATATACATAACTTAGATAAACCTTTAATTTGTTTAAGGGTTTATCGCCACAGTCTCAAGGCTTGGATGTATGCATTCTCACAATACCGCATAGATGTTTATATCAGTATAGCATGCATTTGTTCAACAAAACATAGCTTTGATTTAAACCATGTTTTATTTCAATACTTTGTTTTTGTGCATATGGTTTAGTTGATATATTTCACTAGCCATACATATCATTTTGGTTACACATTACATGATTTACATTTGACACATAAACATTATTGACATTGGTTATACATTACATGATTTACATTTGACACATAAACATCATTGACATTGGTTGTACATTACATGACTTACATCTTGATATAAACATTTTGACATATTATTCAATACATTTGGCAATTGGTTTAAACACAGACATCTTACATTATTGGTTTGGTTTGAGTAAGTGATTTAAGTAACGAGGCGTGTGTGATATGATACAAGCATGGTGGATACGCCGCTGGTACTTCCTATATATAAGTGATTGTATGGTATTACATATCGTAGAGTTATTTGGATCATTTCAATTTAGACATATAACATTTTATACAAATAACATACTTTTCACAATATATTGTTTTACAAACAACTTAATTTATACAAACTCATTTCACATGGTTATTCACTTAACCATGTATTATTGTTTTACACATATATATCATTTGGTTTATTTATCACTTTTCAAATGATTTACAAGACAAAGCAAATTACAAGGTTCATGACTAAACATTTTCTTAAACATAAGTCATGAATTCTATTTTCACAAAACCTATGTATCTCACAGGCCTTTTTATGCTGACGTACCTATTTTCAGATGTGTTTTCAGGAGATGATGCATAGGACTTATCAAGATACACTTAGGCGGACTTGGGCCTTAGTGACAATAAAAGATGCAAGACTAGTTATTTATGTTATGTTTCTTTGATTGTCAAGACATTGTAACTATTTTATTCAATAAAACAATATTTCAATTTCCATGTGTTATGAAACAATGATTCTATTACAACACTCCCCGACGTTTCCGCCACGTTTCGTTGTTTTACGTGGTCGGGGTGTGACACTAACCTAAGTGCTTTCGACCCGTTGCGACCCATTAAGGTAGCTTACGCTACTTTAACGCGTCGTGCGCGGAAAAGCGCATTCGAGACGTCTAACTAGTCCTATGACAAGTGTTATATGCCAAAACATGTTTAAATATGTTACATAATCAGTTATGTGACAAAAGTTTAGGTTACATATGCTTAATTACCAATTATGCATGAAAAGGGCATATAAACTACTTATCATACAACTACTTAAACCTAAGTGACCATAAGGTATAACCTCGGAAGGTTATTCCCTATGCAACTATGGTCACTAAACATGTTTGGTCGGATCCTAATGATCGACCAAACGGGTCGAGTTTGAAAGTCTAAGCGGGTGTTTAGTCCGCTTGACTTACGACTCTACACAAGCACTAATCTAAAAGTGACGAGCTAAACATGCTAAAACATGTTTAGTTAAGTTAGAAAACAGGTTTTGATATCGAAACAAACGGTTTTGATACCCAAGAGTAGGTTGGTTACAAAAGACGCATAAACACGTATTTTGGCCGAAACTACGACTCGTCACTACGCCTAGTCAACGTGGTAATCAGTAGGTATAGTCACAAGGGACTATAACCATCGTGATTACGCCCACGTTGCAAAGTTCAATGGAACTTTGTGTTGACCATTAACTGTTCAAAGCTGAAAATCAAACTTGTTTGACTTACATGCTTGAAATACAAGAACAAGCAAGAAGAGGACTTACAAAGGGTCCAAGAAGGATGTTGATCTAAAATAGCTATGGTATGAAGTGTAAACACCCCAACTTAGAGCTGATTTCAGATCAAGTGTGAGAATGAAGTGAAGTGGGGGGTTGCTATTTATAGTAAGTTAGGAGTTCTAGGATCATTCCAAGTGTTGTGAAGCTCAAATCTTGGCCATAC
The DNA here is from genome assembly GCA_030545235.1 of Helianthus tuberosus. Lineage (NCBI taxonomy): Eukaryota > Viridiplantae > Streptophyta > Magnoliopsida > Asterales > Asteraceae > Helianthus > Helianthus tuberosus. The sequence goes on along the minus strand of JARYGA010017211.1, from coordinate 68,516 downwards.
ACTTGTTAATCTAAGGTTGGGCAACTAGCAAAACACGCAAACAAGTCCATAGATTGCAAAAACAATGTCTAAACCAGTTGCAACAGCTGGAATGGAAGTTTCTGAATTCTCTGGTGCTGGCACAAGCTTACGGACCGTAAGCTTCTGGTCCATACGGTCCGTAAGGGACCTGTAGACCAGCCACTTTCACTTATTTATAGTTTAGCCCCTGCACCTTGTTTCGTTGCGTATCGGTACTTCTAACACCCGTCAAACCTATTTTCAAGCTCCACAATGATGTTAAAAAATAGGGAACATGAAATATGCTTGAAAACATCTCGGGTGTCGGTTCGTTTGGCCGTACGGTTGCGTTGTTCGGTTAATTATGACGGAGGTCGTAACGAACGCGTGTACGATCCAAATTGCGAAAAGAATGAAGTTTTAGCATCCCAATAACTAAAATAAAATATTTCAATGATTACATAAATTTTTGGATGTCTGTATATATTCAGAACGTAAGATATGCGCGAAAATGCAAACTTGTGCACTTTTTGACGCTTTTAGTCCCTATTGATCAATAAAGTTTATTTTAGCGTACCGAACCCCTCAAAGCCTATGTCTAAGCTATGTAAAGGATATTTAGGGTATGTTTAACTTATGATCAAGTTCTGGAATGTTCGTTTCCATACAAATCAGTATAGTTTCGCAGTTTGACACAACTTGTCCCTGCGATCAAACAATCTTGATTTCAACACACCAAACCATCCAAAGCTTATTTCTAAGTTAAGTGGAGGTCATTTAAGGTATGTTAAGCCTATTTCATTATTCTGGAGTGTTCATTGCATTAAAATGGTTATATTTACACTTCGGTGCGTGTATAACCTTCCAGAAAGTGATTTAAAGCTTGAAATCGGAGTCGAATCTAATTGAAAATTCACCAAACAAAAATACACACATAATAACATCAAAACACATATAGTAGCACCAAAGCACATTGTTTTATTAATAATCATCATTGTTTTACATCGTACATCGATTACAGAGTACAGTTGTCACAGTCTCCCCTACGTCTGGAAATTTCATCCCGAAATTTTATTTAGAGGAAGCTTGTGAAAACAAATGCGGATATTTCGCCTTCATTTGGTCCTCACGTTCCCAAGTAAACTCTGGGCCACGTTTGGACTCCCAACGAATTTTAACCAAATGAATTCGTTTGTTCTTCAACTGTTTAAAAGTACGATCCACTATCTCCACGGGTTTCTCGACAAAGTGTATCGTTTCATCGATTCGGATCTCGTCGAGAGGAATGTGAAGAACAGCGTCAGCTAAACACTTTCGCAAATTGGACATGTGAAAAGTCGGATGAATATTTCCAAGCTCTGGAGGTAGCTCTAGTCAATAGGCAACCTTGCCAATCCTTTCCACAATCTAAATGGTCCAACATATCGAGGTGCAAGTTTTCCTTTCTTTCCAAATCTCAACACTCCCTTCCAAGGTGACACCTTGAGTAAGACACCGTCTCTAACTTGAAATTCTAAGGGATTGCGTTGTAAATCCGCATAACTCTTTTGACGGCATCTAGCTGTCATAAGATTATCGCGAATTTTCTTGATTTTGTCTGTTGTTTCCAGAACGAGTTCAGGTCCAGTAAGTTGAGCTTCACCGGTCTCATTCCAACAGACAGGTGAACGACATTTTCGACCGTAGAGAGCTTCGAATGGTGCCATTTTAATACTTGCATGATGACTATTGTTGTAAGAGAACTCGATCAATGGCAGATGAGAATCCCAATTACCACCAAAGTCTATCACGCATGCTCTGAGCATATCCTCCAAAGTTTGAATTGTCCTCTCAGATTGACCATATGTTTGGGGATGATAAGCAGTGCTTAGATTTAGTTGGGTTCCCAAAGCAGATTGCATGGTCTTCCAAAAATGAGATGAAAACCGAGCATCACGCTCGGAGATGATATCCAAGGGAACACCATGTCGTGATATAATCTCATCAACATAAATCTTTGCAAAGTTTATCAGCAGATAGATCCTCGCGAATCGGAATAAAATGAGCTGATTTCGTTAATCGATCGATAACAACCCAAATAGCATGATGACCTTTAGATGTACGCGGTAACTTAGTGATGAGATCCATAGCAATGTTCTCCCACTCCCAAACCGGTATTTCTGGCTGTACAAGCAAACCAGATGGTCGTTGATGTTCAGCCTTGACTTTGAGACAAGTTAGGCATTTCGATACATACAAGGCAACATCCTTTTTCATACCAGGCCACCAATACTAAGTACGAAGATCCTTGTACATTTTATCACCACCAGGATGGATAGAATACCGAGACTTGTGAGATTCTTCCATTACCAAGGTTCGAAGGTCGTCTTGTTTTGGAATCCACAAACGATCCTTGAAGTAGAGTAAACCATTGTCTTTCCTTTCGAGCTTAAGCTCAAGTTGAAGCGGTAGCTCATTTTTCAATAAGCCTTTGATCACACAAGATCGTTGAGTTTGAAGGACACGAGATTGGATATCGGATAGAGCTCGGACAGAGTGAAGCTTGACTCGCTCTTTTCGACTAAGCGCATCGGCTACGACATTCGCCTTACCAGGATGGTAGCGAATCTTGCAATCGTAATTATTCAAGAGTTCAACCCAACGTCGTTGCCTCATGTTTAACTCTTTCGGATTTAGAATATGCTGGAGACTTTTGTGGTCTGTGAAAACCACACACCTCGTGCCATAAAGATAATGTCTCCAGATTTTAAGCGCGAAAACCACAACTCCTAATTCAAGATCATGAGTCGTATAGTTCTTCTCGTGAACTTTAAACTGTCTAGACGCATAAGCTATAACTTTACCTCGTTGCATAAGAACACAACCAAGGCTTAAATTAGATGCGTCACATTAGACAACGAAATCATCATTTCCCTCGGGCAGAGATAAAACAGGAGCATCACAAAGCTATCGTTTCAGCGTTTGGAAAGCTTCTTCTTGCTTGGGTCCCCACTCAAAAGGCTTATTCTTCTGAGTCAAAGCAGTGAGTGGAACCGCAATCTTCGAGAAATTAGAAATGAATCAACGATAATAACCAGCAAGACCAAGAAAAGATCGAATCTCTGTAGGCGTCGTTGGTGTACTCCAGTCCTTAATAGCAACAATCTTGGATGGATCCACATGAATACCTTGCTCATTGACTATATGACCCAAGAACTGAACTTCTTTAAGCCAAAAGTCACACTTGGAGAATTTAGCAAAAAGTTGTTCCTTCTTAAGGAGTTCCAATGTTAAGCGAAGGTGTTGCTCGTGCTCGGCTCGAGACTTTGAATAAATGAGAATATCGTCGATGAACACAATGATGAACTTGTCTAAATAAGGTTTAGAGACCCTATTCATTAAGTCCATAAAGATAGCTGGGGCATTTGTCAAACCAAAAGGCATGACAGTGAACTCGTAATGCCCATATCTCGTGCGGAAAGCAGTTTTGGGAATATCTTCTTCGAGAACACGAAGTAGATGATACCCAGAACGCAGATCGATCTTAGAAAAACACGAAGCACCTTGCAGCTGGTCGAAGAGATCATCAATTCGAGGTAGGAGATATCGATTCTTGATGGTAAGCTTATTAAGCTCACGATAATCGATACACATTCGAAAAGATCCATCTTTCTTTTTCCCAAAGAGGACAGGAGCACCCCAAGGCGAAAAGCTCGTACGGATGAATCCTTTATCAGATAACTCTTGAAGCTGTTTCGATAACTCTTGCATCTCTGACGGTGCAAGATGATAAGGCGCTTTCGCAATCGTGTTGGCATTGGGTACAAGGTTAATATGAAACTCGACTTGACGAACTGGAGGCAAACCAGGCAGTTCATCAGGAAACACCTCTGGATAATCCCGAACAATCGGAATATCCTAAATACTCTTGCTCTTGACTTTCTCCTCAGTGACATGAGCCAGAAAAGCAACATATCCTTTTCGCAAATAACTTTGTGCCTTTGTACACGACATAAGCTTCAATCCATCTGAGGATTTCTCACCATGAACTTCTAGAATTTTGCCAGAAGACAAAGGGATACAAACAATCTTATCGAAGCAAACCACCTCAGCGTGGTGTTTGGCTAACCAATCCATTCCAACGATAACGTCGAAACTCCCAAGTTGCATCGGCGTGAGGTCAATAGGAAAAAAAGATGGTTTTAAAGGTTCAACTGACAATCACGAATCACAGAATCGAGAACAAGAGGTTTACCAGTAGCAACTTCGACAGATAAGGGTTTCCTCAGTTTAGTTCTAGGTATCGCAAGTAAAGGTTCGAAAGATAAAGGAAACAAAACTTCTATCGGCACCAGAATCAAAAAGAATAGATGCGGGTCGATTGTTAACAAGAAACATACCATTGACAACCTCGTTGTCAGCCCTTGCTTCGTTGGCATTCAAATTATACGCTCGTCCACGAGCGGGATTCACATTCGCATTGACATTCGCATTCGGGTTCGCATTAGCATTCGCGTTTACCAACCTCGGACAATTGTTGCGGAAGTGACCAAACTGTCCATAATTAAAACATGAAACTGGTGGGAATCTAGCAGCATTCCCCTGTACCGTAGCTTGAACCTGGGCAACCTGATTTTGTCCCAAACGACAAACATTGGCCAAATGCCCAAGTTTACCACACGTCGTGCATTGCTTACAAGCTTGTTGTGCAACATGATGACCGTTGCAGCGTGCACAATGAGGTGCGGTAGCAGCATACACTTTCTTCGCAGGCGGTTGAACCGGTGGTTTCTGAGCATTTTGTGCAGTTACTGCAAAATTCTGAGCACCCTTTCTCTTTCTCGACTTCTTCGAAGACTCACCTTTCTTCTCCTTGCCCTTATCCTTGCTTTTTGTAGAATCAGCTGACTTCTTTTTATCACCCTTGCGGGTAAGTTTACCCTTCCTAACTTGCGACTCAGTCAGGGTAGCAGACAACTCGATTGCTTGATGAAGGGTAGTAGGATTAACACCGGTCACAATATCCAGAATAGAATCAGGTAGACCATCGATATACCTCTCTATCGCTTTCTCCAACGGGGTAACCATGGTAGGACACAAAAGACTGAGTTCCTCAAAACGATCCGTATACGCACGGTGTTGTCCCCCATCTTGCTTTAAATCATCAAACTCTCGTTCCAAGGCTCGAACCTCGTGACGGGGACAAAACTGTTTCATCATGAGAGCTCGAAGCTCTTCCCATGCCGGTGCCAATGCCACTTCGGCACCCCTATCGTGCATAACACCGTTCCACCACGTAAGAGCACGCTTCTCAAACACGCTTGATGCAAATTCAACCTTACGCGCATTCGGACATTGCACATGCCTGAATGTGCTCTCGATACTCTCAAACCACTGCAGGAGCGCAGTTGCTCCTTGCGACCCAGAAAACTTAAGCGGCTTAGCAGAATTGAAATTCTTGAAATTACATTGAGCATTGTTATTATTATTGTTGTTGTATAACTTGTGGATTTGGAACACAATGCCTGGAAGCACAGCAGCCATTTGCTGAGAGACAAGGGCTGCGACTTCTTCAGCAGTAAAAGATTGAGCATCACATCGAGGAGGCATGGTCTAACAAAGAAATATGAGAGACGATTGAGGTTGATAATTAGGAAAAGCAAAAGAGGTATTGAAAATACCAACAAAACACAAGGAAGGCGATCATTTGTTCGTTACCTCGAACAAACAAACGAAACGCAGAGACTAATCAAAGTAGATGGATCAAAATAATGTATCGCCGAAGACATGCTCGCCTATAAGTGAACACTCACCCCAAGAGTTCCCAGGTAAGAGTGACTGGTCTGATTATGTGGATTTGTACGAACACTCTAGCCTTAGACAGAAAACTCAGGGTACAGGCATTCACTCTTCCAGTTTGCACGTGTTCACATTATTTAGACCCAAACTATGACGAGATTTTGAAAACTCAAAAGGCACTAAGCCAAAAATGAGTCAAACTGGAAGGGTTCAAAAACTAGTAATAAATCATCCTAGAACGGATGATTAATCTTCGAAGCGAATTTGAATTTGTGTTCTCATTGTGGTTATCACCTAAGGGTAGGTGACGGTTTTGTTTTAAAAATCTAAACGCAAAGTTCTTTGCGTTAGGGTCCTAAGAGTTATAGTCTAGGTCAAAGCATTACTAATAACCTAATTCCCTATAACCATTGGCTCTGATACCAACTATTCTGTCGCACCCCGACCGCATTAAAACAACAAAGCCGCGGCGGAAACGTCGGGGAGTGTCGTGGCAGAATTATTGTTTCACAACCATGGATACAAAAAGTTTTGTTTTATTGATTCGTTAAGTAATTTACATTGTTTTATCACAATACAAACGAGTTACATATCGACTAATATTGTTATTATGTCACTAAGGCCTCGTCCAGATCCTATGTGACTCATGCATCCTAGTAATCATCATCATGCATCAACACCTGAAACATATGTAAAAACAAAGTCAGCAAAGAAATGCTGGCGAGTACATAGGTTTTATAGGAGTGTCGGATTCATGGCTAGTTTAAATGTTGCAATACTTTATTAAAAACCTTGTTTTGAAGAGAGTATAATATTGCAACTTAATTAACCAACTCAAATCAAGCGGGTTATAGTTTATAAAACCTCGTAGCCATGATTCTTAACCCAAAAACATTTGTTTTAGTAAAGAAAATTGTAAAACATCTCGTATCAACTCGTTAATAAAACTTGTTAATAAATCTCGTTAATAAAACTCGTATGGTTTATATCATTTCGAAAACCTCGTTTGTGTGACATCGTTTCAAAATCGTTTACCCAAATGAACTAAATAACGCCACGGTATGTAATACGATGAAAACACTTATATATAAGAAGTACCAGCGGCGTATCTACCATGTTTTCACCACATTACCCCCGTCCCATTATCTAAACACTTAACCAAAAACCAATCGTTTATCCAACTCGTTTAATCTTGTATGAATCGTTCCCAAATCGTTAATTCGTTTAAATCGTTTAAAACATCCTCGTTTTAAGTGTGAAAACTATTTATGGTCGCCTCGCTAATAACATTCAAACCTTCGTGACTCGACTATCTCGCTCTCGCATTAATAAACCACCAAAGGGTAAATTAACATCAAGATTCAGTCATTACCCACCTAACCCACACATAACCATGGGTGCAGTATGATAATGGGATTTGTTAGATCCTATGGTACCATAACCTAATACTGGTCGGCTTGATCAATGCTAATGAATGTCATTCGTTATGTAACTACAACCAACAAGTTCGTTCACATTACCGAAATCGTTATTAGTTTAGTATAAACCATCTTAATCTTTTTTTGAAATCATCGTTATAATATCGAAAATCGTTTTGAAACCAATCGTTAAAACCTTGAAAACATTTAGCACATATGAATCACCCCAAAACAATTGAAAACAGTAAAATAGGGGAACTATGTACTCACATGGAGTGCAAAGTATCCTCATTCAATAGAACTTCAACAAACTCGAGCAAACCAGAGAAATCAAACAGCACCTAGTAATCGAATCACTAGTCAAACAATAGACGCCTAAATCAGAAGATCGGACAGAATGAGGTCTTGTAAACCAAATGGGTGTTGGAACCCATGTGATATGGTTTAACAAAGCCTACATCCTAGATCAGAACATAACCTAAGTGCTTTCGACCCGTTGCGGCCCATTAAGGTAGCTTACGCTACTTTAACGCGTCGTGCGCGCAAAAGCGCATTCGAGACGTCTAACTAGTCCTATGACAAGTGTTATATGCCAAAACATGTTTAAATATGTTACATAATCAGTTATGTGACAAAAGTTTAGGTTACATATGCTTAATTACCAATTATGCATGAAAAGGGCATTTTGGTCATTTACCTAAGGCATATAAACTACTTATCATATAACTACTTAAACCTAAGTCACCATAAGGTATAACCTCGGAAGGTTATTCCTATGCAACTATGCTCACTAAACATGTTTGGTCGAATCCTAATGATCGACCAAACGGGTCGAGTTTGAAAGTCTAAGCGGGTGTTTAGTCCGCTTGACTTACGACTCTACACAAGCACTAATCTAAAAGTGACGAGCTAAACATGCTAAAACATGTTTAGTTAAGTTAGAAAACAGGTTTTGATATCGAAACAAACGGTTTTGATACCCAAGAGTAGTTTAGTTACAAAATACGCATAAACACGTATTTTGGCCGAAACTACGACTCGTCACTATGCCTAGTCAACGTGGTAATCAGTAGGTATAGTCACAAGGGACTATAACCATCGTGATTACGCTCACGTTGCAAAGTTCAACGGAAATTTGGGTTGACCATTGACTGGTCAAAGCTGAAAGTCAAACTTGTTTGACTTTCATGCTTGAAATACAAGAACAAGCAAGAAGAGGACTTACAAAGGGTCTAAGAAGGATGTTTGATCTAAAATAGCTCAGGTATGAAGTGTAAACACACCAACTTAGAGCTGATTTCAGATCAAGTGTGAGAATGAAGTGAAGTGGGGGGTTGCTAATTATAGTAAGTTAGGAGTTCTAGGATCATTCCAAGTGTTGTGAAGCTCAAATCTTGGACATACACTTGTTAATCTAAGGTTGGGCAACTAGCAAAACAGGCAAACAAGTCCATAGATTGCAAAAACAATGTCTAAAACCAGTTGCAACAGCTGGAATGGAAGTTTCTAAATTTTGTGGTGCTGGCACAAGCTTACGGACCGTAAGCTTATGGTCCATACGGTCCGTAAGGGACCTGCAGACCAGCCACTTTCACTTATTTACAGTTTAGCCTCTGCCCCTTGTTTCATTGCGTATCGGTACTTCTAAGACCCGTCAAACCCATTTTCAAGCTCCACAATGAGGTTAAAACATAGGGAACATGAAATATGCTTGAAAACATCTCGGGTGTCGGTTGGTTTGGCCGTACGGTTGCGTTGTTCGGTTAATTACAACGGAAGTCGTAACGAACGCGTGTATGATCCAAATTGCGAAACGAATGAAGTTTTAGCATCCCAATCACTAAAATAAAATATTTCAATGATTACATAAATTTTTGGATGTCTGGATATATTCAGAACGTAAGATATGCGCGAAAATGCAAACTTGTGCACTTTTTGACGCTTTTAGTCCCTATTGATCAATAAAGTTTATTTTAGCATACCGAACCCCTCAAAGCCTATTTCTAAGCTATGTAAAGGATATTTAGGGTATGTTTAACTTATGATCAAGTTCTGGAATGTTCGTTTCTATACAAATCGGTATAGTTTCGCAGTTTGACACAACTAGTCCATGCGATCAAACAATCTTGATTTCAACACTGCAAACCATCCAAAACTTATTTCTAAGTTATGTGGAGGTCATTTAAGGTATGTTAAGCCTATTTCATTATTCCGGAGTGTTCATTGCATTAAACTGGTTATATTTACGCTTCGGTGCGTGTATAATCTTCCAGAAAGCAATTTAAAGCTTGAAATCGGAGTCGAATCTAATTGAAAATTCACCAAATACAAATACACACATAATAACATCAAAACACATATAGTAACACCAAAGCACATTGTTTTATTAATAATCATCATTCTTTTACATCGTACATCGATTACAGAGTACAGTTGTCACAGTAGTCTTTGTTAAACCATTTCATATGAGTTCCAACACTCATTTGGTTTACAAGACCTCATTCTATCTGATCTCCCGATTTAGGTCCCGATTATGAATATAGTGATTCCATACTAGGTGCCTCTTGATTACTTGACTTCCCGAGCTTTGTTAGTTCACTAGATCAATGATACTTGCTATCTCAAGTGAGTACATAGTCCCCTCTTTTACCGCTTTCAAATATTTTGGTGTGATACACATGTGCCTACTTGTTACATTCATGCTTTTCATCCTTTTAATGACATATACTTGCTATGTTAAACTAGTACACATATAGTACATGATTTCAATTATGCTTTGCTATGTATGTTGACTGAGCATGCTAGCACATTGATTTCATAAGACACTTTTGTTGCATATGTTTACTCAGCATATGGGCACATTGATTTACATTACATTTATGCTATGTATGTTGACTGAGCATGCTAGCACCTTGATTTCATGGACATTTCTACTTTATATGTTTACTTAGCGTACTTAGTACATGGTTTCCACATAACATGCTTACATTGGTTATGACATTTAGTATGTTTAATGGGACAATAATACATTCATTAACATTGATCACGCCGCTCGGTAGTATGTAATGGTACATAGGACTTGACAAATCCCATTCCCAGCTTCGTAGGTTTGTTTGGAAGTAGGGATGACAGAATCTGAATACATTTTTTATAAACCTTTGACTTGTTAAGGGTTTATCAGACAGTCTCAAGGCTTGAATGTATGCGATAAACACAACCACATAAATGTTCGAATCGATAAAGCATTCGTTTTGCAAAACATAACTTTTAACTTAAACTTTGGTTTATTCAAAGACATTGTTTTGTACATGACATTTGATTATACATGACATTATACATATGGTTTGAGTAAATACTCTTTATTCACCATACAAGACATTTGATTATACAAGACATGGTTTATACTCGACATTGTGACATTATACATTGTTTATACACGACATTTGACATTGGTTTGACAAGACATTTTTGGTGGTTATTTGGTAAGTGATATAAGTAACGAGATGTGTGTAACATGATAAAAGCATGGTGAATACGCCACTGGTACTTCCTATATCTAAGTGCTTTTATGATATTACATATCGTAGCATTATCTAAACCACTTCGACAAAGACAAAGACATGACACATTTTATACAAATGAAATATTTTCACAAGACATTGTTTTACAAATGACATATTTTATACAAATTCATTTTCACTAGGTTATTCATTTAATCATGCATTATTCTTTTATACCATCTGATTTCGTATCGATTTTCATATGATTTTATAACAAAACACTTTTTAATGGTTCATGACTACTTTTGTTAAACACTTCTTTTAACTACAAGTCATGAATCCTTCATCAACAAAACCTATATATCTCACAGGAGTTTTTATGCTGACGTACCTATTTTCACATGTTTTTTCAGGAGCTAATGTTTGAGGCTGATCGTGCTACACTTAGGCGGACTCGGGCCTTAGTGACTTAAAATGAAGTAAGACAATTTAATTTACGTTATGTTTCTACTATTTCCAAGACAATGTATACACTTTAATTAATAAAACTAAACTTTAACTACCATGTGTTGTGAAACAATAATTCTGCGATGACACTCCCCGACGTTTCCGCCGCGGTTTGTTGTTTTACGCGGTCGGGGTGTGACGGTTAAAATCTGTGTTTGACATAATTGCATACCCCAAGTATTGAATTTTTAAAGTGATTTCATTGAAAGCAGTTGTTTTGTTTGAGACACAAGTGAGCAGGGTATGGAACAAAAACTTCATTGGTGGTGGAAAATTTTCTTTTTGCATTGTTGCTTTTGTTAACTGTCCATCATACCCTCTTTCAATCAAATCAAGTTGATACTCACTTTTAGGAAATGAAGTTTTACCTGCTAGATCATTCATCTGAAAAAACTCTGAAATGGATTGTGGGGTTATTGGTACCAAAACATCTATTACTTTTGAAGTGATTGCCCAAGGCTTTTTATCTTGTTCCTGAACTTCAGCAATAGCCTAGAAATCACGTAGTGTCACACGCCCAAAAATACCCCAAGCGGAACCCCCGCGAGGCGTGTGACGTACTAGGATCTAGCCACTAATCACATTGAACTCATACAAGATTTTAGATAATAGCTTTCTTTCATTACAAAAGTATATCAAAACAATATTTATAAAATTCAACATATTCAGGGGAAGCATAATACAAAGTTTAATCACTTCCAAACCCAAGTGTAAATAACCAATTAATCTAGTCTTGTGTTTCCAAGTATCTCGACCCATGACCACTCCAGCATCCCAGATAGCAAGTTGCACATCCAAATATCTATATACTGCGAGCATGCCCAACAAGTGTATCAGCATAACGCTGGCGAGTTCACGGTTTTGTAAAAACGTTTAGTTGCCAAGTGTCTAGTCCAGTTTATGAACAATGTTGATAATGACTCGATACCGTACAAGATGGCTTCAGTTTGTTTTGCCCGTCCCCAATGCCCCCTATTAAAGCATTGATCATGACTAAGGTCATTCGTTCACGCCTGTCCTCTCAGGTATGGTGTGAGGTTGCCAAGCCTAATAGCGCTATCAACTAATACCCCGTTACCTCGTAGGTAACTATTCTGTAGAAGATCGGAATAGGAAATGCGTGTATTATCCAACATCCCAGTTTTTACCGAGAAAAGACGTATTCCTCTCAGGAATACCCGTTTGATTGTCCCACCCGCCGGGACGTATGCTCAAGAGAAGTGAACTCACCTTAGATTGCACATAAGATACAAGTAGTGTATCAGCAATACACACAACATAATACTAATCATACCAGTTAATCATGCATATAATAGTTCATGGTCATCATACATAGCAGGTATTCAGGTCATGTGCGAATTTCATAATGCCAGTTCATGCTTTCACATTGGAAAATAAAAGTTAATGTTTCATATCGGTCGCGCACCTTACTATGCGACCCCATAATACTCAATTCATTCAGAAGTGTGTGGCCCATTAACATGGCCCAACTCAAGTCTGCGACTAACAGGCTAGTGTACGATTCAAATGTTACCCATTCACAAAGCCCAGCCCACCTATATACGGCCCAACAAAGTGTACGATTCCAAGTTGACCAAGCGGCCCATGAGCGTATTTCAACCCAATGAGGTGTACGGCTGGGTTTCAATTATGCGACCAAGTCTAAATTGTGCGACTGGATCCTCGGTGTGCGATTCGTTTATGGTTGTGGCCCACTAAACCTATCCGGCCCAAGTGATTGTGTGTGTGCGATCCATTGCCAGTGTGTTGTCTAATGTTGTTACCCGGCCCAAAGAAGTGTGTGACACTTCAAAAGTGTGCGTCATCACCCAATTTCGTTACCCATTCCCCCATTCAAGGCTCATCAGTTTCACAAATTAAGTTGTATATAATTACAAAAGTTTCCATAATCATCATGTGATTTCTAATTATCATTAATTCATTAGCATAATATAACCATACCCTTAGCTTCAAATCGGATCAAGCGACACAAACATTGTAACGGTTTCTCCTCATCATACGGATCTAAACCACAACAATCAGATTCATATTCATAACACTTAATAAGAACAAGAAACCTAACTCATTGATCCCATCCAGTAACAACTCCTAAGTTCATTGAACTCGCAAATAGTATAGACGATTCATCATGATTCTATTTACCCTACCATGCTAACTTCCTAACAATCTTCTTTTGTTCATTCAGCATAACTCAATTTATAAACAACTCTAAATCACCCTCTAATCATACATATTACTAGTATTTCTCAAGATTACATTCACAAATACAAAACATAACATCACACCAAAAGCCTAAGTCATAATCGGTGGATTAATCCATCAAGAAACCACACCACAATTACACAATAGAAGACTAACCAAAATATAAGATGGAGACTAGATTTCTTGCAATGAGAAGAAGAGACTTCGAGAGAGGGGAGAGGGGCTGCCACCGATCGCTAGAGGGAACTAGGGTCTGATGTTTTTGTGTGTTGCCAAAAAAATGAAACCGTGTACACCAGTGTGTACGTACAATTCCCTAGTTAAAGGGTTGAGCTTAGCTTTGGGCCTAGTGGAGCTGGGCCGAGAATAACTTAGTTTACAAGAAAGGAGTGTTCAGCCCAAGATGGAGGTGTGCGATCAAGAATAGAGTGTGCGACCCGGACATTTGTGAGACTAGATTATATCACCAACTACATTCACATTTTACATTTCACATATCACGTACAAACAACTCATAAACGATCAATATAAATTAATATATTAACTTGTCACATAGAGTTCGTATTGGTTACATCAGGGTACGACAAATGGCTCTAAAATACGGGTTGTCACATCATCCCCAACTTGAAAGAAATTTCGTCCCAAAATTTGATAAGCAGTCTCAGGGAAGTAAAGTGATAGATCGCAACGATTGTGGGTTTTTCCTCAGGTGCCACATCATCCCCAACTTGAAAGGGAATTTTGTCCCGAAATCCACCAGTCGCTTCGTGGTTAGGCCCAGCCGCTTTGAATAATTAGAGATACTTAATCTTGTGTTCCAACGAACTCTCGCAATTGGAGTTTGAGTATGCTTACGAACCTTCGTCTCCTGGTCCAAGATTTCAATAGGTTTTTCAACTACGACTTATCATCGATCTATGGTTCTTGCAAAGAGATCGCAAGTGTTTCATCAGGCAAACACTTCTTTGGATTCAAGACATGAACAACAACGTGAACGTTGCCCAGTTTGTTTGATAACTCGAGTTTGTAGGCCATCTTGCCGATTCTCGACAGAATCCCGAATGGCCCAACGTATCGTGAATTAAGTTTGCTACGCTTCCCATAGCGCACTACACCCTCCTAGGGTGAAACTTCTAACATAACCCGATTGCCTTCTGCGAATGCTAAGGGTTTCCTACACTTAGCGACTTTTCTGATGGTCATGCACTGCCACCATACGATTTCCGATCTAAACAATCTTCTCAGGAGTTTCGAGTACAAGTCTTGGACCTGTGATTAGGCCGTCACCCACCTCAACCCAACACGGAGATCAACATTGTCATCCATGCAATGCCTCAAACGGAGCTGCCTGAATACTTGAATGGTAGCCGTTGTAGTGAAACTCTACCAAGGTAAATGTCTCACCATTTACCAATGTCGATCACACATGCTTGCAGCATGTCTTCAGGTGTCTGGTTGGGCCGCTCACCCTGACCATCTGTCCGAGGGTGTGATAATGTCACACCCCGACCACGTAAAACAACAAAACGTGGCGGAATCGTCGTGGAGTGTTGTAACAGAATCATTGTTTCATAACACACGGAAATTTAAGTTTTGTTTTATTGAATCTAAAGAAGTTACAATGTCTTAACAATAAAGAAACATAACATAATTAACTTGTCTTGCATCTTTTATTATCACTAAGGCCCAAGTCCGTCTAAGTGTATCTTGATCATCTTATGCAACAGCTCCTGAAAACACATGTGAAAATAGGTACGTCAGCATAAAAATGCCTGTGAGATACATAGGTTTGTGAATATAGGATTCATGACTTATTTGTTTAGAAAAAGTTGTTTAACAAAAGTCAGTCATGATCCTTGTAAAATGTTTTGTTTTATAAATCATTCGAAAAGTGATGATAAGGTAGATGATGTGTAAAAGAATAATGTAAGGTTAAATGAATAACCAAGTAAAATGAGTTTGTATAAGATAAGTTGCTTGTAAAACAATGTCTTGTGAAAAGTAAGTTATTTGTATAAAATGTTATATGTCTTAAATTGAAATGATTCAAATAACGCTACGATATGTAATACCATACCAGCACTTATATATAGGAAGTACCAGCAGCGTATCCACCATGCTAGTATCATATTACACACGCCTCGTTACTTAAACCACTTAATCAAACCGAACCACCAAGATGTAATGTTTAACAATTGTAGAAATCTTTATATATAGTCAAATGTCTATTGTCAAATGTAAACCATGTAATGTGTGAACAAAAGTTATGTATGGTAAGTAAAATGAGACTACTTAATCCACAAGTAAAAATGTACAAAACAAAGTATTTGAATAAATCAAAAGTTATGCTTTGTAGAATAATGCATGCTTTACTGATACGAACACTTATGTGGTTAGTTAAACGTCTACATCCAAGCCTTGAGACATTCCTTACGTCCAAACAAGCCCGGGATTTCAGGAATGGGAGTTGTCAAGTCCTATGGTACCACTACCTACTACCGAGCGGCATGATCGGTGTTAATGAATGTATTAGCTTCGTTAAACAACCAAATGTTATACCAAATGTAAACATGTGATGTGAAAACAATGCACTAAGTATGCAAAAGAACATACATAGCGTGAATTGTAATGTAAAGTAATGTACTAAGTATGCACTATATGGACATATGTAGCATAAAATGTAATGTATAGTAATGTACTAAGTATGCACTAGATGGACATACATAGCATAAAATGTAATAAAATCATGTACTATAAGTGTACTAATGAACATAGCAAGTATATGATGTGAAAACAGGAAAGCATGAAAGTAACAAGTAGGCACATGTGTTTCAACCAAAAACAGTTTGAAAACAGTAAAAGAGGGGGTCTATGTACTCACTTGAGATTTCCTAGGAGTCCTTGAGTAACAACCAAACAATGCTAGAGATCACGGAAATCAAACGGCACCTAATATAGGTAACTATGTTAATAAATCGGACCTAAATCGGAGGATCAGATATAATGAGGGTCCGTAAACCAAATGAGTATGGAAACTCATGTAATATGGTTTAACAAAGCCTACATACTAAAATGAAACCTAACCTAAGTGCTTTTGACCCGTTACGACCCGTTTAGGTAGCTTATGCTACTTTAACGCGTCGTTCGCGTAAAACGCGTTCGGAACGCCTAACTAGCCCTATGATAAGTAAAATGTGCCTTAACATGTCTAATATTGTTGCTAAATCAGTTTAGATGTCAAAAGTTATGTTACATATGCTAAAAATGAATTTTGGAGTAAAAAGGGCATTTTGGTAATTTACCTAAGGCATATAAACTACATATCATACAACTAACTAAACGTCGCGACCATAAGGTATAACCTTGGAAGGTTATTCCATATACAACTATGGTCACCTAATGTGTTTGGTCGGATCCTAATGATCAACCAAATGGGTCGGGTTCGAAAGTATAAGTGATTGTTTAGATCGCTTACCTTTACGACCCTAGACAAGCACCAAACTAAAAGTGACGAGCTAAGCATGTTAAAACATACTTAACTAAGTTAGAAAACAAGTTTGGTATCAAAACAAACGGTTTTGATACCTAAGAGTAGTTTGGTTACAAAATACGTAAGAATACGCATTTTGGCCGAAACTACGACTCGTCACTGAGCCTAGATAACGTGGTAATCAGTAGGTATAGTCACTAGGGACTATAACCATCGGGATTATGCTCACGTTGTGAAGTTCAAACGAACTTCGCGTTGACCATAGACTGGTCAATGCAGAAAGTCAAACACAGTTTGACTTTAACGCTTAAAACATATGAAAAGAACGAAAGAATACTTACAACGGGTCCCCGCAAGTTTGATCTTCCATGTATTCTCAGGTATGAAGTGATAAAACACCCCAACTTAGAGAAATCTCAGAATTCAAGTGGGTTTTGAAGTGAAATGGATGGGGTATATATAGTGTTCGGAGAGCCGTTAAGATCGCTTATCGAAAACCGTGCTTCAATCTCATCCATACATGTGTTACAATACCATGGTACATCAAAATGGCCCCCATTCTCAGGAACTGCCATGTGCAATTGGGTTTTGAGTGCTTAACAGCTGTTAACAGCTGTTAAAATAGATTAGGCTGATCTGGGAGGTCCTCACGAACCGTATGGATAAGTGCTTACGGTCCGTAAGCCATGTGCAGACCAGCAAGGTTTGATTTTTGGCAGAACAGGCCCCTGTGCACATTTCGTCGTGTTTTGGCACTTCTAACACCCGTCAAACCCATTTTTAAGCTCCATAAGGATGTTAAAGCATGGGGATCATGAAATATGCTCAGAAATATGTCTGAGGTCAGTTCCTTTGGCCGTACGGTTGCGTTATTCGATTAATTATGACGGAATGCGCATAAGCGCGAAAAACGATCCAAATTGCGCGACGAATGGATTTTTCTCATGCCAAACACTAAAATAAAATATTTTAGTGCTTACATAAATTTTTGGATGTCCGGATGTATTCAGAATGTAAGTTATGCGCTAAAATGCAAACTTGTGCACTTTTTGACGCTTTTAGCCCCTGAATGACCCAAAAGTTTATTTTAGCATACCGAACCCCTTAAACCCTATTTCTAAGCTATGTAAAGGATATTTATGGTATGTTTAACTTATGGTCATTTTCTGGAATGTCTGTTCTAGAACGAATCATCATACTTTCGCAGTTTGTCGAATTTAGTCCCTGTAGGCGATTAAACTTTTTTTTGCCATACCAAAGCCTTCAAAACTTATTTCTAAGTTATGTAAAGGTTATTTAAGGCATGTTAAGCATATATTGATGTTCCGGAGTATTTTCCGCGTTAAACTGATTACGTTTATGCACCAGTTTGCGTATAATTCTCCAGAAAGCGATTTAAAGCTTGAAATTGAACAAGAATTGATATGTGCAAAAGATACACATATTTATACTACTACCAAATATGAAATACGATATTTCATTGGTTTGGTATTTGTTTGATGGCTGTGGAGGCACAGGTGTCACAGTCTCCCCTACTTTAGGAAATTTCGTCCCGAAATTTTATTTAGAGGAAACTTGTGAGAGCTTGAAAAATGAAGTTGAAAAGATCGAACAACACAGAGGGAACAAGTTTAAGGCTACCCCTAGCCCTATCCCAAAGATCCAAACTGGTTTTAGTGCTGACAATTCGTCTGGAACAAAGAGTAGTAATGTGACACAGAGTGGTGGATCTTCATCTTCATATTCAAGCTTTGATCCGAATCATACAACATCAAGTCCTCAACGACAGAATTCTACAAATCTGCAGTGTAATGTTACTTTGAAAAAAATGGTCAGAATTTGTCTCCAGAAATAGCCAAGCAACACATGGCATCACTAGTTGCTATGTTGGAATCTTATGAAAGTTTGATTGCTGGCAAGATTGGAAATCCGATGCCTACAAAAGAAGATTATGACTAAATTGATGCAAAGGAACTTGAGTTGATGGATGTGAAGTGGTGTTTGGCTAGTGCTTGTAGGATGGCAGAAAAGTTTCAACAAATTACTGGTAGACATGAGTTTCGAGGAATGGCTACTTCTCCGTTGGGTTTTGACAAATCAAAAGTTAAATATTTCCGCTGTAAAGGAAAGGGTCATTTTAAGAGAGAATATACAAATAAAGAAGCAACCGGGAATCAAGAAAAGAACAATTACTATCAGAGATCAATTTTTCATCAGATTGATCAACAACCTCAACAAAAGGATTCAAAAACTGTTCATGGTAAAATGATCTAAGATGCAAATAAAAAAGCTTATTTTGGAATAATTGATCAAGGTGATGAGTTTGTTGCAGAGGGGTTTAGCTGGGATAAATACATTCCACAAGGTTCAGGTCTAGTTACAAATGGATTTAGCTGGGATAAATATATTCCACAAGGTTCATGTTTTGTTGCGAGAATTCTGGGTGAAGATGAGGCTAATCAGAAAAGAATCCCGATTTTTCCAGATCTTGGAAGCGATATGGATACTGATGATGAGGAAGAATATCTTAACAAAGCTAGAAAAGGCATAGATCCTGTCAGTTTTAATTTGTTTTTTGCAGATAAAATGGAGATGCTGAATCAGAAGAAGATTGCCAGATTAAGGAGAGAGCTGGAAGCAGCAAGAATGCTTGCTGATGAAAAGGCAAAGACAGAAGCTGGAGAAGCAAATGTTGAAGCAGCAACTGAAAAAGTAGTAGAGAAAATCGTTGAAATGGAGAAAGTGGTGGAAAAAATAGTCGAAGTTGAGAAACTTGTCGAAATAGAAAAAATTGTTGAAGTTGAGAAACTCGTTGAAGTTAAAAAGACTGTCGAGGTTGAAAAGATAATTGAAAAAGTGGTTGAAGTTGAAAAACTATGTTTGAAGTGTTTAGAATCTTGCAAAGTTTGTGAGGAGAAAGATAAGAAGATTGCTGATTTGGAGAAGATTAAAGAAGATTTACTGTCCGATGTGAAGTATGTGAAGGAATCGTATGATGTTCTGAATAGAACAGTTGATGGTTTGAATAAGACAAACAAAGAAGTTGATGCTGCTATGACAATGATGAGTTCAACATTAATGACAATGCAGAGCGTCATCAATGAATATATCGAACATTGTGCTAAGCTGAAGCAGGAGTTGGAACTTGAAAAGATTGAGAGTGAAAGGATTAAACGATTACTGTTGAGTTATACTACTTGTGATTATTTCATTGATCGTGTTTATCCTACTGTTGCAGGTCTTGAAGCGTTTAAAGATAAAGAAACGGAAGACACAGATGCTGGTAAGACATAAAGTGTCAAGTATAACAAGTGTCTGCCTCCAATCTATGAGAGTTATTCCCCCAGGAATCCTAACGAGGAGCGTCTAAAAAAGGCAGTCAACATCATGTTAAAGTCTGAAATCATTGATGAATTACCAGACAATATTGATGTCACATTCACAGCGTCTGACACTGATCATGAGTCAGAGTTATTAAAGAAAGTGGTCGATCAGGTGTTAGATATGGATGAAGAGTCAAAACCGGAGTCTAAATCTGAAAGTTCGAGTTCGTCAGAAAATAGTCCGAGTTCACTGGTAAAAAGGGTCTACAATAAAGAATTCCTGTTATCAAAATCTAATTTGAGTGACGAACCAATCAAAGTAGCATATACTTTGAATGATTCAGAAAAATTATATTCTGATGAGGAATTTCCAATAAGAGGTGTCAAAACTGAAATGATCAAATAGGTTTTCAAATTAACAGAAATTAATATTTCTGAAATAAAAGATTTAAATCTTGCTGAAAAACCTAAAAAGTACAATATTTCTGAAACAGAGATTGAACAAGAAAAAGGGTTACAGTTCTGGTTCAGGTTATCGAAAGAAACCTAACCATAACGATAAATTCAGAAAATAAGGTCTTGTTTTAGTTCTTTGGAAAATTATAAAAATGAGAAAAATTATAAACTAAAAACAACATTCGTTGCAGGAGGAAGTTCTGAAGAAGAGCAGAAGAAACCATTCTGGAAACAATCAAATCAAGAGTTTCATGCTGAAGTAAAGAGGAATGTGAAGAAGTGTGCTCTGAGAGTTGATAGAAGAACCTGCTTTAAGTGTCAAAAAGCTGGACACATTGCTTGGAACTGCCAAGAGTCCACCTATTCAAAACAGGAAGTTTCTTCTAACTTTGAAATGAGAAGAAAATATGCTAAGAAATCTGAACAATCAAAAGAAAAGGTTAAAATGTTTGAAAAATCGACTGTGGAAGCTGGTGAAACTTCAAAAAGGTTTTACAAAAGACAAGTCGATTTGAACAAACAAAGATGGGTTGTTAAGAGTTCAGATAGTAGTTCTGACAATGAATCTGATTCCATAAAATCAGAGGAGTCATTTGTTGAGAAGAAGAATGAGAATTCCGTTCCAGAGGTGAACGATGAAAATTTTCCTAAGTTTTCAAAGGAAAATTTGAAGTTGAAAGTAGGAAAAACTGAGATTTCAGGTCAATTTTTTGCTGGTAACAAAGAATTTGATGCTGAAAAGGCATTTAATGGAAAGGTTAAACATATTTTCGGGAAAATGGTTGATGGAAAAGTGAAAGGTGCTAAAGAATTTTATAAATCAAAATGTTGGTTAGACAGATGTTTGCCACCAAAATCACCCAAGGCTGGTCAGGCTTGGGTGTCAGCATTTTCACCATAAATTCCTGACTTGCTGGAGCTCCCAGGTTGGTAAGCGTGGAGCAGGAATCGGCATCAATCTTGAATAGTTTGGTTGGTAAATCTGCAGGTGATATCTTTATATTGTTATATTTTGATTCACAAGTGGTTTTGGTTGTTAAGTGAACCTACATGTGATTGAAGAAGGTTTTCTCTTTCAAATGGTAAATCAAGGACATTAAGTTGTACTTGTTTTTCCTACATATGATTGAGAAACGATGTGATGAACCCCAATTTTACAAATGATAAAATCAACAAAACTTATTTTCCGGAAAAACCATTTGATTAAAACAAACTTAAGTGTTTTGAAATCAATGGGAAAATAGTTTGTTGAAAGGGGGAGTTCTGATTATTTATGCCAAGTAGATGGCGATCTGAGTTATTCGATATCAGTTGTCAATTTACTTGTACAGTTTGTTTTCAAATTTCCTTAAAATGCATTTGCATTTTAGGGGGAGTAAAAATTTCAAAAAATCCAAAAACATTGGAAAATTTGAAAAAGCCAAAAACATGATGAAATTAAAAATGAGTTTTGTTGTAAAAAGAGGAAATGATAGTACATCAGTGGAAGATCACAACATGTTAAAGAATTGGAAAGAAAAATGTGATAAACGGTCTCACTGATGATGTGCCAGTAGGTTTTTGCACATTTAGTAGATTGTGAAGAGATATAAACCTAAATTCAAACTTGCTTAATTTGTGGGTAACATCTCTCAGATATATGGGTAACCCCCGAAATCTTGTTTGAAGGACCCCTCTTTCTGAGATAATAGGTCTTTATTCTTAGTGATATATGGGGTATTATCCCGGGACTTCTGATAATGCGGAAGCAATGGCCTAGTCCCCAGAGAATACTTTACGCTTGCTTGAAATATAGCCCGCCCTCAGCATAAAAAATGATAAAACATTGCAAAATGCAAATCATGTGCTGTTGTAAAAAAGATCCTCTAAAGGGGACCCACCAAAAGTCGAGCCGTCATCTCTCTGCTGAACGGAAGTTCTGACCTGAGCTCTCACGGTTTTCGCAATTAACCCCTTACAGATATCATCTAGGTATACTCACCTGTAAGACTGAATATTGGGATCTGGATACGGGAGTATATTCTGAGGTGGGACACGCGAATAAGTTTAAGTATCTAAAACATTAATCTCGTATCTCGAAACAGTTGAACTTTGTGTGAAAATTTAAGTGGATCAGTATACTGACAATCTAAGTGAATTGTTTAGAACTTAAAATGTTTAAAGCTTAACGGTGTTGGTGATTTGTCTCAGAAACTGATATGATCCTCTTACGCAAACTCAGAAAAATATTGTCTGTATATGTTTCTTTATTGCATTTCCTTTCTGCTATATCAAAAATCCAAAAAGGTTTTGGTTTGTTTTAGCATAAATTTTGAAAAATTCAAAAAGATTTTAGACAACTGATGTTGAAAATCTGATTTTCAAAATTCAGAGTGCTAAACATGACGAACAGGTTTGGGAAAGTTTGTTTGAAGATGTTTGAAATGAAAATTGATATTCATACAAGTGGTTCATCAAATATTAATATGATAAATCATTATTGATTGATACTTGAAAATGATGTGTTAAGTTTGTTTTTGCAAGTTGGTAGCAGAGTTTCTAAATTTGTTATATATTATCTTTTATAAAACTTATGTTTTGGGTAGAGAACTTGCAGGTAAGCCATGAATCGTTTCTGAACCTGAAAGCATTTGAGAGAGCCAGGTTGCGATTCTGAACCTGAAAATATGTGAGCAGAGTTTGAGCCAGACTACGATCCCCGCACAAATTGAGGGGGTGTCTGTTAGAGAAAGAGAGTATGAAGATGCAAGAACTAGGAATTTGATCCTGAAGATGCCAGAGATTGATAGTGCATCATCCGAGGGAGAGATTAGCTAAAGAAAGATTTAGAGTGTGACAAGAGCCAGATAGAGTTTTTGGAAGCCCGAAGACTGATAAAGACTGAAGACGTTGAAGACTCGACACTTAAGAGTCGTCAACATCCGAGGGGGAGTCTGTTGGTGCATACGTCTATCGACTTCATCTTGTATCGAGTCTAGTATTAGAATTGTTAGATCAGGGCGCGTTGTACGAGAAAATAGAAGGTTTTAGGTTGTGTTTGAGTTAATTCCATTTGAAGGACCTAATTCCGCTTGAAATGGCAAGTGACACTTTCAAGCAAAATTAACCTGGTTAATTCCGCTTGAAGTGACACACTGCCACTTTCAAACGGAATTAGAACTCTATATAAACCTCCCAAGCGAAATCATATGTAACTTTTGTCATTCCGGTACCAAAGTGCTGCCGACGCGTCGTTTGATCTGTAAAGCTGTGATATCAATAAAACAAGACGTTTAATAGTGAAACAAGCTGTTTTTCAAGTATGTTTCTTAGTTTCCGCCTCTGAAACAGACAAGAGTTCTTCTAATTGACTCGTTTGGGTCACAACACGATCCTACACAACTTTTGTCCATCGATCTCGTGGGTCGATTGAATAATGCACGGTAAGTTGCTAGAGAATCCCTGAGGCGATCATACTTCTGTATCTTAGTCATCAATTCATTGAGTTCAAGTAAACGAGAAAAGTGAGGAAGGTACAGACCAAACATTTGACGCTTCGACAACTAACTCATAGACGCTCTCACTAGCACCTAGCATTCTTAGACGGTTCTCTAGGAGTTCAGATATATGTTCAGGCAACATTCAATATCGTCGAGGTTCGTAAGGATTCAGAGGTATTTGAAAGGATTACGTTCGAATAGGAGGCAATCATCGCTAAGACTCCTATAGATCATTGTGTTTCTCATATAATGGAACAGAACCCTTTTTTTCACTTGTTAAGCCTCACTGGGACTCACATGCACCCCTCATCATTATTATGTGTGCACCCACAATAAATATTGTGATTTTCATGCTCATCTCAGTTCCTCCTAACTCATGTTAAATAATTCCTCAAACTCGAATGTCAACCGGAGGTTATCAAAATGACAAGATCACAAGAATCTAAGGACTACGACACACTAACAACACATCATAATATAAACAAGCAATTCATGTAATTATGCTACAGTGACGAGTGTGTGTCCGTATGCCACATCATAAACAATTGTACACTAGTCATGTAATGTATACAGCAAGTGAAAAGACGAATCTTGCAATCTGGAGCTGAGTGTCATGGTCGTATTCTCGTATTCAGAACTGTTCGATTATAGTCTGGTTTTATAAAAAACATTTTTAAAACCAAGTTCACTGTAACCAGTAGCTCTGATACCAAACTGTCACACCCCCAAAAATACCCCAAGCGGAACCCCCGTGAGGCGTTTGACGTACCAGGATCTAGCCACCAATCACATTGAACTCATACAAGATTTTACATAAAGGCTTTCTTTCATTACATAAAGTATATTAAAACAATATTTATAAACTTCAACATATTCAGTGGAAGCATAGTACAAAGTTTAATCAGTTCGAAGCCCAAGTGTAAACAACCAATTAATCTAGTCTTGTGTTTCCAAGTATCTCGACCCATGACCACTCCAGCATCCCAGAGAGAAAGTTCCACATCCAAATATCTTTATCTTGCAAGCATGCAAAACAAGTGTATCAGCATAACGCTGGCAAGTTCATGGTTTTTGTAAAAACGTTTAGTTTCCAAGTGTTTAGTCTAGTTTATTAACAATGTTGATAATAATTCGATACCTTACAAGATGGCTTCAGTTTGTTTTGCCCGTCCCCAATGCCCACTATCAAAGCATTGGTCATGATTAAGGTCATAAGTTCACGCCCGTCCTCTCAGGTACGGTGTGAGGTTGCCAAGCCTGATAGCACTATCAACTAATACCCCGTTACCTCTCAGGTAATTATTCGATAGAAGATGGGACTTAAGGTGATAGGAAATGAGTGTATTATCCAATATCCCAGCTTTTACACAGAACAGAAGTATTCCTCTCAGGAATACCCGTTTGATTGTTCCACCCACCGGGATATATGCTCAAGAGAAGTGAACTCACCTTATATTGCTCGGTATGTTATGTTACCCATTCAAAGTTGGTCAACCAAACCCTACCGTGGTTACCAAAGACAGTCAGTTTCGTAACACATAGATCACATACTCTTTGCACATAACATACAAGTAGCGTACCAGCAATACGCACAACATAATACTAATCATATCAGTTAATCATGCATATAACAGTACATGATCATCATACATAGCAGATATTCAGGTCATGTGCGAATTTCATAATGCAAGTTCATGCTTTCACGTTGGAAAATAACAGTTAATGTTTCATATCGGTCGCACACCTTACTGTGCGACCCCACAATACTCAATTCATTCAGAAGTGTGTGGCCCCTTAACATGGCCCAACTCAAATGTGCGACTAACAGGCTAGTGTGCGATTCAAATGCTACCCATTCACAAAGCCCAGCCCACCTATATATGGCCCAACAAAGTGTGTGATTCCAAGTTGGCCAAGCGGCCCATGAGCGTATTTCAGCCCAATGAGGTGTGCGGCTGGGTTTCAATTGTGCGACCAGGTCTCAATTGTGCGACAGGATCCCCGGTGTGCGATCAGAAGTGTGATTCGTTTATGGTTGTGGCCCACTAAACCTAACCGGCCCAAGTGATTGTGTGTGTGCGATACATTGCCAGTGTGTTTTCTAATGTTGTTACCCGGCCCGAAGAAGTGTGCGACACTTCAAAAGTGTGCGACTTCACCCAACTCTGTTACCCATTCCCCCAATCAAGGCTCATCAGTTTCACAAATTATGTTTTACATAAATACAACAGTTTCTATAATCATCATGTGATTTCTAATTATCATTAATTCATTAGCATAATCTAACCATACCCTTAGCTTCAATTCACAGATCAAGCAACACAAACATTGTAACGGTTTCACCTCATCAACGGATCTAAACCACAAAAATCAGATTCATATTCATAACACTTAATATGAACAAGAAACCTAACTCATTGATCGCATCCAGTAACAACTCCTAATTTCATTGAACTTGTAAATAGTATAGCCGATTCATCATGATTCTATTTACCCTACCACCCTAACCTCCTAACAATCTTCTTTTGTTCATTCAGAATAACTCAACTTATAAACAACTTTAAATCACCCTCTGATCATACATATTACTAGTATTTCTCAAGATTACATTCACATATACAAAACATAACATCACACCAAAAGCCTAAGTCATAATCGATGCATTGATCCATCAAGAAACAACACCACAATTACACAATAGAAGACTAACCGAAATATAAGATGGAGGCTGGATTGCTTGCAACGAGAGGAAGAGACTTCGAGAGAGGGGATGCCACCGATTGCTAGAGGGAACTTGGGTTTAATGTCTTTATGTGTTGCCAAAACAATGAAACTGTGTACACCGGTGTGTACGTACAATTCCCTAGTTAAAAGGGTTGAGCTTAGCTTTGGGCCTAGGGGAGCTGGGCCGAGAATGACTTAGTTTACAAGAAATGAGTGTTCGGCCCAAGCTGGATGTGTGCGATCAGGAATAGAGTGTGTGACTCGGACATTTGTGCGACTAGATTATATCACCAACAACATTCACATTTAACATTTCACATATCACGTACAAACAACTCATAAACGTTCAATATAAATTAATACATTAACTTGTCACATAAAGTTCGTATAGGTTACATCAGGGTACGACGAAAGGCTCTAAAATACGGGTTGTCATATCATCCCAACTTGAAAGAAAATTCGTCCCTAAATTTGATAAACAGTCTCAAGGAAGTGAAGTGATAGATCGCAACGATTGTAGGTTTTTCCTCGGGTTCCACATGTAGGGTGTCTTGATAGATGAGTGCATCACAACTAAGCAAAGTTCTGTGCTTTGATGAAGATAGGGAATAAATTATCGAGTGAAACTCTATATTTTTATCTATCTTTTCGAATGTACAGAGGTAATTGTGAGGGTGTTTGATGATAAGATCCATGGTCGGAATAAGAAATCACGAATGGTTGAGAAAGAAATGAAGAAGAAGATGGTAACCGCTTTGGAGAAATTTTTGAATTCGATACCGGCAGTAAAAAGCTCTGTTTGGTGTTTGATCAAGGTTTTGTAAAAAGAAAAAGTGAAAGCTGACGTGGCAACGGTTTCAAAGATCGGACGATTAATATCGGCCCACGTAGCAACCTCTGATGGGTAAAGTGGATAACAACATGATCACCGCTTCAGCAGTACTTTGGTTGTAGATCCAGCCTTTAAAATCTTTATAAAGTCTTGCTCCATTGCACGTAGCGGCATATTCTTCAAACATCTAGGACGTCTGATTTTCAAAGTAATATCCTTTTCACCAGTGACACGATCAACTTTCACAATCTGCTTAGGTTGGTGAGGCTTCCAATCTGGAAAGTTTGATTTTGCTTGTAGCTTAATGTAATCCCACAGCTTCTGCTCTTGCAATTTAACTTCTGGCCCATAATAGTATTGTGTGATATTCTTTGTCTGCACCAGTTCTTCTATATCCCCCCGAGGTAAGGTTTGATATCTGATAAGAATTCAAAGTATTGTACCCCAAACTCTCTCCTGATTGCGTAAAGCTTCAGATCCCCTAAGTAACCCCAAGACAGAATGTCACCAAGAGATTTATCAGGATGATTAGCGAAGAACTCTAGCGGCCTCTTGAATTTCCTCACTTCTGGCATAACTTTGAACCATCTTTTTCTTTCTTCTAATAGATCATCTTTCGATACTGTTTCAGGAACACCTTAAGAAGCAATTTTCTCAACCACTTTCCTCATTTCTTCATCTTTGTTGTGAGATTGGAACAATTCATTTAAGGTAGGAAAGTCATCATGTACTCCAGAATAATGAAATGGAGTATCTTCACTAGATTTTGATCCTTCCTTAATGATTACATCGTTGAAGTTGTCGGCCTCATTCACAAACTTGAAGGAATAATCCCTATCTGGAGTAGGTGGAATTTCCTCCTCAATATCAAACTTAAACTTGTCATCATCCATATCCAATTCTTCCAACATGGACTCCCTAGTCCAGTTCTCAACTAACTCCCCATCTTCCTTTGCATGATGTAAATAAATGACCTTAGGGAGTGTAAGGAATACCCCATCAATAGCATGCTTGGTTACAGAAGACGACTTTCATGATGTTGATCTTCCTCATGTTGTTCGTTCAGCTCATCGTTTAGAAAGTCTTCAATAGTTTTCAGACCAGATGACTTTGTAACCAACAAACCACTTGCACCTTGATCATCATCATCATTTTTATCATCTTTATCATCCCTCTAATCTTTGTCTTCCTTATTTTCTATTTCATCATCATCTTCATCTTCGTCTTCATCACCAAACATTTCATCAAATTCTTTATCATCATCAATCACTTTGAACTTATTCATCTTTTCCCTCAAATGACGACGCTCAATCAAATATTAATTGCATGAGTCGCAGGAGTATATGTGATGATAATTGATGTATAATTAGCGTTCTTGGCAATCAAATATGATGGTATGAATATGTTACTAGGTGCACATAGACGACCGATTACGGGTTAGAGTCATGATTTCAAACGATTAGATGATGACGATGATAATATGCCAGTTCATGATGCTAGTGTCAATGATATGCATAGGTTCGATTTGAATGTTTGTTATGTGCTAATCGCCGTTAATGATTGAATGATGATTCATTGGAATTAGGTTGAATGATTAAGATTTATGATCTTCAAATTTTTAACTGTTTTGATTGGAATGGTGTGAGTGATTGTTGTTGATTTGCATTAAAGAAGGAATAACTAAAATTAATGCATTTCCGATAATTATGGTAAATAGTTACTAATGAAACAAAAGGGTAACTGATCGCACACTTCTTTGTTCTCACACACTAGTTAAATACCTATTCTGGTCACACACTTCCATCAGGTCGCACACTCGTGTGGACCTGGACATGTATCTGGGCTGCGTACTGAACTTGTGGGCCAAGTTATGATGGTTGGGCCGCACAAAGGTAGCGGGTCACACACTATTGCTTTGGTCGCACAGTTGAGACTTGGATCGCACACTTACATGGTAATCGCACACTGGACCACGAACAAAATATGGGTCTCACAGTTCGTACCTAATCGCACACACCACAACTGGGTTAGCCATGTTGAGCCGCATACTGCACGTTTGGATTTGGAAAGGATAACGGATCGGGCCATGTTGCACACTTTCAATGGGCCTAGTAATAACTGAGTCGCACACTTATGTGAATAACAAAATAACTGTTAAGTGTATTGTGAAACATGAACATGTGATGTGAACTTTGCATGCGACACGAATACTTGTTACATGCTGTTATGGATTGCTGTGTTACGTGATCTCTTGTTACGACTTGCACAATGATGTGTCATTTATGTGTATGCTACTTGTGTATTGTGTATGAAGGATACTTGAATTATGTGTATATGAAACTGACAGTCTTTGGTAACCACGGTAGGGTTTGGTTGACCAAACTGGAATGGGTAACGTAACATACCGAGCTATGTAAGGTGAGTTCACTTCTCTTGAGCATGCGTCCCGGTGGGTGGGACAATCAAACAGGTATTCCTGAGAGAAATACGTCTTCTCTGGGTTAAAACTGGGATGTTGGATAATACACTCACTCCTATCACCTTAAGTCCCATCTTCTACCGAATTAGTTACCTGAGAGGTAACGGGGTATTAGTTGATAGCGCTAATAGGATTGGCAACCTCACACCGTACCTGAGAGGACGGGCGTGAACTAATGACCTTAAATCATGACCAATGCTCTTATAGGGGCATTGGGGACGGGCAAACAAACCGACGCTATCCTGTACGGTATCGAGTTATTATCAACATTGCTTTTGAATTGGAACTAAACATTTGGCAACTAAATGTTTTTACAAAACTGTGAACTCGCCAGCGTTATGCTGATACACTTGTTGCATGCTCGCAGGTTATTTGATATGTGGTTGTGGAACTTGCTATCTGGGATTCTAGAGTGGTCATGGGTCGAGATACATGGAAATATGAAACAAGACTAATTGGTTATATACACTTGGGTTTTGACTTGATTAAACATTGTATTATGATTCTGCTGAACACATAGAGTTTATACATAATGTTTTGTTATACCTTATCCTAATTAATGAAAATTTTTATTTTAAAAATCTTGTATGAGTTCAATGTGATTGGTGGCTAGATCCTGGTACGTCACACGCCTCGCGGGGATTTCCGCTTGGGGTAATTTTGGGTGTGTGACATTTTGGTATCAGAGCCACTGGTTATAGTGAACTGGGTTTCAATACGTTTTTATAAAACCAGACTATAACCGAACAGTTCCGAAATACGACCATGAAACTCAGCTCTAGATTGCAAGGTTCGTCTTTTTACCTGTTGTATACATTACATGACTAGTGTACACTTGTTTATGATGTAGCATACGGACACACACTCATCACCACGACACGATTTCATGGATTTCTTGTTTACATTATGATGCGTTGTTAGCATGTCGTAGTCCTTAGATTTCTATGATCTTGTCGTTTTGATAACCTCCGTTTGACATACGAATCTGGGGAACCATTTGACATGAGTTAGGAGGAACAGAGATGAGCATGAAAATCACATTATTATTGTGGGTGCACACATAATAATAATGTGGGGTGCATGTGAGTACCAGTGAGGCTTAACAAGCGTAAAAGGGGTTCTGTTCCATTATCTGACCTAGTGTGAATCACAACGATCTATAGGAGTCATAGCGATGACTGCCTCTACTCCAATGAGATCCTTTCACTTCTTTCCGAACCCTTACAATTTTCGATGATAATGGGTGTTGCCTGAACACGTATCTGAACGTCTAGTGAACCGTATGAGAATGTTAGGTGCTAGTGCGAACGTCTATGATGATAGATGTCGAAGCGCTAAATGTTTGGTCTGTACTTTTCTCACTTTTCTCATTTTCTTGAATTCCACGAATTGACGTCACAGATCCAGAAGTAAGATCTCCTCTGTAATTCTCTAACAACTTACCGTGCGTTATTCAATCAACTCGCAAGACCGATGGACAAGAAGTTGAACGTGATACATTACCGACCCTAGTACTATGATGTCCCTGATTACTGACATTGAACACCAGTAGATTGACTTCAATCGAGTCCCTAACCCTAGTCAACAACCTTTAGGAGCCAACTTTAATGAACCAATCGGGGCATAAACGCTGACAATCGACCGAAGCATGGTATGTGCAATTGCTAGCGCATTAGGCAGTACCCTAGGACGTGTTAAGAATGTGGAAAGGTGGACCCCTTTTTGGTGAAGGATCACAAGGCTCTGTTTACAAAGCAGCAACATCAAAGGTAACCGCCATGGCAACAACAAGGTACCCGTAACCCCATCCTTCAGTATGGGAATGAAGGAGACTTCGACGATAACAACGACGGTGGAAATGGTGCTCGTGGTGGAGTATTTACGATTGGCGCGGGTGACGCCAGGTATGATAATAGCATAGTGACTTGTACATTTTGTGATTAACCTTTTCTTCCATATTTTGTTTAACTCTGACACCTCTCGAAACCAAACATGTTGTAGAATTGGCCGATGGCAAGTCAGTTGAAGCCTAACATGTTTGTTAGGGTGCAAACTCGACCTTGTGGGTCAAGTATTCGACATCGACCTTCTTTCTGTTACCCTTGATAGTTTTGATGTAGTAGTTAGTGTGGACTGGTTATCCAGATATTACGCTGATATACTCTTTAAGGAGGAAGTTTTGCGTATCCCTCTTCCTAGTGGAGAATCGTTGTCGGTCCTAGGGCGCCAGAGTGGTGCAAAGGTTGGCGTCATTTCAGCTATGAAAGCCCAGAAGTGTCTACAGAGGGATTATCCCGCTATCTTCACACTCGTTACTGATACTAAGGATGAGAAAAAGGAGGATCGAGGATCCACCAATTGTTCGTGATTCCTCACGTTGTGCTACCCGATTCAGGTTTACTTCCACAACCGTTAGGTGGAATCTCAGTTTGATCTCACGCTAGGGGCCGCCCTGATTACTCGTACTCCTTATCGTCTTGCACCAGGAGGGTTGCAAGAACTGTCTAATCAACTTCAGGAACTGTTAGATAGGGGTTTTGTCGAGCCTACTTTTCCGCCTTTGGGAGCCCCAGTCCTATCATGAAGAAGAAAGATAGGCCTTTTCGTATATGTACTAATTATCGGGAACTAAACAAGGTGACTGTCAAGAACCGTTAGCCCCAACCAAGTATTAACAATCTTGTGAGCAGTTGCGAGGGTCAAACTCCTATTCGAAAATTGACTAAAGATCGGGCAATCATCAGATGGAAGTCCAAGAGAAGGATGTTCCTAAAATGGCATTCTGAATGCAGTATGGCCATTACGATTTTCTGTGCATGTCATTCAAGTTACCCAACACACCAACAGCCTTATAGATCACATGAATCGTTTGTGTAAACCTCATCTCACCGAATTCGTCAACCGTGTTTATTTTTGACATTTTGAATCATTTCCATGAGGAAGGAACACCATGAGCGGCACTTGTATCTTATCTTGGGGCTCCTGAGGGAGGAGCAACTCCACGCGAAGTCTTCCTAAGTGTGACTTCTTGATTCTAGAAGTACACTTTCTTGGTCACATAGTCAACGAATTGGGAATACATGTGGATCCCGCTAAGATCCATTCTATTAGAAATTGAACGGCACCGAAGGGTCCTTCGGAGGTGAGGCAATTTCTTGGTCTCGCTAAGTACCGTCGCAGATCCATTAAGGGATTTTCGAAGATCGTACAACTTTTATCGCTTTAACACTGCAGGGTGCTGTGTATTCGTGGAGGATAAAACAGGAGAACGCCTTTTCAGCTTTGAAACCAAACTCTACAATGCATTGAGTATTGTCCTTACCCAAGGGTACGGGTGATCTGGTAGTGTACCATGATGTTTCGATTCAGGGTCTCGGTTCCGTGCTGAAGCAACGCGAGAAAGTGATAGCTTACGTTTCTCAGCAGTGGTTGGTTTACAAGAAGAATTGCACGACTTACAACTTAGAGTGGAAGCCATGGTCTTTGGATTTAATATCTGGAGGCATTACTTGTATGGTACCAAATGCACTATTTAGACCAATCACAAAGGCCTCCAGCATATCGTTGATCCGAAGGAGCTAAACATGCAACGGCGTCGCTGGATGGAACTCTCGAACGATTACGACTGTGAAACCTAAATGTGTACGAGCTTTGCGGCTCACCATCGACTCTAACCTACATGATCAGATTTGTTCTGCCCAAACCGAAGCACTGAAGGAGGAGAATTTCCAAGCGGAAACCAGGCAGGGCATGGGGAAGCAACTTTTGGCAAATCAGACGGTATTCGCTACTTCATGGAGCGAATATGGGTCCCACTATACGGCAATCTTAGGGAACTTGTGTTGGGCAAAGCACACAAGTCTCGATATTCTACTCGTCTGGGTTTTGATAGGAGATGTTAGATCTAAAAATCCTGTACTTGTGATCAGGTATGAAGGCCCACATAGCGATGTATGTGAATGATGTTTGACTTGTGTGAAAGTCAAGGTGGGATATCAGAAACCACATGGTTTGTCTCAGCAACCAGAAACACCCATATGGAAATGAGAACAGACTGCCATGGATTTTTGTCACTGGCCTACAAGAAACTCGAAAAGGAAACCATACCATTCGGGCGATCGTTGATCGTCGCACAAGATCAGCACACTTTCTTGCGATCAAGAAATTTGACAAGTCTTCACAACCTGCGGACTCTTACTTGAAGGAAGTGGTACTTAGGCACGAGGTGCCACCCTCTATCATCTCTGATCATAATCTGCATTTTGCATCTGATTTGTGGCAGGCGATGCACCAAAACTTCGACTCACGTCTAGACATGAGCACCGCTTATCACACCCTCAGACAGATGGTCAGAGTGAACGAACCATCCAGGCACTCGAAGACAAGCTACGAGCATGTGTGATCAACTTTGGTAGAGTTTCACTACAACAACTACCATTCTAGTATTCAGGCAGCTCCGTTTGAGGCGTTGCATGGACGACAATCCCGATCTCTATATTAGGCTGAGGTGGGTGATAGCCTAATCACAGGTCCAGGACTTGTACTCGAAACTCCTGAGAAGATTGTTTAGATTGGAAATCGTATGGCGGCAGTGCATGGCTGTTAGAAAAGCCGTTAAGTGTAGGAAACCCTTAGAATTCGAAGAAGGCAATCGTGTTGTGTTGGAAGTTTCACCCTGGGAGGGTGTGGTGCGCTTGGGAAGCGCAACAAACTTAATTCATGATACGTTGGGCCATTTGGGATTCTGGAGAGAATCGGCAAGGTGACCTATAAACTCGAGTTACCTAACAAACTGGGCAACGTTCACGTCTCAAATCCAAATAAGTGTTTGTCCAACGAAACTCTTGCGGTCTCCTTGCAAGAACCATAGATCGATGATAAGTCGTAGTTTGTTGAGAAACCTATTGCAATCTTGGACCAGGAGGTCAAAGTTCGTAAGCATATTCGAACTCCAATTGCAAGAGTTCGTTGGAACTCAAGATTAAGTATCTTTAATTATTCAAAGCTGCTGGACCTAACCTCGATGCGACTAATGAATTTCGGGATGAAATTCTCTTTCAAGTTGGGGATGATGTGGCACCCGAGGAAAATCCACAATCGTTGTGATCTATCACTTCACTTCCCTGAGACTGCTTATCAAATTTCGGGACGAAATTTCTTTCAAGTTGGGGATGATGTGACAACTCAGAGTTCCAAGGTTCTTTACATATGTGTTACCTCTATTCACGTTTTGTCATATGTTGCAATTATGTGTTTATGTGTTCGTTATGTGAAACTCTAATAAAGGTGTTTGCTATGTAAGACTGTTATGCATGAACAAATTTGAATATTAACCACACCCAATGTTGGGTCGCACACCCCTTTCACTTTCGCGCACCTTTGGCCCGTGTACCCCTTGGGCTCGGCCCACACACTTCATCGAGCCCAACCTAGTTCTCTTATGTGTACGGGTAATGCATGTAAGAGTACATACAATTCCCTTCTTCA
This sequence comes from Helianthus tuberosus, assembly GCA_030545235.1. Taxonomy (NCBI): domain Eukaryota; kingdom Viridiplantae; phylum Streptophyta; class Magnoliopsida; order Asterales; family Asteraceae; genus Helianthus; species Helianthus tuberosus. Next base: position 32,820 of record JARYGA010017211.1, on the reverse strand, counting down.
CTTTTGGCAAACCCTAATTCCCTCAACCTTGGGCGGCGACCCTAGCCTCCTCTTTTGGAGTTCGACTACAACCTTCTTCCTTCTTCGCAGCCTCCGTTGGATTGGCGTCATATTCTCCCGCGTTCTAGCTGTCTCGCACATTCATCACCCCTCGGTTAGTTACCATCTTTGAAATCAAAGTTCCTTATGGTGATTGATTATATTACTACTTGTTCTTATTTGTAAGATGTGGTACTTTGGTCGCCAGTTCATGATGCAAGTGTCAATGATATGCATAGGTTCGATTTAAATGTTTGTTATGTGCTAATCGTCGTTAATGATTGAATGATGATTCATTGGAATTAGGTTGAATGATTAAGATTGGTGATCTTCAAAGTTTGTAAGTGTTTTGATTGGAATAGTGTATGTGATTGTTGTTGATTTTCATTAAAGAAGGAATAACGGTTAATGGATTTCCGATAATTATGGTAAATAGTTACTAATGAAACAAAAGGGTAACTGATCGCACACTTCTTTGATCACACACACTGGATAAATACCTATTCTGGTCGCACACTTCCATCAGGTCGCACACTCGTGTGGACTTCCACATGTATCTGGGCTGCGTACTGAACTTGTTGGCCGGGTTATGTTGGTTAGGTCGCATAAAGGAAGCGGGTCACACACTATTGCTTTGGTCGCACAGTTGAGACCTAGATCGCACACTTACATGGTAATCGCACACTGGCCCAAGAACAAAATATGGGTCGCACAGTTCGTACCTAATCGCACACACCACAACTGGGTTAGCCATATTTGGCTGAACACTGTACGTTTAGATTTGGATAGGATAACGGATTGTGCCATGTTGCATATTCTCAATGGGCCTAGTAGTAGCTAAGTCGCACACTTATATGAATAACAAAATAACTGTTAATTGTATTGTGAAACATGAACATGTGATGTGAACTTTGCATGAGACCCGAATACTTGTTACATGCAGCTATTGATTCTAGTGTTACGTGATCTCTTGTTACGACTTCCATAATGATGTGTGATATATGTGTATGCTACTTGTGTATTGTGTATGTAGGATACGTTAATTATTTGTATATGAAACTGACAGTCTCTGGTAACCACGATAGGGTTTGGTTGACCAACTTGGAATGGATAACGTAATATACCGAGCAATATAAGGTGAGTTCACTTCTTTTGATCATGCATCCCGGTGGGTGGGACAATCAAACATATATTCCTGAGAGGATACGTCTCTTCTGGGTTAAAACTGGGATGTTGGATAATACACTCACTCCTATCACCTTAAGTCCCATCTTCTACCAAATTAATTACCTAAGAGGTAACGGGGTATTAGTTGATAGCGCTATTAGGCTTGGCAACCTCACACCGTACCTGAGAGGATGCGCTTGAACTAATGACCTTTGTAGGATCGGGGATTCGATTAAATGAGTCAATCAGAAGAGTTCTAGACCAAATCAGAGGAAGAATTCATTGATTTGATCTTCATTGCAGCTAGATTTACACTTAGAAGTAGATTAAATGTCATTTGTATTGATTTGACAAAGTTATAAGAGCTGGCGACACTTCATCAGAGCTTCGCTACTGGAATCCAAAAGTTACAAATGAAGACCTAGACTCACCTATTTATAGGAATGCCAGACCCCATGAACTTTCATGCTTTCTGGCATTTCATGCTTTCTGGCATTTCATGCTTTACGAAGTCAACAGACATATGCAGTAACAAACTCCCCCTTGGATGATGACGAGTCTTTAGTGTGTCGAGTCTTCAGTCTTGATCGGTCTTCTCGCTCTTTCCAAAGTATCTTTCTCTGTAAGCATCCTCATTAATCTCTCTCTTCTTCTATCAGAATCTTAACCTTACACTTCGATCTTTCTAATTCTCTTGATCAGATCTCTTGATTCATTAAGCTCTTCAGCATTAGCAGCTTCTATCTCGAACGCTATTCCAAGATCTGTATCTGGCTATTACGTCTTCAGACTCCCCCTTTTGATAAGCTGGGATCGCAGTCTGGAATTCACTATCTGCAAGCTTTGAATCGGAAACCTAGATCTAATCTGCATACGCTTATGCGGAAAATCCTCAGGAGTCAAAACTTGGCTCTTTCAAAGCTTTTTACCTGCACATACTTTACCCAAAACTTAAGGTTTTTTATTTATAACAATTTTAATCTCTGCTTAACCACTTGTATTCGTAACACTCAAATTTGGTTTCAAATTAATGAACCATTTAATCATTTCAAAATTATTTCTTATTTCAAACAAACTCTCCCAACCCTGTTGTCGTTCATCATGTTTAGCACTTGGAATTTTGAAAATCAGCTTTTCAAACATTAGTTGCCAAAAATAATATGAAATAAAATCTTTTTGAATTTTCAAAATTTTATGCTAAAACACATTATTTTTGGTTTTTTTTCTAAGATTTTTGGTGTGTTACAATGCAATAAAGAAATATTTACTAACATATTTTTGTGAGTTTGTGTAAGAGGATCATATCAGTTTTTGAGACTTATCACTAACACCATTGATCTTTATTTCTTTAAGTTTTAAACAAATTCACTTCTGATTGTCAGTATTGTTGTCCACTTAAACTTCTACATAGGTTTCAATTGATTCGAGATACGAATTAGTGTTTTAAAGACTTAAACTTATTCGCGTGTCCCACCTTAGAATATACTCCCGTATCAAAATTCCCTAGATTCAGTCTTACAGGTGAATATACCAATTTGATATATGTATTCTGGGTTAGTGCGAGACCTTGAGAGCTCAGGTAAGAACATCCGTTCAGTCAAAGAGATGAAGGCTCGACTTTAGGTGTGTTCCCTTTAGGGAATCTTTTCTTCAACTGCAATTGATTCATATCTTTCGATATTTTTCAATTTTTATGCAGAGGGTAAGCTTTTAAAGCGCTTAAAGTATTATATGAAGTCTAGGCCATTGCTTCCGCAATATCAGAAGACTAGGTATAATACCCCAGATATCAAACAGTATAAAGACCTAGTATCTCAGAATCAGGCAATCTCTCAAACAAGATTTCGGGGGTTACCCATATATCCGAGAGATGTTCCCCACGAGATAAGCAAGTATTGATATTTAGGTTTATATCTCAAACTCAATCTACTAGTTATGCGAAGTCTACAGGCACATCATCAGTGAGACTCGTTTAAAACCATTTTGACTTTCCATTTCTTTAGCATGTTGTGATAGTCCACTGGTGTACTATCATTTGCTCTTTTTCACAACAAAACTCATTTTTGATTTTTCAATGTTTTTGGATTTTTATTTTATCATGTTTTTGGGTTTTTCAAAATTTCAATTTTTTACTCCCCCTAAAATCAAAAATATGTTTCAATTTTTTATTTTCCGTGAAAATTTGAACGTAAAAGGAATAAACTGTACAAATAAAATGACAAACTGATGTGAATTGCTTCAATTCTCCATTCAATTGGCTTAAACAATCAGAACTCCACCTGACAACAAACTATTTTCCCATTATGATTTCAAAACACTTAAGTTTGTTTTAATCAAAATGGTTTTTCCAGAAAATTAGTTTTGTTGATTTCACACATCACGGGGATTCATTCATCACTTTGTTCTTTCAATCACTTGTAAAAACTATATCTTGTAGGTTTAAGATGCCGATTCATGATCCACGATTACCAACTTGGGAGCTCCGGCAAGTCAGGATTTTTTAAGCAGAGAATAGAAACACCCAAGCCTGACCAGCTTTGGGTGCATCCGAGTTATTTTCACTCAGTCTTTGAACATTTCTTTTTTATTCATAGAATTCTTTTACCCCTTTGGCCCTTCCATCAACCATCTTACCAAAGATATGTTTCACTTTGCCATTGAAAGCCTTTTCGACATCGAATTCTTTCTTTTCAGAATAGAATTGATTCGAAATTTCCACTTTTCCAAATTTTGATTTTAAATTTACAGCCCGCAATGGTGAAAAGTTGACATCATCCATTGGCGGTACTGACTTTTCTCGTTTTAGCTCATCTTGTGGTTCCTCTGACTTTGACGAATCGGATTCATCGCCAGAAAGTGGCTCCTTTGCTTCCGAAGAAACAAATTCATCGCCATCCATTTATGCCTCACATTCTCTGTTTAGCTCACATGCACCCCTTTGATTTACAAACCACTTGATTATAACGTTTTGAAACCATTTTTCAATCTTGTTTTGTCATGTGTTTGTTCAGCCGTGAGGATTTCGGCGTATTCCTTTTAAAATTTCAAATTTTAACAATTTAAACCAATCACTTCCTGTTTTTAACACCGGTTTTCTCCTTGTGTGCCAGGCTGTTCTGTTATTCATGCAATTGGCCCCTGAACACCTGCACAAGCAAATGAATTTGATTAGTTTTGAATTGGAACCCAATCCATACTGGATTTAGGTTTACCAAATTCATCAACATATGACATGAACGACTTTTCACAATTTCTTTTATATTCAAACACTTTTATAAAAATTTTATCTAAAAATTTAACTTTTTTTGTTTTATTAACCAATTTTTCTTTCTTTATTCTCTCCGTTGACCTCATATTTGAATCTGATGAATTCGTTTTACTTGACTGATCATTCTTTGGAGAGCAAGGCGATTCATCAGAACTAGTATCTGAATCATGGTAGTATCCGAAGACAAAATCTTTTCTAGATACTCTCTCGCTTTCTTTCTTTTCTTTCTCAGTCTATCTTTCTGCCCTTGTGATAATTTCACTTTCTGTTCTTTGGGCTTTTCTTCAATTTTGACTGTTTTTCTTCACCATTCTATGAGATTCAGCCCTCGATCTTCTCTTTAATCTCATTGGGCAAACTCTGGCAATATGACCTCTGATTTTACATTCATAGCATCTTCTCGTCTCAAATCTCTGACTCTGGCAGTTAACAGCAATGTGTCCTTCAAAACCACATTTGTAACACACCCTGTTATCAAACCATTCTCCACTTTCAAACCAAACACTTAGATCGTAACATTGATTTGCCTTATGGTAATCATGACTTCTCCTTTTTCTATCATCATAATGATTTGTCTCTGAAGGATCTTCATTTCATCTTCTCTTGTAAGCTTGATTTGACTTTTGAGCACCGTGGTCAAACCTGCACCACTTATTATCAACTTTTTGTGAGTTTTGATTTTCAAGTTTTTGTGAATTTTAATTTTTATAGTGATTTTATGATTGAACTGATGATCTTTTCTTTTGAACTTTTTTTGAATTTTTAAAATTTTTAACATTTTGTTTTTGTTTCCCATTTTGCTTAGAAGTTGAACATTCCCCTTTTTCAGCAACTTGTGGAACAGTTTCTTTAAATTTTTCTTTTAATTTCAAAAATATATTCTTTTTATCATTTTCATCATCAGATTTATCATCACAATCTTCAATTATGACTTCATCATAATTTGTGACATCGTCACTTATTGGAGTTTTCACCGAGGGAGTTTTGTTTTTGGTGTTATCAGGTACAACCGTTTTTGTTTTGCCCTTTTCTGACGGTTTACACTCAATAGCACGGTTACAAAATTCATATTCATCCTCCCCAGTTTCTTCATTTTTATTGATCAGTTTTGGAACTATATTATCATGCATTAAGGACGAAGCAACAAAACCTTTCAATTTATTTTCCAAATCTTCAATTTTATTTTTATCGATCTCAGCATCTTGTTCAAGTTTTGTAATTTTTTCAAGATGTGAGTTTATTATATTTTTTTTTCAATATCATTTTTATTTATAATTGATTTTTCATTTTCTATAATTTTTATTTGATTTTTCAAATCATTTTCTGTTTTTATAAAATTTTTGTTTTCTAATGTCAAACTTTCCACATCTCTCAACAGTTTGACATTTTAAGATGTTGATTTTTCACAATTTGAGCACACATGTTCAGAACTTGAAGTTTCATTTGTTGATGCACTTGATTCTTTGACTTCATCGTTCTATGACAACTCAGTTGACTCATCTTGTTTAGACTTTTCTTGGTGAGCATTGCCAACATGTTTATTTTAGATTCTTCATTGTTTGGAGTTGAATCTGTCTTGAATATACCTGCAGAAAAAATTTTAATAAAATCAAGAGGATTCATATTTTCATCTATATAACAACCCCTCTTAAAATCATATTTCATAACATATTTTGCTTCAAAACATATTTTGATTCTTCTACTTATTTCAAGAACCACATCCAAACTTATTTTATCTAGGTTCTTTTCTATTTCTTTTATGAAATCTTTCTTTTTCTTATTAATTTCATAATTGTGTGTTTTAATCTCTTTGATGAATTCACTTGGATAAAAATTTGAGAATCTAGAATCCTTTTTCAGTTTAATCAAAAATTCATCCCACTCTAAAGGTAACGCATCTGCAAATTTTGAAATCTTTCCAGCATTTGACATCCTTATCTCGTGCCTTTTTAAATTGTCAAGTAATTTATCATACCGGTTTTCCCACTCATTCAACGTTTCATGTTTCTTACACAAAAAATATTCAAATCTTTTAACCCAAGCATTCTTTTTCTCATCTTCTTTCCTCATATCCCAATACATATCAAACCAATCATTTATTCTTTCAAGTTTATCATTTTCCTTTTCGTCAAACATTTTAACCATAATTTCTTTGTTAAATGACTTCGTTCAAAAATTGTTTTTTTGTTCAAAGTCCACAAAATTTTAACTTCCACGAGCTCCACTAAAAGTTTGTAGCCCAAAAATTATACTCGTCCAAAAATTTTGTAGCCCACTAAACAAACCTGTTTCACACTAGAGACCCAAATATAGATGTTATAACTCGTTGCCCAAATGTGACAAACTCACAAAATCCAATCTTGATCCACAAGTTTAGAGACCCACTAATCAAACCTGTTTCAATTCACCTTTTAACAAGTTTATATCAAACAATCCACTAACTTGTCCAATATGAATTATCTTGCGGCTCAACCTATTCCTATACAGCCCAATATGAATAACAAATTTAATAATCTTGGAAATTCTGAATGGCCGACAATCTAAGTTCACAACTCAATTCTCATTGGGCCGATGAATATGATAAAGTCACATGGGCCACTTAATAGACTAGTGATTTAATTTTTGAAAACGGCCGACAATATGAAATCAAAACACATGATTCAATTTTTCGTCAAGATTTGTTGAAGACTTCAATGAACTGTTGAAGTGTGATTGGGCCGTTCAAGATGATATTCAGAACATTGGGCCGAGACAGTTATTCAGTCAAAGCACATGGGTCGTTGATTTGTTTCACATGCAAACTCGATTTCAAACAACCTGATAAGTTTAGACGATCTGATGATTGTTTCACACTGTTTGGTCAGAATTTTCAAACGACTTGGTCACCTCGTTTCAAACCGTGCGACCTGACATATTTTAAACCGTGCGACCTGATGTGATATTCACTCAACCCGTGCGAGTTGGAATTAGTTCGTGCGACCTGAGATGATTTCCAAACGACCTGACTATCATTCACACGACCTGGACTCAACTCGCACGACCTGGATCACTTTTCACACGATTTGAAGATGTCTCGAACGATCTGAAGGGTTTTTCAAACGGTTTGGATGAATATCCACCTCGTTTGAGAATTCTCAGTCCAAAAGTTCATGATTTTGTCAAATTTGATCAAGTTTTAGGTTGAATTTGGTTCTGATTTGTTCACGGATTGATTAAAACTCAGTTTTACATGTTATATCACAAAATCAGATCATCTTAGCCATGGAATCTCGGTAAATTTGATGAAAAAGTGTAGAAGAATTAGTAGAAATCAGATTTATCCGTGAAAACAAGCTGAAATGGTAAGAACTCCTCCTCCTGAGCTCTGATACCACTTGTAGGATCAGGGATTCGATCAAATGAGTCGATCAGAAGAGTTCTAGACCAAAATCAGAGGCGGAATTCATTGATTTGATCTTCATTGCAGCTAGATTTACACTTAGAAGTAGATTAAATGTTGTTTGTATTGATTTGACAAAGTTACAAGAGCTGGCGACACTTCAGCAGAGCTTCGCTACTGGAATCCAAAAGTTACAAATGAAGACCTAGACTGACCTATTTATAGGAATGCCAGACCCCATGGACTTTCATTCTTTAAGGCATTTCATGCTTTCTGGCATTTCATGCTTTCTGGTCTATATATTCTATTACATGACTCGATACAAGACGAAGTCAACATACATATGCACTAACAACCTTAAATCATGACTAATGCTTTGATAGGGCATTGGGGACGGGAAAACAAACTCACGCCATCTTGTACGGTATCGAGTTATTATCAACATTGATTTTGAATTGGAACTAAACATTTGCCAACTAAACGTTTTTACAAAACTGTGAACTCACCAGCGTTATGCTGATACACTTGTTGCATGCTTGTAGGTTATTAGATATGTCGCTGTGGAACTTCCTGTCTGGTGTCACACCCCAACCACGTATAACATACAAAACGTGGCGGAAATGTCGGGGAGTGTTGTAACAGAATTAATTGTTTCAAATCCATGGCAAACAAAGTTATAATTTATTTATCAACAAGAGAGTAACATTGTTTTAAACAGGAATCAAAGAGTTTATAACATAATTAAACTAGTTCTGTCTTCATTTTTATGTCTCTAAGGCACAGGTCCGCCCTAGTGTCACGATCATCATCCTACGCAAAAGCACCTGAAAACATATGTGAAAATAGGTACGTCAGCATAAAAATGCCTGTGAGATACATAGGTTTTGTGAAAATAGGATTCATGACTTAAGTTTAAGAAAAAGTTGTTTAGTAAAAGTCAGTCATGAACCTTGTAAATTGTTTTGTTTTGTAATTCATTTAGAAAGCGATAAGATCAAATGATATGTATAAATAAAAGAATAATGTATGGTTAAATGAATAACCAAGTAAAATGAGTTGTATAAAATAAACCGTATTGTAAACCAAAGTCTTGTGAAAACATGTTACTTGTGTAAAATGTATAAGTCCAAAATGAATGATTTAAATAACGCTATGATATGTAATATAATACAAACACTTATATATAGGAAGTACCAGCGGCGTATCCACCATGATTGTATCATACTACTCACATCTCGTTACTTAAGTCACTTAAACCAACCAACAATGTATAATGTCTATGTTTAAACCAATCGTCAAAAGTCCTTGTATAAACCATGTCAAATGTTGATAGCCCAAAAGTAGTCAAATAATGTGTAACAAATGTTATGTATTGTAAATAAAGTATTGTCACATAGTCCAAATGTAGTAATGTACAAAACCAAGTATTTTGAATATATCAAAAAGTTATGTTTTGCAAAGTTAATGCATGTTATATTGATACAAACATTTATGTGGTAAGTTAACGCATACATTCAAGCCTTGAGACAGTCGGATAACCCTTTCAGTCAAGGTTATCAAAAGAAATGTTTTCGGATTCAGTCATTCCTTACATCCAAACAAACCCGAGATGTCAGGAATGGGATTTGTCAAGTACTATGGTACCACTACTTACTACCGAGCGGCGTAGCAAATGTTAATGAACGTAATAAATACCCGTTTGTGTAAACCAAATGTTATAGCAATTGTATACATGTCATATGAAAACAATGTACTAAGTATGCTAAGTTAACATACAAAGCAGAAAAGTCATGTAAATCAATGTGCTAGCATGTTATCAGTCAACATACATAGCAGAATGTAATGTAAAACAATGTACTAAGTATGCACACAATGGACATACATAGCATGAAATGTAATGTAAAACGATGTACTAAGTATGCACACAATGGACATACATAGCATGAAATGTAATGAAATCATGTACTATAATGTACTAACGAACATAGCAGGTATATGATGTGAAAACATGGAAAGCATGAAAGTAATAAGTAGGCACATGTGTTCCGCCCCAAAACAGTTTGAAAATAGTAAAAGAGGGGTCTATGTACTCACTTGAGATTGCTCAGAAGTCCTAAGATAACTACCAAGCAATGCTAGAGATCACGGAATCAAACGACACCTAATATAGGTAACTATGTTAATAAACCGGACCTAAATCGGAGGATCGGATAGAATGAGGGTTCGTAAACCAAACGAGTATGGAGACTCGTGTAATATGGTTTAACAAAGCCTACATACTAAATGAAACCTAACCTACGTGCTTACGACCCATTACGACCCGTTTAGGTAGCTTATGCTACTTTAACGCGTCGTTTGCGTGAAACGCGTTCGCCTAACTAGTCCTATGACAAGTATTATATGCCTAACTTGTTTAATTATGTAACATAATCAGTTAAGTGACGAAAGTTTAGGTTACATATACGTAATTACCAATTACACATGAAAAGGGTATTTTGGTAATTTACCTAAGGCATATAAACTACCTATCATACAACTACTTAACGAAGCGACCATAAGGTATAACCTCGGAAGGTTATTCCCTATATACTATGGTCACCTAATGTATTTGGTCGGATCCTAATGATCAACCAAATGGGTCGGGTTCGAAAGTATAAGCGATTTATTAGATCGCTTACCCTTACGACCCTAGACAACGTGGTAATCAGTAGGCATAGTCCCAAGGGACTATAACCATCGTGATTACAATCACGTTGCGAAGTTCAAACGAACTTCGCATTGGCCATAAACTGGTCAACGCAGAAAGTCAAACAAAGTTTGACTTTCGGACTCGAAAAGCAATAAAAGAACGAAGGAATACTTAAGAAGGGTCCCCGAATGCTAATCTCGATCCAAGTAACTCAGGTATGAAACAATGGTTTCAACTTAGAGTTTCTCAAATCAAAATTCTAGTGGGTTTTGCAATGGCATGGGGGGGAGGTATTTATAGGATTTCCCGAACCGTTAGGATCGTTTCTTGGAAAACGTGCTTCAATCTTGGCCATACACTTGCACCCATGGTATTGTAATACCATGTGCACATCAAAACCAGCCCATAGATTTCCCAAAACCATGTGCAACAAGTGGAACGGACCAGATTCGATGTATCTGCACATTCTGCTATCTGGGACTCTGACGCGGGCCGCGTAAAGGTACACACCAAACTTACGCGGGCCGCTTGGCCTTGTCTGATCAGAACCAACTTTCAGAAATGACAGTTTTGGTCCCTGTTGTGTTTTAAGGCCATTTCCGACACGTTTAAGGCCCGTTAACCCCATTTCAAAGCTCTAAAATGAAGTTAAAGTATAGGGAACTTAAAATGTGCTCAAAAATATCTCAGATGTCGGTTCGTTTGGCCGTACGATCGCGATGTTCGCTTAATTATGACGGAATGCGCATAAGCGCGAAAAACGATCCAAATGACGCGACGAATGGATTTTTCTTATTCCAAACACTAAAATAAAATGTTTTAGTGCTTACATAAATTTTTGGATGTCCGGATGTATTCAGAACGTAAGTTATGCGTGAAAATGCAAACTTATGCACTTTTTGACACTTTTAGTCCCTGAATGACCCAAAAGTTTATTTTAGCACACCGAACCCCTCAAAGCCTATTTCTAAGCTATATAAAGGATATTTAAGGTGTGTTTCACTTATGGTCATGTTCCGGAATGTTTGTTACTGTTCAAATTGGCATACTTTCGCAGTTTGTCAAGTTTAGTCCCTGTAAGTGAATTAACTTGTTTTTGCCATACCAAAGCTTTCAAAACTTATTTCTAAGTTATGTAAAGGTTATTTAAGGTATGTTAAGTATATATTGATGTTCCGGAGTATTTTTCGCATTAAACTGATTACGTTTACCCACCAGTTTGCGTATAACTCTCCAGAAAGCGATGTAGAGTTTGAAATTGAACAAAAGTCAAAACATGAAAAATGTCAAACATAAATAAACAAACATTGGGATCAAATAAAATTGTTTATTGATAATTGTACTGTTTACAATGATTACAAGCACAGATGTTACAGTCTCCCCTACATGTGGAAATTTCGTCCCGAAATTTATTTGGAGGAAACTTGTGGGAAAAGATGCGGATATTTCGCCTTCATTTGATCTTCGCGTTCCCAAGTAAACTCGGGTCCACGTTTAGCTTCCCAGTGAACTTTGACCAAAGGAATGCGCTTGCGTTTAAGCCACTTGACTTCACGTTCCATGATTTCCACAGGCTTCTCAACAAATTTCAGTGTTTTGTCAACATGAATTTCGTCAAGCGGTATGTGGAGGTTCTCATCAGCTAAACACCTCTTGAGATTGGACACGTGAAAGGTTGGATGAACATTTCCAAGTTCAGGAGGTAACTCAAGTCTGTAGGCTACCTTACCGATTCTTTCGACGATCTTGAATGGTCCAACTTATCTAGGTGCAAGTTTTCCTTTCTTTCAAAATCTGATCACACCTTTCCAAGGTGAGACCTTAAGTAATACTCGATCACCGACTTGAAATTCCAAGGGCTTGCATTTTGGGTCCGCGTAACTCTTCTGACGGCTTCTAGCTGTCTGAAGGTTATCACGAACTTTCCTAATCTTGTCAGTTGTCTCTAAAATGAGGGCAGGTCCAGTAAGCTGAGCCTCGCCGATCTCATTCCAGCAGACTGGTGAACGACATTTTCGACCATAGAGTGCCTCGAAAGGAGCCATGTTGATGCTGGTGTGATAACTGTTGTTGTAGGAGAATTCAATTAACGGAAGATGTGAATCCCAACTACCACCAAAGTCGATAACACAAGCTCTAAGCATATCCTCCAGAGTCTGGATTGTTCTTTCAGATTGACCATCCGTTTGCGGGTGATAAGCGGTGCTCAGATTAAGTTGGGTCCCCATAGCAGATTGCATGGTTCTCCAAAAATGAGAAGTGAAACGAGCATCTCTGTCAGAAATGATGTTCAAAGGAACACCATGTCAAACTACAATTTCATCCACATAGATTTTAGCAAGTTTGTCAGCAGAAAAATCCTCACGGATTGGCAAGAAATGCGCTGATTTAGTAAGACGATCAACGACTACCCAGATGGCATCATGACCTTTCTTTGTGCGTGGAAGTTTGGTAACAAGATCCATAGTAATGTTTTCCCATTTCCAAACTGGGATCTCTGGTTGCACCAATAAACCCGAAGGACGTTGATGTTCAGCCTTAACCTTAAGACAAGTAAGGCATTTTGATACATATAAGGCAATGTCTTTCTTCATACCAGGCCACCAATACTGAATACGAAGATCCTTATACATCTTATCTGAGCCCGGATGAATAGAATAACGAGACTTATGGGCTTCATCCATAAGCAAGGTACGAAGATCATCCTGGCTTGGGACCCACAAACGGTCCATGAAGTAATATGATCCATTGTCCTTCAGTTCCAGAGCAGGTGTTATATTATAGGGAAATTCCTTATCCAGCAAACCTTGTGAAACACAAGATTGTTGAGCCTGAGAAATGCGGGCTTGGATATCAGATCGAGCTTGAATAACAGATTGAACACGAACACAATGAAGCTTAGTACGTTCCTTACGACTCAAGGCATCGGCTACGACATTCGCCTTACCAGGATGGTAGCGAATTTCGCAGTCATAGTCATTTAGAAGCTCCACCCATCGTCGTTGCCTCATGTTGAGTTCTTTCTGATTGAAGATATGCTGAAGACTTTTGTGGTCTGTGAAAACCACACATTTTGTACCGTACAAATAATGTCTCCAGATCTTAAGAGCGAAGACAACTGCACCCAACTCAAGATCATGAGTGGTGTAGTTTTTCTCATGTATCTTCAACTGCCTCGATGCATATGCTATGACTTTGTTCTTTTGCATCAGAACACAGCCAAGACCCAGTTTAGATGCATCGCAATAAACGACGAAATCATCATTGCCCTCAGGCAAAGTCAGAACAGGCGCGTCGCAAAGTTTTTGTTTCAAAGTCAGAAATGCTTCCTCTTGCTTGAATCCCCAATCAAAGGGTTTGTTCTTCTGAGTTAGAGCAGTTAGAGGAACTGCAATCTTTGAGAAGTTTTCAATGAAGCGGCGGTAATAACCCGCTAGACCAAGAAAAGAACGAACTTCAGTAGGAGTAGTAGGCGTATCCCACTCCTTGATCGCACTGATCTTGGAGGGATCTACATGAATACCTCGTTCGTTGACAATATGTCCTAAGAATTGAACTTCTTTAAGCCAGAATTCACACTTGGAGAATTTGGCGAAAAGTTGCTCTTTCTTTAGGAGTTCCAGAGTAAGACGAAGATGTTGCTCGTGATCAGATTGCGTCTTAGAATAAATCAAGATGTCGTCAATAAAAACAATGACAAACTGATCCAAATAAGGTTTCCAGACCCTATTCATTAAGTCCATGAAAACAGCAGGAGCATTAGTCAAACCGAATGGCATGACTGTGAACTCGTAATGCCCATAACGAGTACGGAACGCTGTCTTGGGAATATCTTCTTCATGCACCCGAAGTTGATGATATCCCGAACGAAGATCAATCTTCGAAAAATAAGAAGCACCTTGTAACTGATCAAAGAGATCATCGATGCGAGGTAGGGGATATCGATTCTTGATGGTAAGCTTGTTAAGCTCACGATAATCGATACACATCCTAAAAGATCCATCCTTCTTCTTGATAAAAAGAACGGGAGCACCCCAAGGTGAAAAGCTAGGACGGATAAAACCTTTGTCAGAGAGTTCCTGAAGCTGCTTAGACAACTCTTGCATCTCAGACGGTTCAAGACGATATGGAGCTCTAGCAATGGGATTTGCACCAGGTACAAGATCAATACGGAACTCGACTTGGCGTGCTAGGGGTAGACCAGGTAATTCTTCAGGGAATACTTCAGAATAATCCCGAACGACAGGAATATCTGAAATAGACTTACCCTTGCCTTTATCGGCTGTAACATGTGCTAAGAAGGCCACATAGTTCTTCCGCAGATATTTCCGAACTTTAAAACAAGACATGAGTTTAAGACCACCAGTAGGTTTCTCACCACGAACCTGTAGGATCTCGCCTGTCGAAAGTGGCACACGAACAATCTTCTCAAAACAAACCACTTCTGCGCGATGCTTGGCTAACCAATCCATACCCACAATAACGTCGAAGCTTCCAAGTTGCATAGGCATGAGATCGATAGGAAAAAGATGATCATTAAGGTTCAACTGGCAGTTGCGAAGAACAGAATCAAGAACAATGGGTTCACCACTAGCAACTTCTACTGTCAAAGGTTTACCTAGTTTCGTTCTAGACACGCGAAGCATTGGCTCAAAAGACAATGACACAAAACTCTTATCGGCACCCGAATCAAAGAGAACAGATGCAGGCTGATTATTAATAAAGAACATATCGTTCACCACTTCATTGTCTGCTTGTGCCTTTTGAGCATTCATGTTGAAGACTCGACCTCGAGCCTGAGCCTGAGCCTGATTCTGATTCTGATTCTGGTTGGCTAGCCTTGGGCACCGGTTTCTGTAGTGGGTCAGATCCCCACAGTTATAACAAGCACCTGGTGGGTAGTGTGGTCGTGCAGCTTGACCCTGTTGCTGAGCAGGAGGCTGAGCAACTTGTTGAGTCGGGTTGTGAACTGCCCGATTCTGAGCAAACCAACAAACATTAGCAAGATGACCCGACTTCCCACAGTTATTACAGAAACAGCATGGATGTTGCGGCTGATGGTGACTGTTGCATCTATTGCACAAAGGTGCATTCCCTGAATAGGGTTTCTTCGCTGGAGGCTGTGCTGGTTGGTTGGGAGCTGCCTGGTTAGCTTGGGCAGTGACATCGTAGTTTTGGGAAGCCTTTCGCTTCCTAGAACTCTTTGAGGAACCAGAATTCTTTCCATTCCTATTTTGACCTTTCTTGCTATCCCCCTTGTCAGACGCCTGCTTCTTTCCCTTGTCACCCTTTTTGTGCAGCTTTCCCTTTCTAACCTGTGACTCAGTCAATGTCGCTGCTAACTCGATTGCCTGACGGAGTGTGGCAGGGTTACTACCAGTAAGGATGTCTTGCACTGAGTCAGGTAGGCCGTTGATGTACCTTTCGATAGCCTTGTCGAGTGGGGTAACCATTGTTGGGCAAAGCAGACTCAACTCCTCAAACCTGTCAGTATACGCCCTGTGCTCGCCACTGTCTTGTTTCAAGTCATCGAACTCTTTCTCCAACGCTCGCTGTTCATGACGAGGACATAACTCCCTCATCATAAGAGCCCTAAGTTCAGCCCAATTTTGTGCTAGAGCAACTTCTGCACCACGGTCTCTCATAACCCCGTTCCACCATGTGAGAGCCCTCTTCTGAAACACACTTGAAGAAAACTCGACCTTGCGATTGTCAGGACACTGCACGTGGCGAAAAGTATTCTCAATGCTCTCGAACCATTGAAGAAGCCCAGTCGCTCCTTCAGAACCACTAAACTTGAGTGGTTTAGCCGAGTTAATAGTCTTGAAATTGCATGGAGCATTGTTGTTGTTGTTGGCTTGGTTCCATTGAGTAAAGAGGTTTGGGAATTGAGCAGCCATTTGCTACGCAATGATTTCTGCCAGTTCGGCAGTCGCTATCTGGTTTTCGCGTCGAGGAGGCATTCTAAATGAGGAAAACATGAAAGGAAACGAGTGAGATGATTTGAATGAAGAGAATGAGATGAAACAAAATTAACAAAAGCAAAGATGGTGGTCATTCGTCCGCATCACAAAGCAAACAAACTACACACAGTGACTAATCAAAGTAATTGAGTAAAAAATAATGTATCGCGAAGACATGCTCGCCTATAAGTGAACACTCACCCCAAGAATTCCCAGGTAAGAGTGACTGGTCCGATTATGTGGATTTATACGAACACTCTAGCCTTAGACAGAAAACCCAGGGTACAGGCATTCACTCTTCCAGTTTGCATGTGTTCACATTATTTAAAACCCAAAACCTTGACGAGATTTTGAAAACTCAAAGGGGTTCAAAACCATATAACAGAGGGTTCAAAACCTTATAATAGAGGGTTCAAAACCTTGTAATAAATCATCCAAAAACAGATGATTGTTTTTCAAAAATTGTTTCGGAAAATTTGGTTTTTGTTTTGATAATCACCTAAGGATAGGTGATATGCATGTTTTAAGATCTAAACA
Organism: Helianthus tuberosus; assembly: GCA_030545235.1. Lineage (NCBI taxonomy): Eukaryota > Viridiplantae > Streptophyta > Magnoliopsida > Asterales > Asteraceae > Helianthus > Helianthus tuberosus. The sequence goes on along the minus strand of JARYGA010017211.1, from coordinate 15,778 downwards.
CAAGATAATTTGTGTTAGGGTCCTAGAAAGGTTATAGTCTAGGTCAAAGAATTACTAATAACCTAATTCCCTATAACCATTGGCTCTGATACCAACTCTTCTGTCACACCCCGACCACGTATAACATACAAAACGTGGCGGAAACGTCGGGGAGTGTTGTAACATAATTAATTGTTTCAAATCCATGTCAAACAAAGTTATAATTTATTTATCAACAAGAGAGTAACATTGTTTTAAATAGGAATCAAACAGTTTATAACATAATTAAACTAGTTCTATCTTCATTTTTATGTCTCTAAGGCACAGGTCCGCCCTAGTGTCACGATCATCATCCTACGCAAAAGCACCTGAAAACACATGTGAAAATAGGTACGTCAGCATAAAAATGCCTGTGAGATACATAGGTTTTGTGAAAATAGGATTCATGACTTAAGTTTAAGAAAAAGTTGTTTAGTAAAAGTCAGTCATGAACGTTGTAAATTGTTTTGTTTTGTAATTTATTTAGAAAGCGATAAGATCAAATGATATGTATAAATAAAAGAATAATGTATGGTTAAATGAATAACCAAGTAAAATGAGTTGTATAAAATAAACCGTATTGTAAACCAAAGTCTTGTGAAAACATGTTACTTGTGTAAAATGTATAAGTCCAAAATGAATGATTTAAATAACGCTATGATATGTAATATAATACAAACACTTATAAATAGGAAGTACCAGCGGCGTATCCACCATGATTGTATCATATTACTCACATCTCGTTACTTAAGTCACTTAAACCAACCAACAATGTATAATGTCTATGTTTAAACCAATTGTCAAAAGTCCTTGTATAAACCATGTCAAATGTTGATAGTCCTTAAGTAGTCAAGTAATGTGTAACAAATGTTATGTATTGTAAATAAAGTATTGTCACATAGTCCAAATGTAGTAATGTACAAAACAAAGTATTTTGAATATATCCAAAAGTTATGTTTTGCAAAGTTAATGCATGTTATATTGATACAAACATTTATGTGGTAAGTTAACGCATACATTCAAGCCTTGAGACAGTCGGATAACCCTTTCAGTCAAGGTTATCAAAAGAAATGTTTTCGGATTCAGTCATTCCTTACATCCAAACAAACCCGAGATGTCAGGAATGGGATTTGTCAAGTCCTATGGTACCACTACTTACTACCGAGCGGCGTAGCAAATGTTAATGAACGTAATAAAGACCCGTTTGTGCAAACCAAATGTAATAGCAATTGTATACATGTCATATGAAAACAATGTACTAAGTATGCTAAGTTAACATACAAAGCAGAAAAGTCATGTAAATCAATGTGCTAGCATGTTATCAGTCAACATACATAGCAGAATGTAATGTAAAACAATGTACTATGTATGCACACAATGGACATACATAGCATGAAATGTAATGTAAAACGATGTACAAAGTATGCACACAATGGACATACATAGCATGAAATGTAATGAAATCATGTACTATAATGTACTAACGAACATAGCAGGTATATGATGTGAAAACATGGAAAGCATGAAAGTAATAAGTAGGCACATGTGTTCCACCACAAAACAGTTTGAAAACAGTAAAAGAGGGGTCTATATACTCACTTGAGATTGCTCAGAAGTCCTAAGATAACGACCAAGCAATGCTAGAGATCACGGAATCAAACGGCACCTAATATAGGTAACTATGTTAATAAACCGGACCTAAATCGGAGGGTCGGATTGAATGAGGGTTCGTAAACCAAACGAGTATGGAGACTCGTGTAATATGGTTTAACAAAGCCTACATACTAAATGAAACCTAACCTAAGTGCTTACGACCCATTACGACCCGTTTAGGTAGCTTATGCTACTTTAACGCGTCGTTTGCGTGAAACGCGTTAGCCTAACTAGTCCTATGACAAGTATTATATGCCTAACATATTTAATTATGTAACATAATCAGTTAAGTGATGAAAGTTTAGGTTACATATGCTTAATTACCAATTACACATGAAAAGGGTATTTTGGTAATTTACCTAAGGCATATAAACTACCTATCATACAATTACTTAACGAAGCGACCATAAGGTATAACCTCGGAAGGTTATTCCCTATACACTATGGTCACCTAATGTATTTGGTCGGATCCTAATGATCGACCAAATGGGTCGGGTTCGAAAGTATAAGCGATTTATTAGATCGCTTACCCTTACGACCCTAGACAACGTGGTAATCAGTAGGCATAGTCCCAAGGGACTATAACCATCGTGATTACAATCACGTTGCGAAGTTCAAACGAACTTCGCATTGACCATAAACTGGTCAACGCAGAAAGTCAAACAAAGTTTGACTTTTGGACTCGAAAAGAAATAAAAGAACGAAGGAATACTTACGAAGGGTCCCCGAATGCTAATCTCGATCCAAGTAACTCGGGTATGAAACAATGGTTTCAACTTAGAGTTTCTCAAATCAAAATTCTAGTGGGTTTTACAATGGCATGGGGGGTATTTATAGGATTTCCCGAACCGTTAGGATCGTTTCTTGGAAAACGTGCTTCAATCTTGGCCTTAAACTTACACCCATGGTATTGTAATACCATGTGCACATCAAAACCAGCCCATAGATTTCCCAAAACCGTGTGCAACAAGTGGAACGGACCAGATTTGATGTTTCTGCACATTCTGCTGTCTGGGACTCTGACGCAGGCCGCGTAAAGGTACACACCAAACTTACGCGGGCCGCTTGGCCTTGTCTGATCAGAACCAACTTTCAGAAATGACAGTTTTGGTCCCTGTTGTGTTTTAAGGCCATTTCCGACACGTTTAAGGCCCGTTAACCCCATTTCAAAGCTCTAAAATGAAGTTAAAGTATAGGGAACTTAAAATTTGCTCAAAAATATCTCAGATGTCGGTTCGTTAGGCCGTACGATCGCGATGTTCGCTTAATTACGACGGAATGCGCATAAGCGCGAAAAACGATCCAAATGACGCGACGAATGGATTTTTCTGATGCCAAACACTAGAATAAAATGTTTTAGTGCTTACATAAATTTTTGGATGTCCGGATGTATTCAGAACGTAAGTTATGCGCGAAAATGCAAACTTATGCGCTTTTTGACACTTTTAGCCCCTGAATGACCCAAAAGTTTATTTTAGCACACTGAACCCCTCAAAGCCTATTTCTAAGCTATATAAAGGATATTTATGGTGTGTTTAACTTATGGTCATGTTCCGGAATGTTCGTTATTGTTCAAATTGGCATACTTTCACAGTTTGTCAAGTTTAGTCCCTGTAAGTGAATTAACTTGTTTTTGCCATACCAAAGCCTTCAAAACTTATTTCTAAGTTATGTAAAGGTTATTTAAGGTATGTTAAGTATATGTTGATGTTCCGGAGTATTTGTCGCATTAAACTGATTACGTTTACGCACCAGTTTGCATATAACTCTCCAGAAAGCGATGTAGAGTTTGAAATTGAACAAAAGTCAAAACATGAAAAATGTCAAACATAAATAAATAAGCATTGGGATCAAATAACATTGTTTTATTGATAATTGTACTGTTTACAATGATTACAAGCACATATGTTACATCTGGGGTGCTGTGGTCATGGGTCGAGTTACATGGAAATATGAAACAAGACTAATTGGTTACATACACTTAGGTTTTGACTTGATTAAAAATTGTATTATGCTTCCGCAGAACACATTGAGTTTATACATAATGTTATGTTATACCTTATTTTAACAAATGAAAATTTTTATTTTAAAATTCTTGTATGAGTTCAATGTAATTGGTGGCTAGATCCTGGTACGTCACACGCCTCGCGAGGATTTCTGCTTGGGGCATTTTTGGGGGTGTAACACACTCCATCCGGGAGAAACCACTAGCCGTCCGGATGATAGGTTGATCATCCGTCCGGATGAGCATGTCTATCCGATCGGATGGACTTTACAAAACACGTTAACTTCATTTCATCCCGGATTCGATATATAATGTGACAACCCTCAAATTTACATGTAACCGTACAGTTTATTAATGAGAATTAAAGTGTTTGATGAATGTGCTGAATCATTTAACTGCTTCTGATATCTGTGCTATACTTACATGTACTTGTTAATATACTAATAGTGTACAGAAAGGTCACTAAATAGTCCGTTATATTTTCCTGAGTGTTGAAAATTAAAAACGTTACAAAAATATATATATAGGACGCTTTACGAATTAATTAAGCACTTTAACGGAACAGTATCGGACCGAACAACCGGACTTTACCCGGAACACCAAAATAATGCTAGAAGCATTGTTTTTATTTTCTGAACCAGTTATGGTCCCCCAGCACCATAACACCCCTTGTAACATGATAACACGTTAAAGTCCCAATACTATACTAGAAAACTAATTAGATTACTTACACTACCATGGGAATTTACACTTTACCCCCCCCCCCATTACATGTGGACGGCCCAAGGTAGTGGCCCCCACCAAAATCCTCCATAATCTTCCTAAGATTACTTAATCTTTTCTTGGATTGAGAAAGATCATGACCTAGATTTGATTATGTACTACAAGAATCACATGACAACTAATTGGTGCAAAAATTGCACATAGACCCCTCCCCCATATGCATGAAATCGGCTCACATGGCCTATTTCAAGACCTTCACTTGATTCTACAAGATTTGTGGAGATTGTGTAAGGATATGCTATGTACCTTGGTAGACATAGGACCCAAAGGTTAAAAACTCATTGGAATTATAAGTATGAACCTCTAGATCATAACACACACATTTCACTCAACACCCCTCTCCCCCTCACTCTCTTACTCTCGGCTCAACCAAGCAGCCCCATCACCATCATCTTCAACACTCAATCATCCATTCCAAGCTTGTACAAAGGTGCTACGGGTCATACAACGAAGCTCGGTGTGTTCGGAAGTTGAAGGACCGCTCTCGTTTTCTTTTAACCACCACTTTTACGCCCTGTTTCTTCCCTAGCCTTGAGCTAGTAGTAAGTGTCTCTAATCATCATCTTGATCTTGTTTATGGTGGTTAATAGGTGATATAATGGTTGAAAGTTAAGAATACTAAAGAACAAAACTCAAAGTCTTGAACATAAGTGTTTAATGATGGATAAAGAAAAGATATGTGTGTAAATCTTATAAATCCTGCATAGTTGTGATTATCTGATGATTTGTTAGTCAATATTGATGTTTGATGTTGTTGTGATTAATAAACTTGCTAACGGAAATCAACCGAACACAAACTAGTAAGCTAGAGACTAAAAACAGCAATCTGTCCATACTTTACAGCCAACTTCAGTTGGCTGTAAACAGGGCATAAATTCAACGAAAAACCTATATTTTGAATCTAAAATATGTTATTATGAAATACGGTTCTAATGGCACCGGAATCGTAATTTTTGGACTTCGTTTACTATTTTTAAGGTGTTAATTTGTAACAGCAACTTAAGCTGAATTTTGACAGCAATAAATGGGTGTCATACTTTCAGTCATAACCTGAGTTTTGTGATGAATCGGACCATGAAATTTGTACAGTAGATGAAAACCGATTCATTTGTAATTACCCCACTGGAATTTCGTGAATCGGACACTCGATGAATTTTTAATAAATTGTTCCGTGGACTGTGGTCAGAAATACATAAATCTGAGTTCAGTCCGGAATATGAATTTTTATAAAATATTGGTAATGAACCGGACCCCGATATTTTTACACAATAAAATATGGAACGTTTAAGACATCCTGTAAAAATTTGGGAATTTTTGGAATAATTTAACTATTTTATTAAAATGTCCGAAAACAGCCGGTTTTGAATATAAATGCTGAAATGACATAAGTTGTGACTCGCGTGTCTAAATGTCGAGTATGCTATCTGTGAATGATCTAACGTGTTATACATGTTATGTGCATTATCGTATGTTTGATTTTGAGTGGGGAATGGATGGGAAACTTGGAGGGGCATAAACCGTTAAAGTGATGCATGTTGTGTGATAGATACGTGTAGGAACTTTGTGTTCTATTTGAAAGCCACTAAATGACTAACTGGTAAATCATACTAGGACGTGATTGACCGACCTTGACTGTTAGCTATATTGAGAATCTAACCGAGCAAACCGAGGTGAGTTCACACACTTTCTAAGGCATGGGATTCCCGGTGGTTTGGGAATGGGTTAAGAAATTAAAATTGGAATCTACATATCCTCCTTGGGTAGGATATGTACGGCCATCCTCCATAGGTAGGATGCCTTTATTAAACCTATGAATTCTCCTGGTGCAGAATACGTACGTTCGTCCTCCTTGGGTAGGACAACAACCTTAAAACTAGCTAGACAAAACTCTATCATGAAGTCCCTCAATTTATATCGACTTAATCGCCGAGGCCAATGGCGAGCGGGTCATTAGTTAATAGCGCTATTAGGTTTAACAAACCTCACACCGTGCCAGTCGGACGGGCGTGTACTAATGGACTATGGCAGACTGTCAGTGATGATAGACACTGATATAGGGCACAACTTATTTGCGTAGCAGTCGATATCATACCGTCTAGTAGTTCAAACGGGGAAAGCCCCCACTAATTATGGATACGGTTTGGGTAAAGAAAAAGGAAATGGTTAAACATACTTTCAACTTTGGGGTAACCCCCACGGCAAATAAGCCAACGAAAGTCAAACCACGTTTTTCAGAAACAACTTAAAACCAAATAACCAAACGTGAACTCACTCAACTTTGTTGTTGACTCGTTGTTACATGCCTTACAGGTCGCTAGGTGCTTTTGGAGCTTGCATGAGGAGAAGGTTGTTGTGGAATATGGGTTGCTATATCCCATACTTAATAATTGAACTTTATAAACCTATGGACTTATGCTTTTGGATTTACTTTTATGCTTCCGCTGTTATCTTAAAAATCGGTTACCTTCTTTAGGTCACCAATCTAATTGTAGTTGGTTTCATTTACTTAATTGTGTTGTTCAATATGATTGGTGGCTCGATCCTGGTCATGTCACGCCTCCAAGCGGTGATACTCCGCATGGTGGATTTTGGGGGTGTGACAGATTGGTATCAGAGCCATTGGTTATAGTGAACTTGGTTTTTAAAAAGGGAAAAGTTTTTGATAAAACCAGACTATAACCAGTACAGTGCTCAACGATCCACAACGACGCTTCGCTCCACGTGCAAGACTCGACACCATAAGTGGTATGATTTATGTTATATTGTCGGTTAGATAGTTCTCACTGTGCATTAGATAATGTGATAATTGCTAATTGAACCTTGTGTGCTTACTCTCTAACGTCGTCCCACACTTACGTACTATCGCGACACTTCTCTCACTTACGTTGCTTCATTATGAAGATCATGAGCGGACGCGGAGGACGTATCAACCTCACTCAAGCCCAGTTGACGGCTTTGATCAATGAACGAGTCGCTGAGGCACTCACAGCTAATCCTGCAGGAGGTCAACATGCTCAACCTCCTGTGTGCACGTTCATGGACTGCCGACCTACCACTTTCAGTGGCACCGAAGGAGCAGTGGGCCTTCTTCACTGGTTTGAAAAGCTTGAGTCTGTTTTCGAGATGTGTGAATGCCCCGAAGACCGTAGGGTGAAATATGCTACCGGAACACTTGAGGGAGCTGCGTTAACCTGGTGGAAGGCACAGGTTCAACTACTAGGACTGGCAGTTGCTAATGCCACACCCTGGAATGGTTTCAAAGAGCTGATCAAGGAGGAGTACTGTAGTCGGGATGTCATCCACAAGCTAGAAGTGGAATTTTACAATCTGAAGATGACGGGGTCTGAGATTGAGGCGTATACGAAAAGATCAAATGAGCTGGCCATCTTGAGCCCTACCATGGTGGACCCTCCCATCAAACGAATTGAGTTGTATCTCAAGGGCCTTGTACCAGAGATCCAAAGTCACGTGACTTCAGCCAACCTGGGTACCATACAGCAAATCATCAAGTTGGCTCATCGTCTCACCGACCAGGCGGTGGAGCAAAACAGGCTACCCAAACGTATCAGTGCCACAGCTACTTCTGATGCACCTACCGACAACAAGCGAAAATGGGATGGGAACTCCGGAAAGGGTTCTACTTCAGTTCAGTCTCAGCAGCGAAAGACTGATGACTACCAGAGTCCTGGTCAGCAATCTTCTGGTAACCAAGGGCAGGGTGGATACCGAGGGAACCACCCCAAGTGCAACCGGTGCGACAAACATCACAGCGGGCAGTGCAACAAAGGTCGCTGTCAGAGATGTCAAAAGCTGGGTCATGAAGCTAAGGATTGCAGGAGCCCGCGTCCTGCAAATCAAAATCGCCAACAGCAACAAGCTCCACAGAACCACCAGCAGCAGCATCAACAGGGAAATAAAGGATGCTTTCATTGTGGCGCCGAAGGCCACTTTAAGAGAAACTGCCCCCAGCTGAACCAAAACCAGAACAATAACCAAGGAAATGGGAACCACAATGGGAATAACAATGGAGGCAACAATGGAGGCGGCAATGGGGGAAACAACAATGGCAATGGGGCAAGAGGTCGTGCTTTCGTGATTGGTCAGGGTGATGCAAGGAACGATCCCAACGTTGTGATGGGTAAGTTTCTTCTGGACGACTTCTTTGTTACTGTTTTATTCGATTCGGGTGCCGATACTAGTTATGTGTCCTTAAAAGTTAGCCAAATGCTTAAGCGCACTACAACACTTTTGAACACCAAACACGCGGTAGAGCTAGCAAATGGTAAAAGTCTTGAAGCCACACACGTAGTTAAAGGTTGTAACCTCGTCTTAGCTGGTCAGACTTTCCCTATCGATCTTGTTCCTATCACACTTGGTAGTTTCGACGTCGTTATTGGGATGGATTGGCTATCTCATCACCAAGCGGAGATTGTTTGCAAGGAGAAAATCGTCCGCATTCCTCGTTCTGATAAAGAACCCCACGTGATTCGTGGCGACAAGAGTGGCGCTGTCGAAGGCATCATCTCCTTCCTTAAGGCCCAGAAGTGTTTGCGAAAGGGCCACACTGCCATTCTGGCACTCGTTACTGACACATCCATGGAAGAGAAGAGAATTGAAGACATTCCTATAGTGCGCGACTTTCCTGAGGTATTTCCTGAGGAATTACCTGGTCTTCCGCCTCACCGCCAAGTTGAATTTCAAATCGAGCTAGCTCCTGGAGCAGCGCCAGTAGCTCGAGCACCATATCGTCTAGCTCCATCAGAACTCGAAGAACTGTCCACACAACTACAAGAACTCTTGGAAAAGGGTTTTATACGTCCTAGCTCTTCGCCCTGGGGAGCTCCAGTCTTGTTCGTGAAGAAGAAAGATGGTACCTTCAGGATGTGTATTGACTATCGCGAACTTAACAAGGTGACTGTGAAGAATCGTTATCCTCTTCCACGTATTGACGACTTGTTCGACCAGTTGCAAGGGTCGAGCTATTACTCCAAGATTGATTTGAGATCGGGATACCATCAGCTGAGAGTCCGAGATGAGGATGTCTCCAAAACAGCATTCAGAACTCGTTACGGCCATTACGAGTTTCTGGTTATGCCATTCGGGCTGACGAATGCACCAGCGGTCTTCATGGATCTCATGAACCGAGTGTGCAAGCCTTACCTGGATAAGTTCGTTATTGTGTTCATCGACGATATCCTGATCTATTCCAAGAGTCAGGAGGAACACGAGCAGCATCTACGACTTATGCTGGAACTTCTTCGAAAAGAACAGTTGTATGCCAAGTTTTCAAAATGTGACTTCTGGCTTCGCGAAGTCCACTTTCTAGGCCATGTGGTAAACAAGGATGGAATTCACGTGGATCCATCTAAGGTTGAATCGATCAAGAACTGGTCTGCGCCCCGCACACCAACAGAAATCCGCCAATTCTTGGGTTTGGCCGGATATTACAGAAGGTTTATAAAAGATTTCTCCAAGATTGCGCAACCTCTCACTTCACTAACTCAGAAGGGTGTCATCTATCGTTGGGGTGATGCACAGGAGTCCGCATTTCAACACCTAAAAGATAGACTTTGTAGCGCGCCTATCCTCTCATTGCCTGAGGGCACAGACGATTTTGTAGTCTACTGCGACGCTTCCATCCAAGGACTTGGTTGCGTGTTGATGCAACGTGACAAGGTCATTGCCTACGCATCGCGCCAACTTAAAGTTCACGAAAGGAACTACACTACACACGACTTGGAACTGGGAGCAGTTGTTTTTGCACTTAAGATATGGAGACATTACCTGTACGGTACCAAGTGCACCATTTACACCGATCACAGGAGTCTCGAGCATATCTTCAAGCAAAAGTAGTTAAACATGCGTCAACGCCGATGGGTTGAGCTCTTGAACGATTATGAATGCGCTATCAAATATCATCCGGGCAAAGCCAATGTTGAGGCCGACGCCCTCAGTCGAAAGGATACCATACCTAGGCGTGTACGTGCACTACAGCTTACCATCCAATCTAACCTTCCCGCTCAGATTCGTGATGCTCAGGTTGAAGCATTGAAATTAGAGAACATCAGGGCTGAATCCTTACGAGGATCAAGGCAGCGGCTAGAACAAAAGGAAGACGGCGCCTACTATGTTAACGGACGCATCTGGGTTCCACTGTATGGAAACCTACGCGAGCTTGTGATGAATGAAGCACATAAGTCTCGTTATTCAGTACATCCTGGTTCGGATAAGATGTACCACGACTTAAAGACCACATACTGGTGGCCTGGCATGAAAGCCCACATAGCAACCTACGTCAGCAAGTGCTTGACTTTGTGCGAGAGTCAAGTCTGAATATCAGAAACCATCAGGCCTACTTCAACAACCGGAGATCCCGAAATGGAAATGGGAGCAAATTTCCATGGATTTCGTTACCGGCCTGCCCAGATCTCAACGCGGAAACGATACCATTTGGGTGATCGTAGATCGACTGACCAAGTCTGCACATTTTCTAGCAATCAAAGACACGGATAAGTTTTCTACTCTTGCAGACGTTTACCTAAAGGAAGTGGTATCAAGGCACGGAGTGCCAACCTCCATCATTTCTGATCGTGACGCGCGTTTTACTTCAGAACTGTGGCAAGCAATGCACAAGTCTTTTGGCTCACGTTTAGATATGAGTACCGCTTATCACCCACAGACGGATGGGCAATCTGAACGCACCATCCAAACCCTTGAAGACATGCTTAGGGCATGTGTAATTGATTTTGGTAATGGCTGGGAAAAGCACCTCCCGCTAGTGGAGTTTTCATACAACAACAGCTACCACACCAGCATACAAGCCGCTCCGTTTGAGGCATTGTACGGACGCAAATGCCGATCACCTCTCTGTTGGGCAGAAGTTGGTGACAGCCAAATCACTGGCCCAGAACTTGTGGTAGATACCACCGAGAGAATTGCTCAGATACGACAACGAATGGCGGCAGCTCGTGACCGTCAGAAAAGCTATGCTAATAAGGGAAGAAAACCACTCGAGCTCCAGGTTGGGGATCGAGTGCTACTCAAAGTCTCACCTTGGAAAGGTGTAGTCCGCTTTGGCAAACGAGGAAATCTCAACCCGCGTTATGTCGGACCATTCGAAGTCATCGAGAAAATTGGCAAGGTCGCCTAGAGGTTGAACCTACCTGAAGAACTCAGCGGAGTTCACAACGTTTTCCATGTGTTGAATCTGAAGAAGTGTCTGTCAGATGAGACCCTCATAGTTCCACTTAAGGAACTCACAATCGACGACCAGCTGCGATTCGTCGAGGAACCAGTAGAGATTACGGATCGAGATGTTAAGATCCTCAAGCATACCAGGATACCTCTGGTCTGAGTTCGTTGGAATGCCCGTCGTGGCCCAGAATATACCTGGGAACGAGAAGACCAGATGAAAATCAAGTATCCCCAACTGTTTAAGAAAAACGCAACCACTACTGAGGCTGAAGCTACTGCAGAATTTCGGAGACGAAATTCCAAATCAACGGGGGGTTGATGTGACACCCCAGGAAAATCGGGAAAACAACGCAACTTAACTAGCTTCCTTAGTAACCACGCGCTAAATTTCGGGACGAAATTCTCTTAACAGGGGGGAATGTGACAACCCTCAAATTTACATGTAACCGTACAGTTTATTAATGAGAATTAAAGTGTTTGATGAATGTGCTGAATCATTTAACTGCTTCTGATATCTGTGCTATACTTACATGTACTTGTTAATATACTAATAGTGTACAGAAAGGTCACTAAATAGTCCGTTATATTTTCCTGAGTGTTGAAAATTAAAAACGTTACAAAAATATATATATAGGACGCTTTACGAATTAATTAAGCACTTTAACGGAACAGTATCGGACCGAACAACCGGACTTTACCCGGAACACCAAAATAATGCTAGAAGCATTGTTTTTATTTTCTGAACCAGTTATGGTCCCCCAGCACCATAACACCCCTTGTAACATGATAACACGTTAAAGTCCCAATACTATACTAGAAAACTAATTAGATTACTTACACTACCATGGGAATTTACACTTTACCCCCCCCCCCCCCCATTACATGTGGACGGCCCAAGGTAGTGGCCCCCACCAAAATCCTCCATAATCTTCCTAAGATTACTTAATCTTTTCTCGGATTGAGAAAGATCATGACCTAGATTTGATTATGTACTACAAGAATCACATGACAACTAATTGGTGCAAAAATTGCACATAGACCCCTCCCCCATATGCATGAAATCGGCTCACATGGCCTATTTCAAGACCTTCACTTGATTCTACAAGATTTGTGGAGATTGTGTAAGGATATGCTATGTACCTTGGTAGACATAGGACCCAAAGGTTAAAAACTCATTGGAATTATAAGTATGAACCTCTAGATCATAACACACACATTTCACTCAACACCCCTCTCCCCCTCACTCTCTTACTCTCGGCTCAACCAAGCAACCGCATCACCATCATCTTCAACACTCAATCATCCATTCCAAGCTTGTACAAAGGTGCTACGGGTCATACAACGAAGCTCGGTGTGTTCGGAAGTTGAAGGACCGCTCTCGTTTTCTTTTAACCACCACTTTTACGCCCTGTTTCTTCCCTAGCCTTCAGCTAGTAGTAAGTGTCTCTAATCATCATCTTGATCTTGTTTATGGTGGTTAATAGGTGATATAATGGTTGAAAGTTAAGAATACTAAAGAACAAAACTCAAAGTCTTGAACATAAGTGTTTAATGATGGATAAAGAAAAGATATGTGTGTAAATCTTATAAATCCTGCATAGTTGTGATTATCTGATGATTTGTTAGTCAATATTGATGTTTGATGTTGTTGTGATTAATAAACTTGCTAACGGAAATCAACCGAACACAAACTAGTAAGCTAGAGACTAAAAACAGCAATCTGTCCATACTTTACAGCCAACTTCAGTTGGCTGTAAACAGGGCATAAATTCAACGAAAAACCGATATTTTGAATTTAAAATATGTTATTATGAAATATGGTTCTAATGGCACCGGAATCGTAATTTTTGGACTTCGTTTACTATTTTTAAAGTGTTAATTTGTAACAGCAACTTAAGCTGAATTTTGACAGCAATAAATGGGTGTCATACTTTCAGTCATAACCTGAGTTTTGTGATGAATCGGACCATGAAATTTGTACAGTAGATGACAACCAATTCATTTGTAATTACCCCACTGGAATTTCGTGAATCGGACACTCGATGAATTTTTAATAAATTGTTCCGTGGACTGTGGTCAGAAATACATAAATCTGAGTTCAGTCCGGAATATGAATTTTTATAAAATATTGGTAATGAACCGGACCCCGATATTTTTACACAATAAAATATGGAACGTTTAAGACATCCTGTAAAAATTTGGGAATTTTTGGAATAATTTAACTATTTTATTAAAATGTCCGAAAACAGCCGGTTTTGAATATAAATGCTGAAATGACATAAGTTGTGACTCGCGTGTCTAAATGTCGAGTATGCTATCAGTGAATGATCTAACGTGTTATACATGTTATGTGCATTATCGTATGTTTGATTTTGAGTGGGGAATGGATGGGAAACTTGGAGGGGCATAAACCGTTAAAGTGATGCATGTTGTGTGATAGATACGTGTAGGAACTTTGTGTTCTATTTGAAAGCCACTAAATGACTAACTGGTAAATCATACTAGGACGTGATTGACCGACCTTGACTGTTAGCTATATTGAGAATCTAACCGAGCAAACCGAGGTGAGTTCACACAACTTCTATGGCATGGGATTCCCGGTGGTTTGGGAATGGGTTAAGAAATTAAAATTGGAATCTACATATCCTCCTTGGGTAGGATATGTACGGCCATCCTCCATAGGTAGGATGCCATTATTAAACCTACGAATTCTCCTGGTGCAAAATACGTACGTTCGTCCTCCTTGGGTAGGACAACAACCTTAAAACTAGCTAGACAAAACTCTATCATGAAGTCCCTCAATTTATATCGACTTAATCGCCGAGGCCAATGGCGAGCGGGGTCATTAGTTAATAGCGCTATTAGGTTTAACAAACCTCACACCGTGCCAGTCGGACGGGCGTGTACTAATGGACTATGGCAGACTGTCAGTGATGATAGACACTGATATAGGGCACAACTTATTTGCGTAGCAGTCGATATCATACCGTCTAGTAGTTCAAACGGGGAAAGCCCCCACTAATTATGGATACGGTTTGGGTAAAGAAAAAGGAAATGGTTTAAACATACTTTCAACTTCGGGGTAACCCCCACGGCAATTAAGCCAACGAAAGTCAAACCACGTTTTCAGAAACAACTTAAAACCAAACAACCAAACGTGAACTCACTCAACTTTGTTGTTGACTCGTTGTTACATGCCTTACAGGTCGCTAGGTGCTTTTGGAGGCTTGCATGAGGAGAAGGTTGTTGTGGAATATGGGTTGTTATATCCCATACTTAATAATTGAACTTTATAAACCTATGGACTTATGCTTTTGGATTTACTTTTATGCTTCCGCTGTTATCTTAAAAATCGGTTACCTTCTTTAGGTCACCAATCGTATTGTAGTTGGTTTCATTTACTTAATTGTGTTGTTCAATATGATTGGTGGCTCGATCCTGGTCATGTCACGCCTCCAAGCGGTGATACTCCGCATGGTGGATTTTGGGGGTGTGACATATAAGAATTACAAAACTATACAATGAAAACAAAATAGACTAAATATAGACGAAAGCTACAGATATTATGCATCTACACAGCAAAATCACTATCTAGGAAACATGAAAGCTTAACATTCCCATTAGCTGGGAACCAGATACTAAGTCTGGGAACACCTTTTATGTATCTGAATATCCTTTTCACAGCAATGAGATTAGACTTCCTAGGTGCTGACTGGGATCTTGCACAAACACATTTTGCGAACATGATGTCTTGCCTTGATGCAGTTAGGTATATAAGGTCTGATCGACCAAGTCATCTTTTTCATCAGACAAGATGAGCTTTGTGGTTGCCATGGGTGTACTACATGGTTTACAATCATTCATCTCAAATTTTATTAAAGATCTTTGACATATTTGCTTTGATGAATGAAAGTTTCATTTTGCAATTGCTTGACCTGGAGACCAAGAAAGCATTGTAGTTCACCCATTGCACTCTTTTCAAACTCTGCTCTCATGAGTTGTCTGAACTCTTCACACATTGCAGTGCATGTGCTTCCAAAAATGATGTCATCCACATAAATTTTACCTCTTGTAAATCCAATAGAGATAAGAAAAGTGGAAAGAGTTTCATACAAGGCTCTCGGT